>CM062809.1:798150462-798654237 GCA_031772625.1 Pinus tabuliformis
CATAGGTAGGACTGGTCTTTCTTGTTCAGATATGACTAATCTTTGTTGTCCATAACAGGTCCCTCAGAGATCTGGAGAATATGTGTGCAGCTTCTTTGAAATCTAGAAAAGAAATATATGTGTGCAAGTTACTTGATCTTTGGTGTTTGATGGAGCCTCGGTGACAAGCAACCTTTGAATCTCTGTTGAAACTTTGTTGAAGCTTTGCTGAAGTAACTTGAGATATCAGTCTCTAAGAGGTCCCTTTTATGTTTGTTGAATAGGTCCCTCTAATGTTGGTGTTGGTAACATGGTCTTTCGAATAGAACATGTCCCACTGCATAGTGCTTTAAAGAGGTCCCTCTGATTAGAACAAAGACAAAAACAACTTCTTTATTGAAATCTAAAGTGTTGAAAAAAACTCTTTAAGAATTTACAATGAGGAGATGAGATAAGAACAAAAATGTTGATGCTTCTCCACCACTAAAGCTATGACTTGTCCTCAAGTCATTATTCAATCAATGAATCAAACAGGAAACAAGAAGGAAAGTAATTCTTACCAGCCAAAGAATTGGTTTTCAAGTAAGAATTCTGGGTTAGACTGTGCTAGAGTCTGGTTTTCACATCTAAACCATTATTATTATTATTATTTTTAAGTTTTTAATTTACTTTTTTTTTAACTTTTTTTTTCCCTTTTTTTTTTCTTTTGAATTTCTAAATTGAAGTGAAATGAACTAAGGTAGAGATACTATAGCTGAAGGCTGCAATATCTCAACCTCCCGTTGCTGAGATACAGTTTGAAGGAAATTTTGCTTGCTGATGGACCTATTGTAAAGTTTCAAGCGATGGCCATTGACAATAAGGGGTGGCCTTCTCCATCAATGGTAATGATCTTGACTGATCCATTGTCATAAACTTGAACGATTTTGTATGGCCCCATCCAATGTGTGGTAAATTTGGCTTTATGATCTCTAAATTTAGAATCAAAGAGTAAAGCCCAGTCTCCTTCTTTGAACTATTTCTTCTTGATATGTGCATCATGCCACTGCTTTCTTTTTTTTTCATGAGGAGTGTTGTCTCTTCTGTTTGCTGCCTCATTTCATCCAGCTGGTTCAACTGCTGAATTCTTTCTTGTTGTGCTTCATTAAGATTAATTCCAAAATCTGCAGCCATCTTAAAAGTATGTATTTGAAACTCAATAGCAAGCATTACCTCTTTGCCATACACCAACTGATATGGTGTAAATCCTGTAGTATTCTTCCATGTGATTCTATAAGCCCAGAGTGCATCTTTGGGCTTCTCTTACCAATTCTTTTTGTTCATTGCCACAGTCTTAGTGATAATTCCTTCCAAAGTTTTATTTATGGATTCCACGTGGCCATTGGCCTGTGGATGGTAAGGTGTACTTCTTGTGTGATTGATTTGATATCTTTTTGTGATGTACTTAACTAACTTTGAAGTAAACAGAGTACCTTGATCAGTTAATATCTCCCTTGGTACTCCATACCTTACAAAAATCTCTTCAAAAAGGAAGTTTACTACTGTTTGTTCAGTTGCTCGGACTAGTGCTTTAGGTTCAACCCATTTTGTTACGTAATCAGTACATACTAAGATGTACTTCTTAGGTCCATTGGAAGTTGGATTAATTGGTACTATGAAATCTAGAACCCATTTTTTAAATGGCTCTAGGTGTACTTGAGGCTGAAGTGGCATCTCATCTGTAGCGGTTGGCCTATCCATTCTTTGACAGCTATCACAACTCTTCACGTACTTCTTTGAATCCTTAAAAATAGATGGCCAGTAGTATCCAAGACTAAGAATCTTGAATGGTGTTCTTTTAGCTGCAAAATTCCCACCACATGGTTCATCATGGAAAGGTTTTAAAATATAAACTATCTCATCATTTCTTACACATCATCTAATAATCATATCATAACCAGTGTAAAATAAATCGCCATTAATCCATGAGTATCGAGCACTTTGTTTGACTAGCCTCTTCTCTTCCTTTGGAGTAAAGTATGGAGGTGTTCTTCCTGTGGAAAAATAATTGGCCAAGTCAGCATACCAAGGATTCACTATTGAGATTTCAAATAAATTTTCATCTGGAAAAGAATCTTCAACCAAAACAACCTCACCTTGATTTTTTAGTCTAGAAAGAAAATCTGCCACCTAATTCTTCTTTCCTGATCTATCTAACATTGTAATGTTAAATTCCTGTAACAATAACAACCATCTGGTAACTCTGCCACTAGTTATTGGTTTATTCATTAAATTCTTAATGCCAGAATGGTCAGTATGTACAAAAACCTCATAACTAGTTATATAATGTCGGAATTTATTCACAGCATGTATTATGGCAAGCATTTCTTTTTCTGTGACTGTGTAGTTTAATTCTGCAGGTGTTAGATTTTTTCTAATGAAATAGATGGCATAATGACAAGACTCCTCTTTTTGGCCTAATGAGGCACCTACTGCAGTATCAGATGCATCTGTAAAGATGTGAAATGGTAGGTTCCAGTTAGGTCCTTTTAAGACTGGTGTGGTTGATAACTTTTCTTTGAGTGTTTCAAATGCTTGCTGACAATGCTCATTCCAGTTGAACGGTGTATCTTTTTCTGGAAGTTTAAACAGAGGTGAAGTTATTTTACTAAAATTTTCAATAAAACTTATGTAATAGCTTGCATACCCAAGGAAACTTCTTACCTCTTTTTGAGTCTTTGGAATTGGAAAAATGACAATGATCTGGATTTTTGATGGATCAAATTTAATGCCTTGAAAAGAAATATACTAGCCTAATACTATCCCCTCATTTAACATCATAAAACACTTTTCATTGCTCAGGGATAGATTAGCTTCAATGCATCTCTTCAAAACTTTTTCAAGATTCTCTAATGCATGCTCAAATGAATCACCATACACTGAAAAATCATCCATATAAACTTCAACACAATCATGAACTAAATCAACAAAAATTGCCAATACAGCTCTCTAAAATGTAGTTGGTGCATTGCAAAGTCCAAATGGCAAAACATTATAAGCATAAGTGACCCAGGGACAAGTAAAAATGGTTTTGTCCTGGTCCTCTAAGGCTATCCTGATCTGGTTGTAGCCACTGAAACCATCAAGAAAAGAGAATGATGATTTCCTAGCTAATGTGTCTAGCACTTGGTCAATAAATGATAGTGGGAAATAATATTTTAGCATTTCTTTGTTCAATTGTCAGTAATCAATACAAATCCGCCACTTACCATTTTTCTTAGGAACTACTACCAATGGGGATACCCACTAACTCTCAGAGATAGGATAGATAAAATTTACTTTCAACAGTTTTTGTAACTCCTCTCTAACAATATCCTGAAGCGTTGGGTTCATTCGTCTCACTGGTTTAATATTACTATCGGTATAAATATTGTGAGTTCATGTTTCAAGGTGAATCCCGTGCATCTCAGTGTAGTCCCAAGCAAATGCTTTTTGGTATTTTCTCAATAATTGAATCAATGTTTCCTCTTGAGATGAGTCTAGGTGAGTGCCAATATTCAAAGTTTTTCCTGGACTAATCTCTATGGTCTTGCTCTTTGTGTTCGTGGTAGATTGAATGGGAAAAATGTTCTGAAATGTTGTTTTCAAAGATTGAATGGTGCATGTTTCCTAAACTTTTTGTGCCAAAAGTTCATCTGCAGCATGATATTGGTCATTTCTCAAATCCTCGGAAACATCAGGTTGAGAAAGGAACAACTCTACTAAATCATCATTATTATGTTCTTGGAAATCATAGATTTGGTTGATGCTAAAAATAGATTGAAATTCTTCTTTGTCATTGTATTTATCGTCAATCCATAAATTGTGTACTACTGCTAGTGATTGTGCTGATGGATAAAGAGTGAGTTGTTTTCTTTCAGTTCCTCATGAAATAATCATATTACCCGATCGACATCCTATGAATTCATCAGCAATTGCTAACCACCATCTACCAAGGATGATAGGGTTTCGTCCTAAATTGGATTTTGGCTGAAGAAGTAAAAATTCCACTGGATACTCCCAAGAGTCGAGTGAAACAATTATGTCCTCCAAAATCCCTTCAGGAATCACTTTAGACCTATCAGCAAGTTCTAGAAAAATTGTTGTGTGCTGCAAATTTGTGAGCTGGAGTGTTTTCATGGTTTCAAGAGTCATCACATTTATTGCGGCACTAAGATCAATTAAGGTGTTTGGAATATGTATGTTGTTAATGATTGTAGTGAATCTAGGAATACCAGGATCAACATACTTTTCCATTGAGATAGTGTTTGTCATAAGGCTAGCTAAATGTCCAATAACATGAATGGTTTGTGGATCAACTCTTTTCCTAGTAGGATTTTTAAGGCACAGTTCTTTGATGGCTTTAGTATATATGGGAATGTCTTTTATGGCTTGTAGTAGTGGAATTTTTATATAGACATTCTTTAGCTCATCTAAAAAATCAAACTGTGGTATAGACATGGGAATTTTTGTTTGGACCAATCGGTCTGGAAAAGGTGGTGGATGTAACTGTTGCATTTGTTTATTTTTGATGTCATCATTTTGTTTCCTTTGAATTGAAGTTTCATTTGCATTTTCTTTGTTTTCTTCTCGTTTATCAGCTGTTGGAGATTCTTTGTGAAGTACCTTACCAGACCTCAAATTGATATTTTGCAAGGGTAATGTGGGATATGAGGTTCCCTCATCTAAATTGTTGGTTGGTCTCTCTGCTCTGTTATTTGGATTTGGTACAGGTTGAGCAGGGATTTGACTATGTCTGGGAGGTTGTGAGTTAGATGGAAGTTGTAATTGTGGTGAATTTATTGGTGGAGGAGCAGGCAATTCTTGTTGAGTTGGTTGAGGTTGATGTGGGTAAACAACTTGCTGCTGAGGATATTATTGATATGGTTGAAGATATGGCGAATATGGCTGATGATATTGTTGATATGGCTGCGAATATGGTTGGTATGGTTGAGGATATGAGTGATATTGTTGAGAGTATTGTTGAGATGGTCTCAATTGTTGTTGTGGGTAATTTTGGTGCGCCATGGCATGGGTACATTCCACGAATTCTGAGCATACATCTGATCGTGTACATGAAATTGCAAATTCTGGTTTGGGAACATACCTTGAAGTGTTGGTTTTGGTTGCCATGGTCTCTTTGCGCCCATGTAATACACATTTTCCATATCTATGTTTGTTGTCACTTTACAATTCTGTAAAACCTTGACTTTAGAGCAATGAAATATATCATGATATTCAGTACAAAAGGCAGAAACTTGAATGTTTTCTAATGGGCAGTCTTTTAAGGCATGTTTCTTCCGGCATTTTGGGTGAAAGATAGTCATCATTTGGTCTTCCTCTTCTTGTCTTTTATTAGCTTTTAGAGTGTCAATTTGAGTTCCTAAGGTACTTAATAGATCTGTTTTGAATTCCCCTAACAGGTTTCCTATTTCATCCCTTGTGACACTTGCTGAAGAAGATTTTGTGCCTTTGGATGATATGGTTCCTTTTCCAATTTTGGCTTTGCTCCTAGAATACTTTTCACATAACTCAGAAATTTCTTCAAAAGGTAAAGTGGAAATATCAGCTTTTCCCATCAAATTAAGATCATCTAAGTACTGCTCTCGAATGCCTTTCAAAAATATTGTTCGAATCAGATCAAGAGGCATGGTTTGGTGTTTTGATTTTTGTAAATCATAAACAAACCGCTCTAAGTACTCTAAATTTTCATCCTCTTGTTGGTTCATCCTAAAGATATCATCTTTGGAATCTTTCGATCTACAATAAGGTTGATATTTCTTTAGGAATATTCTTCTCATGCCATCCCAATCAGTTATCGCATCTTCACCAAGTCCCATGAACCATCTTAATGCTGATGCTTTTAATCTTGCTGCGAAGAGTCTAAGCCTATGGGCATCATCTGTGTAACCATATGTTCGACATACAATGTCAAACTCAAACAAGAATGAATCCGGGTCTTCTGAAGCCATGCCATAAAAGTTTGGTAGCACAGATGGCGATATGTTTTTCATTTTTATTTCGTCATCCTCTTCTGGTTCTTGGATAGGAAATTTAAAGGTTGACTCTTCCTCTTGACCATGATTTGGTGGTCCTCTCTCTGAGCCATGTCCTTCTTCAGCCATTTTGATAGGTTCCTTTGTTGATTTAATTTCTTGTTCAGTGTCAATTGTTTCAAAGAGAAGTTCAAGGAAAGATTGTTGAGTTACTGTGCTACTTTCTCCTTTTATAGAGGATTCGGGGAAACGTTTCTTCTGTGATTTGTGTGCTAATAGAATTTGCCTCTCGATGAGTGTGATTCTTTGCCCTCATTTTTGTTTATCCTATAAGTTTTGTATGATGACTTCCTCAGCTGATGTTGTGTGTTCAACGTTTCCTAAAGGGTCTGATCCTGATGGTAGGTTAGTTTTTGGATGGGGGGTTTTTATGAATCTACCTCTATTATCTCTAGATCTAGGCATAAGTAAACATGACTTCTAAATCTATGTTTTTTCTTGTTTTTGTTTGTTTAATTTTTTTTGTTTTTATATTTTAATTTTTTTTTTGAAACCCTCTAACTACGCCTTCCCGGAAACGGCGCAAAAATGTAGTGGCCAATCTAGGGTGCTAGATTAGACTAGATTTATTATCAACCAGGGTCAGTAAACTTCAAGGCATGTGTCTACAGTCTATAGACATAGAGGATTCCTAACTAAGTGTTTATTGTGATAGGTTGCAGTACTTCTTTACAGAAGGTTAAGATATGTTTCCCCTCACCTTAACACTCAGATCACCTAACTTATCTAACTGTCCTAAGGATACAACGTATTACTAGACTGAGATTTTAATCCCCTTACAAGGATGCTATTCACAAAAGCTGTGTCTAGTTAACACTTGAGCATTCATGAAAAATCAAAAGCAATCAAAAGCACACTAAAATTTGAATGCATGAAAAACAGAGTCTATGGAGATGCTTCAGAATATAATGATGGATCAAATCTCTTACAAGATATGGTTCAATGATCTTAACGATGAAATCTTCAAGCTATCACCATAAATACCATTTGTGAGAATTTCTAATCAAATTGACAAAATCATAAGCATGGAAATAACATTAAACACTATGCGTTCTATTCAAATTCAAAAACTACCAAGGAAATGAAATTAACAGTATACCAATCGACGCAGGGCCCATCCACATTTCAATGGTACACTGAAGTAAACTCAAGCAATGAGAGTATTAACGCATAAACACTATTGGAGTAAAACCGTAACTATATTCAAGTGCTGTAGATTGCAATCACATACCAAAGTTTTATTCTCAAACGATGTACAAATACAATAATCGTAACTGTAACTGTTAACAAAATAATATGCAGTCTTTTATCTGCTTGTCCCTATCTGAATCGAATGTAAATTCATTAAGCAGTTTTTTCCGCTTTTACAAAGGAATGATTTTTGGTCATTTCTAATCTAAACAAATTTCCAAAAAGAAAACAAAACGAAACCTGTTTGGGAAACCATGGCTTTTACTTCCTTTGTAACCAAAACGCTGAGGTTTGACTAGCGTGGACCGCATAACTAGGAGATTTTGATTTGCTGTAGAATCGATTTTTTAACATGCTTGTACATTCAAGTTTTCATTCCTATCCATTTCTTTGGCTTGCGTGTCATGAGACGTGTCAGATGTTATGAATTCCTGTAATCTTTTTATTGAAAATTCCTAATTTCTAACATAAAAACTCAAAAATTAACTTTAATGCAAACTAACAACTATAATGCTATTAATTAATCAATTTCAGGGAATATAAGGGATCTATGGAGGAAAATAGACAAATGATGGTGTTTCTAGAAGAGAAATATGGTAATGGAATGGTACCAACAAACCCCAAAATCCTCCTACACAAAGATGGTGGAAACTTTTGAAAAGTTCTTATGGGGAGGAGCCTAGTAAGTAAAGAAGTGGGCATTGGTATCATCGACCAAACTTGCTCAGACTAATATAAAAGGAGGTCTAGGTCTCCATGACCCTTATACTCTTTATCAAATAATGGGAGCCAAACTATGGTGGCACTCGACGAGAGGTGGTCCCAACCTCTGGAAACAAATATGGACATGTAAATATAACATGCCAACTCGAACTAAAGATATTCTTAGATGTCGTGACCCCACAAGAGGATCTTCAATTTTGAATATGGTGATCCAAAAAAATACCTTATATAATAACATGTCTTCTAGGAGATCAAAAATGGGAAAATGACCTTGTTCATGAAAGACTCATGGTAATGGAGAGATCAAATATTTGGCAGACAAGACCTAAGTGACATTTTTCTGTACACAACTGGAAGGAACTTCCATATGGTGGATCAGTATTGGAAATAAGACTCGTCTAGTTGAGGATGGAGGAAATGGAAGGAACACCCGGATTGGCCCAAGGCCCCTGATTCAGAACAATGGAACCAACTGGACAGAGAGTTAGAATTCAAGAAGCTTTCCATCCTAAATGGATTAGACATCCTAAGATGACGATACACTATAAAATAAAATTTTACCATTAAATAGTCTTATTGCCTCAGGGCAGGATGCGAACAGGGGCATCACAATCTCACTTGGAAAAATATTTGGAAAGGAGGTTGGTGGTCAAAGGTGGCCTACTTCTTGTGGCTAGTTTGTAGGGGTATCATTCTTACCTACGACTCACTTCAAAAAAGGAGTATCTATGGGCCTTCATATTGTATCCTTTGTAAACACCAAAATGAGATTCTGGAACACATACTAAATTCTTGCCCCTTTTCAGAGAAAAAATGATGACAAGTGGAAGATATTTTTGGAAGAATGGATCAAGACAACTAGAGCATTCAAGAAACTAACCTCTTATAGCGAACATGCCTCTTCTCTAGCCCAATCCTCAACAGATCTTTGGGGCTCACCCTGGGGTTAATACTATGGGCTATATGGAAAGAAAGGAACCACATAATCCTCAAGAATCATCCTCTTCCCGAGGAATATTTTTGGGAAGGGATCATCCAGAACATCTAAGAAACAATCTTGGCCAAGAAATGGCATCTTGATGATTGGGAAGTGCCTCCTCATTAGGTTACAATTCTTCACCATCTAAACTTATCACCAACGATGATTTCCCCAACCTCTTCTAATCTCATCACAACGGGAGTGGACTCACTCAATCACTTCACAGCCCCACAGAGGGATTCATCAATTTGAGTTTTGATAGAGCCTCAAAAGGTAGCCCAGGTCCTATAGGACTAGGAGGCCTCTTCCGAGACTCTCGTTAACAAACCCACCTAATATATGTCGACACTATGGATATGTGAGTAATAATGAAGAAGAATTTTCCACTCTTCGACAAGGCCTACTCAAAGCTATCAAATTGGGATACATGAACATTGTAGTGGAAGGAGATTCTAGGTTAGTAATCAACAAAGTTAAAAAACCGATCCAGGGGCTAAATGGGATAAGGTCAGGAATAATTGGAGAAATGTAAGATTAGTGATAGAGATAGGAGAACTTCTTCATAATTATGACTATATTAACACCAACCATGTTAGGAGAGAGGGCAATAAAACTGCATATTTCTTTGCTAATTGGGGGTGTGCTCACTAAAATGACCCTCTTGAGATAATTTGGCTGCTTCAACCTACGAATGGTAGGTTCAACTCCTTGGAAGCGATCCTAGAGAAAGAGAAGCGACATATCTCTCAGTGCCTCCAAACACCCGACCAGACCCCTGATCGGGGTGCCAGCTGGATGGAAATAGATATGTTTATTTCTAAATAATACCAAACAACATCAAAATATATTAACCAATCTTCTTTTTTATTAATTATAAAGAGTTGATGCCATAAATATTTATCATGTTATAAATAAAACTGTTTTTTTTAATAATTTATTTTCTTTAAATTTAATTTTAAGAAAATAAATTAATTATGATCATTAAAATAGTTAAAATATATTGTTAGTAAAAGAATAATACGATTTTATTGAATAATGATGAAAGAATATTTTAAAAAAATATCAAAAATAATGATTATCCTTCACTATTATAATATGTACTACTCGAAGCATATTATATGCATAAGAGTCAAGCTGAAAAAAAATTGGATCGACTCTGTGACATGTGATCTCAGCTAGGATTTCGGAACAAAAAACCTTGACTCCACTGCAACATACCTACAGTTGCAGTGATCCCTTCACTTGCACCTACCTCATTCTGGAATTCTGATAGAGGTATGAGTGCACCTACTGGGGGGGACATCCCCTCCTATCGAAAAATTGCGGGTGAGAAAACAAGCATCGAAGGAGCAACGTCAGTAGGAAATCATGGAGGCAATGGTAAAGGCCCTATAGAGCTTGGCACCTAGTGGTAAGCGTGCTTACATGGGTAGTGCGTCCCACGGGCTATCAGAAAACTGTGATTTTTCATACCCAACAAAAAACTATAGACATACAAGAACTACATGAAACGTCATGAATTAATATGCAAATTCATCGAGGTTTGGCCCACAGAAAATGACTTGGTCAAATGGATTCAACAAAAATCATAGCCAAATGGCCATATTGAGCTGAAGTTAGGGGCTAAAGGCTTGTTTACAATGATTTTCACCAATTTGGAGGATAAGGAAAGGGTTTTCAAAAATGGACCATACTTTTTAGACAATTAAGGTCTGTTTATGATGCATTAGCAATAATGTTATAATCCAAACTAGGAGAAATTCTTAGCAGTGCCACTACCTGTCAGACTATTTGCCTTACTGGCAGATATATGGGATCCAGATATCTTGGAAGGGGTTGGAAATTGCATTGGATTCCTTTCCAAGGTCGCAGATTCCACACGATGGGGAAGGTACACCTCTTATGCTTAGATATGCATTTATATGAATATAACGAAGCATCTCCCTGAATTCATCGAACTCGAATACCATGATGAGGTTTGGAAGAAACACCTAGACTATGAGCATATCAACTTTAGATATCATAGATGCCATGACTATGGGCACCTGTTTCGTGAATTCCCTATGAACCCATTCGAACCTCAAGAAAATCCCAATGCAAATAGCCAGGAAAAAAATAAAAGAGCATGTAGCGGGCTTCTAGGAAGTTCAAAGGAATCAACAGAACCATCAGAATCAACAAACTTCTAACTAGCTACTAAAAAGCAAAGGCCTACGAAATAAAAACTGATATGACATCCTTCAGGAGGAGGAAGAGGGCACGGATGTCTTGAAAGAAAATCTGGGTCCAGAAAACCAACCAACCCCACAAAGGGGTGGGAATAATACAAAGGGAAACGTGGAAGATGAACCCTAAGACAAAGAATCTACCTTGCAACAAGTTGATTAGGTCAACATGGATATCGACAACCAAAAGGAGTATCTAAGATCATAATAACAAGTTATGAGAACATTTCTAAATGAGTGGAAGCATCTAGATGAGCGATTCATACCGGAGGACTGGAAACAACTATACAAAGAATGTTTTCAACAATACAAGGTCAAGCAGGGAATGACAACTACAAACCAACCGGAGCATTTGGGCTCTCAAGCAAACCAAGTTCTGGAACAGGGATCACAAGGTAAATGAGGGAAAAAGTGAGGAAGGAAGGACTCGAATGAATCCATAGAGATGGTAGGAGAAATTATGGTAAATTTTGGAAGGCAGGTGTCATTAACGGTGGTTCTCCACCATCTTAACAAAGCCCATAAATGATAATTGCATCCTGGAATGTAAGAGGCATCAAAAGAAAAGGAAAATATAGATATTTGAAAGACATGATCAAAAGGGGAAAGCCAAATATTATGGTGATTCAAGAAACTAAGATTGGATAAACAAAGTTTAATGAAATTCTGAAGAGTTACAAACCTCATTATGAAGTAGTGGCTCAAGATGCGAGAGGTAGTGTTGCAAGCCTTTCTATCCTATGGAACCCTAGTGAAATAATATCTGATGACTAGGTTAGCCTCGTAAGAATCCTCAGTGGAAAATTCCTTCATATTGGCTCTAGAGACAAGGTTCTATTGACAGGAGTTTATGGGCCTCACCTTCCACGAGAAAAAGGGGTTTTACTCCAAAACCTCACAAAAATGCGACAAGTGTGTCCAAACGATCTCTAGCTAGTAGGGGGTGACTTCAACATGATATCATCACTCGAAAAGAAGAAGGGAGGAATCCATCAAACAGAGGCAAAAATAGAAGCATTTAGGGATCTCATTGAGGATCTACCCCTGTTGGGTCTGTTGGAAAATAATGATGTATACACCTAGTGGAACAATATATGGGGAGGAACCCATCAAATTGCATCATGTTTGGACTCGTTCCTAGCTTCTGAGAAAGTTATTAACATGGATATCTTCTTAGAGGCCTAGATCCTCCCTTGCTTGGTATCAGATCACTAGCCAATCTGCCTAGACATTGATTTAAAAATAGGTCCCAAGGATCACCCCTTTAAATTTGAAGCATTCTGGTTAAGGAACCCTAACTTCATGAAGAAAAATGAAGGCTGGTGGAACAGTAGTGATGGGCACTGAAGGAATCACATGCATACCTTTCCGCTGAAGTTAAAAGAGCTCAATAAAAAGATAAAAAATGGAACTAGGAGGAGTTCAAACACATCATGAAAGACCACCACCGGTTAACCAAGAAAATGTAGGAACTCGAACAACAAATCATTTAGCAGGAAAGATCTGATAATATTGCGAAAGAGGAGGGACGACCAATCAATTAGCTAGAAGAATGACAAAAGTAGGAAGAGATACTATGGAAGCATAAATTAAGGGTAATATGGTTGCGTGACGGAGAACAAAACATGCGGTCCTTCCACAAAGACATGATTCAACAATGACAACACAACCGAATCTAGTCACTAAAGAATGAAGCAGGGAATTGAATGGTTTGGCATGAGGAAATGGAGAACCTTATCGTGAATCATTTCAAATCCCTCCTTTCTAAACTAACCCATGACTGAATGGAGGCCATTTAAAGGATTACGAGGAAAATTCCTCATTTTATCTCAAGGGAAAAGAACCTTGCCCACATGATAGTAGTAATGTTGGAAGAAGTTGATGAGGTTATCAAAGGAATGGTGAAAAACAAGGCCATTGGACCAGATGGCTTTACGGCGGAATTTTTCCAAGTAGCCTAGACATTTATAGGGTAAGATATCCCAGAGGTGGTTGAAGAATCATGTCACAAGAAAATCATATGTCCAAGCCTAAATGCTACATTCATTGCTTTAATTCCTAAATCTTCCAAATCTGAAGGTCCCCTAGGTTTTAGAGCCATTGCGCTCTGTAATGTCATCTACAAGATCATAGCCACGATTATATTCAAATGACTCAAGTCTATGCTCCCTAACCTTATATCCCTAGAAAGAAAAGGTTTTGTGGAAGCATGATAGATCCTTTATGGATTTGTCACCTCTCAGGATATTGTGCACTCCGTGAAGCAATGTAAACTCCCTGGCATGATGATTGAACTTGACCTATCTAAAGCCTATGACCGCTTAAATTAGGATTACCTCAACAACATTCTTTAGTACTTCATGTTTGATTAGATATGTATTAATTGGGTATATATTATGGTGTTCCCTCCTGTGTACTCCATTCTCCTTAACGGATCCCACAATCGAACATTTAATTCCTTTCATGGCCTCTGCCAAGGCGATACCATCTCTTTGTTCCTCTTCATCATTGCAGTGGAAGGTTTTGGTCGATACTTAAATTCAGAAGCGAGGACCCCTCAGCTCAGGTGTCTAAGACTATGGGGCAATGACCTCCCTATCACTCACCAACAATTTTTGGATGATATCATACTTTTCTGTCATGTATCACTACAAGAAGCTCGCCGCATAAAAGAGATACTCCAAGCCTTTATGGATGCTTCAGGGAATATGATAAATAATGAAAAATATTGCATCTTCTTTTTCAGTACTGTAGGGACCATCTAGACATACCCAGCTTCGGTTCTGGGGTTTGCCATTGGTTCTCTCCCCTCCAAATATCTTGGAATGCCTCTTTCATTGAACTCCTTAAAATCCTCTTTTTGGCAATCTCTGCTCCAAACAATGAGTGAGAAACTAAGTAGTTGGTCCATCAAATTCCCAAAAATGGTTGGCCACACAATCCTCCTCAAATATGATCTTTAATCTATTCCAATTTACCAGCTCTCAGAGATGGCACCCCCAAATACCTCCTACACAAATATGGTGGAAACATTTGAAAAGTTCTTATGGGGAGGAGCCCAACAAGTAAATAAGTGGGCATTGGTATCATTGCCCAAACTTACTAAGGCCAATATGGAAGGAGGTCTAGGTATCCATGACCTTTATACTCTTTATCAAATAATGGGAGCCAATCTATGGTGGTGTTGGACAAGAGGTGGTCCCGACCTCTGGATACAAATGTGGACACATAATATAACATGCCAACTCGAACTGAATATATCCTCAGATATTGTGACCCCCCCAAACAATCTGCAATTTGGAATATGGTGGTCCAAAACAAAGACCTCACACAACAACATGTCTTCTGGGAGATCAAAAATGGCTAAACGACCTTGTACTGGCGGGACTCGTGGAAAGAGAGAGAAGTATTTGGGAGACAAGACCTAAGTGAAATTTTTCTGTACACAACTGGCAGGAACTTCCATGCGGTGGATCAATATTGGAAAGAAGACTCATCTAGTTAAAGATGGAGAAAATGGAAGGAATGCTCATATTGGCCCTAGGCGCCTGATTCAAAACAATGGAACCAATTGGATAGAGAGTTAGAATCCACGAAGCTTTCTATCCCAAATGGTTAAGACATCCTAAGATGGGGATACACTATAAAATACAGTTTTACCATTAAGGAGGCTTATGGCATCGAGGGAGGATGTGAATAGGGGCATCACAATCTCATTTGGAAAATGATTTGGCAAGGTGGTTGGTGACTGAAGGTGGCCTACCTCTTCCGGCTAGTTTGGAGGGGAATAATTCTTACCTCAGGCCCACTTCAAAAAAGGAGTATATATGGGTGTTCATATTGTATCCTCTGTAAACAACAAAATGAGGATTTGGAACACATGCTAAATTCTTACCCCTTTGCAGAGAAAAAATGGCTATAGGTGGAGGATCCTTTTGGAAGAATGGATCCAAATATCTAGAGCATTCGAGCAACTATCCTCCTATGGTGAACAACCCTCTTCTCCAACCCAATCCTCAACAGAGCTTGTGGGCTCACCTTGGGGTTAACACTATGGGCTATATGGAAAGAAAGGAACCACAAAATCTCCAAGAATTATCCTCTTCCTCAGAAATTTGTTTGGGAAGGGATCATCCAGAACATCCGAGAAACAATCTTGGTCGAGAAATGGCATCTTGAAGATTGGGAAGTGGCTCCTCATGAGGCTAGAATTCTTCACCATCTAAACTTATCACCAATGATGATTTCTCCAACCTCCTGGAATCTCATCATAAGGGGAGTGGAGTCACTCAATCACTTCATGGCCCTGCGAAGGGATTCATAAAGTTGAGTTTTGATGGAGCCTTGAAAGGTAACCTAGCTCTTGTAGGACTAGGAGGCCTCTTCTGAGACTCTGGATCACAAACTCACCTAATATATGATGACATTGTGGATATGAGAGTAATAATGAAGAAGAATCTTCTGCTCTTCGACAAGGCCTACTCAAAGCTATCAAATTGGGATACATGAACATTGTATTGGGAGGAGATTATAGGTTAGTAATCAACAAGGTTAAAATATTGATCCAGGGGGCTAAATGGGATAAGGTCAGGCACATCTCAAGAACTTCAAGAATAGTGAAAGAGATAGGAGAACTTCTTCATAATTATTAATATATTATCAACAACCATGTTAGAAGAGAGGGAAATAGAGCTACAGATTCCCTTGTTAATTGGGGGTGTGCTCACCGAAATGACCCTCTTGAGATAATTTGGCCACCTCAACCTATGAATGGTAGGTTCAAATCCTTGGAAGCACTCCTCAAGAAAGACAAGCGACATAAATCTTAGTGCCTCCAAACACCCAACAAAACCCCCTCTCTCGGTGCAAGCTAGATGGCAATCCCATGAAATTTGAATTATTGCGAAGGACATTGGGGTACACACCCACCACCCCCCACATGCTCGATGTAATAGGTGGTGTGCCTCCCTACATGAAAGAGGTAAATACCCCCGTGAAAGGTGGAAGAGACAGTATGTTAGTGTTCGGGCTTTGTGTCAACAGCTCTATGATGTGTGTAGGTCAATTTAGTGCCCATGGGATTGTAGTGTGGATGAAGGACTCCCTGGCTAGAGATATGCTATAGATCTAGGAAAGGCGGTTGACTATTCGTCTTCAAGCGAGGGTAGCCTAGTATGTTAACTATTTCTTCTCCCTCTCCCACATGCATCTGATTGTTTGGTCATGGGATTAGGTTTTACATGGGGTTGAATTATCTACGGGTGGGAGTAACTGGGGAAACTGGACGTTACTAGTGTTGGTAGTATGATTGTTGTATGTTATCCTAAATGCTATGGTCTCCATGTCAGTATGCTATGAAATTATTCTCTCCCGAATGCGGTTATATGGGATGCGGGTTTGTGGTGTTAGTCTTAGGGAATGTTGTTGTCTGCTTTGGTTTGAAGGCCCTCAGGTCTAAGGTTGGGTCCCCTTCAGCTCTCCCTATAGGGTCTGTTTTACTTTTTGTTATGGGGTTGAGGGGAAGTCTTCCCCCCTGCATAAACAGTGGTTCTGAGATTGTAAAGATATTGCTGTCTCGCTTTCTTTACTCTGCACCCATGTCCTTCGTGGAAGTTTCCTTGGGGTTGCAATTGAGGGTTTGCACTGCTCTGGGTTTGGGAATCATTATAATCTTGTTGGTGTCAGTTATAGTGGCCTTTTAAAATATGTTTTTAGCTAATATGGAAATTAGCTTTAGGGTAAGGAAACTGAATTCCTGTGTGGGATGGAGGAATTCGAATAGATGCATGGGTTGAGATTGATGGAGATTCAACGTTTTGATATGTCAATTATAGTTTTTTTCTCCTATGGCATGTGTGCGGGGAGGTAGGTTCACCTGGGAGAAAAGCGCTTCTAGGCTCGGCCCACCACCTGTATAGGTATTTGTTATCATCCATCTTTTCGTCGGGCACTGTGAGTTGGGTGTGATTTCAAGGGCATTGAATTCTAGGGGTCGTGGCAGGAAGCCCTGCGTGATAGTGCAGGAGGAGAAGCCCAGTTCCTTAGGCGGAAGAGGGGGCCGTAAGCTGGTAGCCACCATCATTAATGATGTGGCCAATGCTTACCACAAAGGGAACAATGAAGAAATCAAGAGATTGATTGAGGAGTGGGAAGTAGATTTGAATTGCCAAAGGAGCTCAAAAAATATCAAGATGGAGGAATGAAAAGCAATGGTTCTAGATCTTGGGCATACTCGCGAGCGAGTGACCCAATTCAAACAGACTTTGTATTTGTATTGGATCATGAATAGTCTCTTGGGGAGGGCCTTGGAGCAGATTTTGAGTGAGCATGACGACATCAATATAAGACTTCCCCAACTATAAGCAAGACTTCTAGAAATTTCATTTCCAACTACAAAACCAGGATGGATGCTTTCGTCGAATGAGGGATCACCTCCCTTGTCTTATCTCACAGACAATGCTGGTCGAATCTGCTTCTGCTGAGGGAGATGAATAAGAAGATAGTTGGTTTTAATTTTGATTAGTATATATGTGGTTAGCTTTTAATTTTGAGCATGATGTTTCATATGTTTATATGCAAATAGAATATGAACACAGTCATGATATACCAACTTATATAGCCTCAGTAGAAAGACTTATGAGGTTTTGCTACTCGAGAGCTTATTATGCGGTTAAGTGGCCAACAAACTTGCTTTCCCTTTGGGGAAACTGAGGCCACCTAACCATTCACGTGTTTGTAACTTGCTTATATTTAACGAAAATGTAAAAGTCTACCAAACTTTCTTTATATATATAAAAATGTAAAAATCTACGGAACTTTCTATATATATATAAACATTGATATCTATTACGTTACCTTGAATTTAATTGATTGATGGTTAAGCTGAATTTGATTTATGTTAACTCCTTTTTCTTTGCACATATGCTAGGGTAAAAATTAAAGATCAAAGTGAACGCCGATTACCAGATCCTGTTGTGGAATCTGTAAGAAAATGTCAAGGTCAACAACAGCATCCATTCCATGCTAGCATTCATGCTCATAGGAGGCTTCGCTTGGGAGCAACTCAATCTTTTTAAAGCTTGCAGTTGTGAGTTAATGTAAAACGTATTAACTACTGCGATCCCATGTTTGTGAGTCAATTACTCTATCCCACAATGAATGTCAAAGGATTGAATACTGGAATTTTATGTTTGTCAGTCAATTACTTCATCCCACATTATCACTGCGGCTCAAAGTCAAAATTTGAAAGTATTAGGATTGGGTTTGAATGTTAGGTTTATGTATTACTATCAAGGCACACGCGAAAAGATTCAAAGCATTCCAAGTTCTTCCCACTTTGTATCGCGACGTTGACAAAGTATACAATTTTGATTAGCTGCAGCGAACCTCACCTTTGGCAGTCCTCGTCAACATAAAATAATCAATTAAATAAATGAAAGAGCAACAAAAGTCGAGTCCGTAGTGAATTTAAGATATTAGACAAGTGACCCAGGGATGAATTTAAGGAATTGGTCAAATGTAAGAAATTAGACAAGTGACCCAGGGATGAATTTAAGGAATTGGTCAAATCTAACTAAACTTGGGAAAAACGTTTCCACACCTTTGCGCGGTTTTATCTCTGAGAAGTTGTTGATCTGGTTAGCCATCCAACATGAATATGCGTATTCACCTCCCTTTTCAATAGTGAATTTAGGGAATTAGAGTGAAAGACTAAGCGATGAACTTAAGGAATGGGTCAAGTCTAACGAAACTTGGGAAGAAAGTTTCCAGCCTTTTGCGTGGTTTGATTTATCAGGAGTTGTTGGTTTGGCAACGTATTCAACCTATATATGCTTATTCACCTACTCTCGACCTTGTCGTTCTGTGTATAAATAGATAGTTCCACCTTTTGTATTATATATGCTTTCTTATTTCGTTTAAGTGATAACAGTGAGGATTGATGCTCTCTGGAATTTTGTCTTGTAGAGAAGATAAACATACTGTACTTTTCATTACATTACATTTTGATTCATTGACGTGAGACGCCCCGGCAGTAAAATTTTCAAATATACCTAAAGTACTATTGTGAAAGACGAACAATGAAGAGCGGAAGTTTGTTTCTGTTCTTCTTCTGCGTTTCAGTAGCGGCAATAGTAATGAAGTAGCGGCAATAGTAATGAAGGAAGGTACAGTAGATGCAGCTAGAGTCCTGAAAGTGAGAAATATTGCAACAACCCAAGCCGATAAAAATCCATGTGATCATCATAATCTTTTTAATGGAGATTACGAAGTGGGATATATATTGAAGAATAAACTTCCTTCTGGTCCAAGTGGAGGAGTAGGCCACAAATACGTCGATTCCTTGGAACCTGTGAAAATGAAGACAAGTAAGGCACGCAATACATTGAAGTTTAACAAACTTCCTTCTGGTCCGAGTGGGGGAGTAAGCCACAAATACATCAATGCGGAAGGGCTGATGAAGCGGTCAGTAGTACTATCACAGAATTTAATTACTATAGGGCCCTTCAACAAGCTTCCGTTAGGTCCAAGTGGGGGAGTAGGGCACAGCTATAACGACTGATTACAACATTCAAGATAAATCCATGAGCAGTAAACTCAGACCACGATCAGTGCATGTTTTAATGTTGACGATTATGGATCAAGGTGTCTGCCGAATACTAAGTGTAAAGATTGTCTGAAATTACATGGTCATTGTTTTTTCATTTTACAACCCTCAATGGGGGAAAGTTAATAGATGGTATATTTCAATCATAAATTTAAGCATTCTTTTCTACCCATGTTAGTTATTCAAAGCATAACCATATAGCGCTGGTAGCGGATCTAAAGTATATAGAGGAGAATCTGGTGGCGTGAAAAGATTGAATTTTTTTTGGGAAAAAGTTTAATTATTCTCCTCTTAAGTAATGATTATTTTCGCCTTTGCTGATATTCTATTTTGTTATGTATCTTCAGGGAATGATTGAAAGAATTGCAGTTTTAAATGTATAGAGAAATCTAAACATTTTAGGTTTAAATTATATAATTTAAATAATATATATATATATATATATATATATATATATATATATATATATGTATGTATATATATGTATATGTATGTATATGTATGTATATATATATGTATATATATGTATATATATATTTAAAAATTTAAATATTTATAATCTAAATATTTTTTTAATTATCAAAAGAATTCTATATAAAATTTAAATTTATTAAAAGGAAGTTTAAGCGAAAAATTAGTTTATTGAAAAAGTGATGTGAAAAGATGTTTTAATTATATAAATTAAATGGTTAATTAATTTTAATAAATATAATGAAACTAAATAGTAGATGATTTTATTTAAATTAATTTTTATTGTAATGTTTCATTTTATTTTTTGTTTAATTTTTTTTAATATGGTTTTTTTTACTAAGGTTGTTATGAAGTGTATATGTGTTAGGATTAAGATAACTAAAATAAAAGAATAAATAGAAAAATAATTAATTATTAATATTATGGTACATTAGATCTTAGATTTGCCTGATCTATATTGTGAATAATAATGTTTTTAAATTAATTACATCATTAAAATTTGATTGACCTTTTAAACTAATTAATATAATTTATTCTTAGCATTATTATTCATTATGGTATATCTTTTTTATAAAATCTTAATCATCTATATAAATGTTTTAATTTCGACTTTTTTTTTTTTTTTTGAAATAATAGGGTTTCTTTCATTAAAGTTACTTTCTTAATAGAAAGTCACTGAGCCAAGTCTCTTTTGGCCTGATGTAATTTTTCCTACCAAATCTGCCCAAATATTTCCTTAATAAAAATAAATAAATAAAATTATTTAGAAATAAACATATCCATTAATATAAATAATTATTTTATTATCTATATATAATTAAAAAACATTATAATTATTTTTATTATATTTTAAAGTAAATCTTACAGTATTTAACTCAATTTATTATGGATATACTGTCAGAAATGTATGTATGATAAAAGGTATGACTTAATGTATGTTTAAATTTATACTCCAATGAGGTAAAATCACGTCCGGGAAAATTTTATTATTGAAAATGTTTTATGAATTAGTCATATATATTTTATTATAAAAGTTTGGCATTCAAAAAATGTTTTAGGATTTGGTTTATTTAATTTGCAGTTGTCTATAACGCGACTTTTTGAAAGCCTTTATGGCGGGTCTTTCCGGTGAAAATCCGGCAGCAATTTATTGGAATAGCAAGTTTGGTAGCTAGTTTCTGCACAATCAAAGCATCCCAGGGTTTTTCAGAGGGCTGAATCCAAATATGCAGTTAAAAAACCATTTTAACTACAACAAATCATGATTTAATCTTAATTTCTTCCGCCGGATTCCATCACCGGAATCTCCAAAAAGTCGCATTATAGACAACTCCATTTAATTTTAAGCCTGGTTCAAAAATTTAATATGTAGCATTGTTTTCAAAGTATTATAATTTTTTTTGTTATTTAGTTTTATTGATGATTAAACATTTATATGATTGATTTTTCTTATATTAAATGAAAAAATATCTTCTTAATTTTAATTAAATAAATATTATATATACATTATATTTTTATAGAAAATATTAATAATTTTTATAACCAGAATAATGATATTTATTGTTTTTATATTAAATAAAAAAATATCTTTCTATTTCTAATTCTAATTCTAAATAGATAAATATTATAGATAAATTATATTTTCATAAAAAAAATATTAATATTCTAAATAACGAGAATAATGATATTTATTGTGATGATAACAAATCTAACTATGTGAATGTAGTACATGGAAGCCTACTTTTGAAAATTTTAAACGACTACTAATCCATATACTTCTTTACAAGTGGAAATTGTCATAATAAAACTAAGTAATGGTTTCTAATACACTTTTTAATGTAAATTTGCAAACTATTTTTTTTTTTTTATATTAATTCTACCATCATTATGGATAATGATTTGGTACACCTTTATGGTTCAGTTTGTTGTTAAATTTCGATTCCTTTTATCAACTAAAAAGTCCCAATATCTTTTATTTCAACTTGAATCCAAAGAATAATGAATTGGCTCATGGTTGCGTTTCAATCTACTATTAAATTTTAATGGCTTCGATTATATAAAAAACCTCTACATGTTTTGAACTAGATAGTCATGTGGTTTTGAACTAGATAGTCATGTGGTTTATCCCAATTTTAAGAAAAATTTTAAAAAAATATTATTACTATTTTAGTAATTAACATTTTTATTTATAATAATTAGCATTCTTGTTCGTCAAATGAGGTATTATTGGTCAAATGAGGAATTCCTTATTATGGATCAAAAGGAGTGCTTTCACAATGTTGATATTGAAAAATCATTCTCCTCTCACATGGATGAGAATGATGGAATGTCAATAGTTTCAAAACCAACTCTTATTTTTTTTTGGTTGTAACAAGTTTTTTGCTCAGGTAATTCCACAACATGTTTTAAATCTTATCATAAATCATAGATTTAATAAAAAGGTATTTTTTTGTTTTATTAATTATAAAATCTAAGAATTAAAAGTACATATATATTTACAATTTCTATAATTAATTTTTGATATATCAATATACAGTGACAACACATATTTAACCTAATGTCAATTAATTTTTCTAATGCTTCTTTTTGTAAATCAACACTTATTTGAAGACATTCAATGATGGTTTTTGTAAAACAATTTAAAATCTACAAAAATGGACCTTGAGTTGTTATAATAAAATATTAATAATTACTAACAAACCTTGATATCAACCACTTTCTTCATTGTCGTCTGTTTTATGTGTTGAATGAGTCCCAATTTTTTTTCTTTTCTCTAAGAAAATATTTGAAAATTTATATTTAATGCTAAATTGTTTTTCTATACGTACAAATTCAATCATGATTACATACATTTGAACCATGTTTTTGTTGAGATGACTCCTCCTCTGATGCAATTATGTCCATTTCTTTGACGATTTGATTATACATTTTTTAGACATTCCTACTAGCATGTTTTGCATATCAGCTCGTTGATCCTTTGGGATTTTCATAATCTTCTTGGAAAAATTAATAAACTATTTTTATATTGATATATGAGAAGTAAATATAACAAAATTGATATTAATAAATGAATGATTTGTAGTAGTATATACATATAATTGTAGAAAATCATTTTAATTATGAATATTATCTTCTAAATGTTTCTTTTTTGTTGTTGTATGTTTTTGTTATTGCAAGTCTCACATGTCTCATTGACCATTCTCTGGAAATACTTCATGTAGTCTAGACATAATTTGGTATTGCAATCATTGGATTGATTCTTTTTTATTGTAAGTAAATAGTACTTCTATCTGTTCGTTCCATTGGATCCCTAATAGTTTATAGATAGTTTATAATTTTGGAAAGATATCCCCCCTTCATTAACCTCTAGCACCACTCTAGATGAACTAAGGACCAATTCATCGTCATTTACATGTTTTACATTTATTTTTCTTCTTAGAATGACAATGATTTTTTCCATCGTTGTTGCTTCCTGTAGAACATTAATCATATATGAATTAATAGACTATTTGAAAGATGCTCTCTAATATACTTATGTACATTATTAATGAAAAAACACGTATTGAATAGTATTTTTTCATTCACTTGATCTATCCTTTTGCAAATTCCTGATCAGGGATTTACATTCTTCTACACTTAGATTAGAAAAAATCTTATCGACTTTATTAATTTTGTAGCTTTGCAATACATATTAGTTAAACTTACTATAGTTTAAAGATATTAATTTTGCAAGAATTTGCCTTCTGTATTTTTTTTGATGTGCTATCATTGTGTCGATTAGTATTTTTGTTACAACTTTTAAGACATTTTTATCAATATAATTTTGTACCATTCAATATAAAATCCATTGAATATATTTTATACACAAATAAAATACCTTTCTGCCAAAAATAGCTACGGTAACTGATGCATTTATTTGACTAAATGCACCAATAGGTTTAGGCCATCAAATGCACCAAGCGGTTAATTATTCAACATCGTGTGTCAAAAATATTTTTTGAAAATATTTTTAAATTATGACGATGTTATTTGTAACGATAAACACAACCCAATCACTTAATGGGGTTGATTACCAGAGGTGCATCAGTGTGCTATATTACACTGGGAGCATCGATGAATAGACTGGACATAACCGACAGTTTTAGAATACTAGATTGCGTTGTATTACAGAGGGCACATTGGTGCATTATATTAAATTAGTGAACCACGAAATATACATTGTTTTTTAAAAAAATATGCAAGTTCGACAATGTTTGGATCTAATTCAATAAGTGGTCTGCCTATTTTACATGTTAAATGGCCTATATATAGTAAGTACACAAACCCATTAAATCTAAAATGCCTGAAGTGAAAAACCATAGTTGTGAAGTGACAAGGGGAGTTAAACCCTAACATGACATTTGGTAGACATATAAGCAAGGGTTTAAGGTAAGCACTGATTTTATTTTTATTTATTTATTTTTTTCTGAATTTTAACTGAATTTAAATAGGAACAAAGATTTTTAAAAAAATTACCAATAAAATCACTAATATTTTTTTTATTATCTACGATGATTTATTATTATTATTATTATTATTTTATTTTTATTTTTTATTTTCTTTTATTTTATTTATTTATTTTTTATTTTTTTTAAATAAATCTAATAGAAATTGTGAAAATTATTAAGAGTAAAATTTTAAAAAATTCTATGTAGGGTTTTGTGTCAATCACCATACCTTTCAAATTTTGATCTTTTTGTGATTCCAAAATATTTTGTTGCTCCACTGTACTCCAAGTATGTCTCCCATACAAAATGTCTCTCTTTTAATTAAACCATAACATACGTTGTAAAAAAATTATTAGTAAAATTAACAAAAAAAATTAAAATTTTTACTATGCAGGGTTTTGAGTGAATCACCATACCTTTCAGCTTCTGATCTTTTAAATAGTTCAGTTTCTCCAAAGAATTTTGTTGTTTCACAGTGTTCCTGTTAAGCCTCTTCTGCAAATCACTCCCTTGAAATTTTGGGAAAAATAATGCAACAAGGAATAACTTTTTACTATTTAAATCAATTTTCACCCATTTTTGAATTTAAAAAAAAAAACTCGTGCTTTTTTTTCACTTAATCCAAATATCAGTGTGTTTTATAGTAAAGAGAACTGGTTCATTTATAAGTAAAGCACACCGACATTGTTGAGTTTCCAAATTTTTTGAACACATCGATATGATATATATATATTTTTTGAAATCCCAAAAAATGTGATTAACATTTTAACGCAACGGTGCAGTTTGTATTTAAATGCATCCGTGTTGTAATTATTATAAGAGCATCGACATGGTAAAATTAGTTTTTACTTTCAAAATATTGGAAAGAGGTGCCTACTGGTGTTGTTTTTATTTAAACACATTGATGTTGTTTTGTAGAGGAGCACCGATATGATAACATATTTTATAATTTTTGGAATGCCAAAAATCGGTGTTGGTATTATTTAAATGCCGATTGTTGTTATAATAGACGCACCAATATGGTTTTAAAACTATCTAAAATTTCATTTTTCACATAAAATAACATATTAATCTCAAGTTATCCTTTAAGCATGAATTACCATAGTTCATAGTATACATTTTCTGCTTAAAATCACCTTATTCTTTAAAAACCGTTTGAAACTAGTATTGAACTTCAAATTATGGTTATATGGTCCTTCGCATAGTTCTCCCTTTCCATCTCTAGCAAGTTCAAATTTTATTCATATTTCGATTATGTAATTGAATTTGTTTTTTTTTTAATCTGTGCTAATTTGAATAATAATGTATCCAAATTTGTAGGATCCCAATTCAAAATTGAGTTCAAATGTATAAAATATTCCTCCATTTTAAAAAATTCGGAAGTTCTTATCCAAAGAAACATATTGCAAGCGGTTGGAATATGAAAATGGACATACTCTTCACCCTCCAATTGCAACATGGCATCTTCCAGCCGTAATCTTGGATCAATGATTGTAATAATTATTTGGTAGAATGTAATTTAAATAAGCCAATTGCATTGACGTGCTTACTAATATCATTCATATTATACCAAAGACATTCAATATATTTGGAAATTAGAATTCTAGTGATGATCAGAGACCCACCTACCACCTACCATCTTCTGATGCACCCTAATACAATGTCAACTCGATAGAATGTTGAATTAAGAGCAATACTCAAATAGGAAACATACAAATAAAGTTTGAATCAACCACCTATTCAATTCATACTACGTCCAAATTCACCAGTTACGAATGACTACAACAATAACAGTTCTTCATCACAAGTTGGAAATGGAGGCAATCAAATAGAGGTTGGTATGGATGATTGCTTATAGGATACGACTTCCACAAAGACATTGACGTTATGTAAATTCCAAAATAATGAGCTAGGGGATGATGCTCACATCATTGACACCTTATTAAAAAAGCAAAAAATCTGCTTCCACCGCCCCTCTCTTTGGACCTAGCAGCAAGTCAAATTCTACTCAGTTGGGGACAATGATGTTGTTGTACAACTTGAAAGAAAATTTTGGCATGTCAAATGCGTGTTTCTAAGCAATATTGAGGTAATTCCCCTGCATGATCGATCAAGTCCCTTATATTTTGAGAAATCTTGACACACAATCAACATTAAAAATGGTTGATTTTACGAACATCAAATATTGACATTGTAGAGTTATATTCCCCACCAATGGTAAGTTATTCGTATATAAGGTTCTTCTGATTGATAATGTCTTATTGGGTAGCTACGAAGAGGAAAATCGGTTCTTGAAAATGTTGGTTGTTGATTACATACCATATGATGCATGTTTTATTGATTATATTCTATATAGAGGAAAATATGTAAACAAAGATATATGTATGAAATGTGGGCATGACATGTACCGTAATTAAAAAAAATGGGTAAATTATATGGTCCTCCTCTTAAGATATTGAGGCATAAGACTATAACCCAATATTGAAAGCCTCATCCATTCCAAAGAATTAGTTATGTTGTAGGGATGAGATGTCTCACATAAAAGTGAGTGAGGAGTTATGTGAATCCCAACAGATTCAATAGCCATGAATAATATAGAGGATACATGGCCTGAAAGGTTCAAGGATGAAGTATGAAGCCTATGATTCAGGATAGCCATGGATGGTGTCAACCCATATAAAATCCAAAGCACCATATAGTATGTTTGGCTTATACTAGTGATCAATAACAATATCCACCCCACGGTTGTCTGTGAAGAATGGACATATTATGTACCACATAGTCCTTAGCATGAAATTTTATCCATTACAGCTACTTGAAATTATTCTTGTAGCTCAAAAACTAATTATGCAGTTTATTTGCTACGACAAATAATGAATAAAATCAGAGCTATGATTTTCACTATAAAAATACTATGGAAAATAAAATGCTATAAATTGAGAAATTCTAGCATACACACAATAATTTTGACATAGTTATTTTTGGACGATTATCCATGGAAAAACCCAACTTGGGAAAACTGGTGTAGCAAATGAGGGTTATATTATTAATATTAAACAGCCATTCTGAGTACAATAATTTAGATGCCCAACTAGCAATCTAATCTCAGGAAAATACTAGAAAAAATATTGTGAGATTTTTGTCTCATCCAATAGCTATTTTATGCCTCTGAAATAGCTTCCCGAGCCTTTGCATTGAGCTCCTTGTATCACCCTCTGCACAAAGTTGACATTAACCCTCTAGAAATTTATGTCTTCCTTCCTTTTTATTGACACCTAATCATAACGATTAGGTGAACAACTGTAAATAGTGTAAATAAATAATAGAGAAAATAGAGAGTCATCGGGAGATGAAACTCAACAGTCACTCCCTCATGTATATAATAATGAATAGCTTAGATGAATAACATAATCGTATTTTAGGAGTTACCTCCTCGCATAACATGTTATCAAAGCAAGTTCTAATTTTAGCTTTCCTCCCTTTGTATCTCCCTCATGTTCTGCCTATTCTTGCAAAAGTATCACCTTCTTTGCATCCTGTAAAACTGTGCTGGTCATTTCTCTGTCTTATTCCTACAAGATTTTGTGCATTATTGAATTCACTAGTCTAAATGTAGTGGGAGTGATAAAGGGTCAAATTGTTGCATTAAGGTGTTGATTTGCCTACTGTGAGTACTGGAGCTAATTGCTACGTGTAATGGTCATGTGACGCCAGGAAGTGTTGCGACTGTGTGTTGGAAGGGTGGCACAGCTGGAAGCATGGTGTTATTGCCAACACTATGATTGGAACTACATTTGAGTCTATTATTCCCTAAAGTGTGGTGATGGACTGAGTACGCTCTGAGTTTGGTAGAAGACCAAATGATCCTCCATTATATCAATATTTGGAGACTGCTCGAAAATGCTACATACTGCTGGTACAAATTATTTATATGCATTGAATTATTGTGTTGGTGGTCTGATATCAAAACATTGTATACACTGATATTTCAATATGAATATTTTGAAAGTATGCATATAAATCCCTGCCATATATAAATTGTTGTTCCTCAGCTCCACTCCCATAGCTCCAGTTGTCACAATGTCTAAAACTGTTGGGGTATTTTTCAAACTGGTTGCAAATTCACTTCTGGAGTTGTGCAAACAAAAGTTCGAGGTATGGTGAATGTATATGCTCTAAAGGGAATTCAACTCCTTTGAAAATGGTGGTAGTATTAAAGTTCGTTGAGATTTTTGAATGGTCATAATATAATGAGAATTTTGGATTGTATTTTTTTCAGATATATATTATACGTTTTATATGTTGAAACCATCATATAATATATTTTTGAGTGGAGGAATATATGCTACATTAAAAGTATTAATATAGTGAATTATTTTCCACCTAAACAGAAGATATCCAGAAAGGTTGTGTTTGTTTTGGAAATCAAAAGCAGATATTTTTTTTTGGGAATGCATTCATTAATATCTATTGTTGGAGTAGTTCTCTCCAGGAAAGAGAACTATCCAGAATGGTCAATGAAAATTAAACACACTCTCATTTTTAATGAGTTTTGGAAATGAGTGTGTGTTGGTGATGGAGACAATGAACCAGAACAACGTACCTCAGACAAGGAATTCAACATTTGGAAAAATAAGAATAGCAAATCTTATGCATTGATTGCAGCATTAGTGAATTAAGAGGCGAGTCGCCATATTTCACAATTTTTAAATTCTTTCAAAGCCTTACAAAAACTAAAGGATGTATATGACTCACACTCTGCACTTGAAGTTGTTCAACTCATGATTAAGTTGTTCAACCTTGAATTACAAAATGATGATCCTCTTGCTCTTGCATCAGAAGTAAAATCTATTATGCATGATATCAAAGTCACTAATGTTGAACTGGACATTCCTCTTATAGCTTTTGTCAAGGCACTTTATCCCACTTACTCAAATTATCTTGAGTCATTGCAAGCAAATGGAAACCTCAAAGATATTACCTTTGACTCCCTTGTGAAAAAAATTGTTGAAGGAGAGAAATCTTTTGGGAAGAAGACAACTCCTCAATATTCTGAAGAGGTTGTGTGTCTTGCACATAGAGAGAATAATCTTGCTTAAGATTCTTCCTGAGGAAGATGTGGTCAAAGAGGAAGAGGAAGAAGAAATTTCGGAGGCAGGGGGGGCAGCCACTCTCAAGGAGAAAAGTCAGATTTACATTGCATACGTTGCAAAAGAGATGGACCACATGATGCATCCACATGTAAGTTGCCTTGGGACAGAATTGAGGAGGAAAGAAACCAACCCAAAGGTAAGACTAATGACAAAGAGAAAGGTAAAGCACCTAAATCAATGCACTATGTTGTGGCACACTATAATATTTGAGTAAATGAAGACTTATTTAATGCTTCACTTGCTTCTTGGAAAACAATTGGTTGCTTGATTCAGGAGAAAATTTCCACATGAATTTTAGAAGAGATTTTTTTGAATAACTTACTCAAAATGTTGATGGAGCAATATACTTTGCATACAAATCAAAACTCAAGCCATCAGGGCGTGGCACAATCAGGCTTAAATTGCCTATTCTTCTAGACTTTCTTCTGCATCATGTTTTATATCTACCACAGTTGAGGTGAAAATTGTTGTCCTCAGTCCACATTTGCTAGTAAGGATACTCCATTCACATGTTTGATGACAAGGCTGAGGTAAGAAAAGCATTAGACCACTCACTTGTCATGACAGGGATAGAAGAAGAAAGGCTTCTCAAGTTGTAGTGTACCTTTGCTCCTGCACAAAATTTCTCATACAATTCTCATTATGATGAAGGTAAATTTCCTTAAGGTTTATTATGGCATGAAAGATTTGGACACTTGAACTATGAAAGCGTCTGCTTGTTGAAGAAAAATGGTGTTACTGGTTTGCCTACAATTCCTAGGAAACTTAAGCAATGTCATGCTTGCATTCTAGGAAAGCATATCAAACAATTTTTTCATGATTCACATTCCAGAGCACATAGAAAACTTGAACTTATTCATTCAGATTTTTGTGGTCAAATTCTTGTTCCTTCTACAAATGGAAATAAATATATGACAACATTTATTGATAACTACACCAGAATGTGTTGGGTTTATTTATTGAATAACAAATCTGATGTTTTTCAAACATTCAAGAACTTTCGTACATGGATTGAAAATGATGCACAATCTCATATTGAATATATTTGCACTGATAATGGAAAAGAATACACTTGAAATGAATTTGAAAACTATCTTTTCCAACATGGGATCAAACATCAAACAATTGTGCCTTATAATCCCCAACATAATGGAGTAACTGAAAGAATGAATAGGAAAATCTTAAATATGGTGCACTCCATAATATTTTTCAAAAATATAAAATTGATGTTTTGGGCTGATGCAGTTCTATGTGATGTATATGTAAAATATAAATTTCCATCTAATGCTATTAGAAACAAGACTCCTTATGAAATGTGGTATGGACACATTCCTTCGGCAAAGCATCTCAGGGTTATTGGTTCCACATGTTATGCCTTGATACCAAAGATACATAGAACAAACTTGGTGCTAGAAGTCCTAAGTGTATCTTCCTGGGGTATTCAAACACCTCAAAATCATACTGTCTCTATGATGAAGTCAATAAAAATTTTCTTGTATATAGAGAAGTAATCTTTATTGAATCATACAAAATTGAAAATGTTTTTGAGCAGCAACTTGATCGCTTGGATAGATTCACAAATGCAAAATCATTTCAAGAATTTGATAATCAGTTTCCACATCTTGAAGGGGGGATTTCTATACTAGATAAACCTATAGAATCTTTTGAAGCACTCTCTCCCCCACATGAAACTCCAACAACATATGATACTTTGAGTGATGTGATTCATATAATTGGGAGACTCAATCTTGATTCAGTCCTGTTGTGGTCACCAACAACCCCCCTCTTTGTTTGATATTAGTAATAACATCAAGCAAAGGGGGACCCTTAACCAAAAAATCAAAAAAATATTTTTGTTTGAAAAATCTTTTGTATTAACTCCGTAAGAGCTATATCGCATCGCAAAGGAAAAAGGAGCGCTTTCCCAAAGCGCATAAATACACTGATGAGGAGCGACACGAGAACTCATCACATCGCATGCATTAAAAACGCTCAAAAAGGGAAAACCTAAAGAATCACCGACGGCCGATATGCGACGTCGCACGTCGCAATGTCGCATAAGCAGCACAAAGTGACAAAGCAAAAAACCTTGCGACCTTGCGATATTGCGATATGCGATCTGCGACCATGCAAAGCTGGGACCTGCGATCTATGGTGTGCGACAAATGATACTATCAATTGCGATGCCACCTATTTACATCACAATCTTCGATGCTGCGATGCAAATCACAGAAGCCAATCGTCGCAGGCATTCCTCGGCATGATCTGAGAGCCTAAAATTAGGCGCGCACCTTACGGGAAATTAATGATTGTATGCCTGTGTATCCAAAGATAATTATGTTGCGTTTTCGAAGACTCAAGTCATAATGGGTGACATGATTATGAATTCATTAGAACTTAATGCTTTCATGTCAATCTTTTCTTCTGTCTCTTTTCATTTACGTGAACTATAAGTTAGCAACTGATATAAATCTATATGCAGGAAACATCTAAGGAAAAGTGCCAGAACTAGAAGAACAAAGAGGAGATGACTTCGCAGATGGATACCGCATACAGCAGGACCGCGGATCCCAGAGTATCACTCAACAAATGCTGATGGAAATAGGTTATCTAGGACTCAGAGTCAAAGGCGCACAAAAGCAAAGCGTTTATGAAAGATCCTGAGTCCCAAATTGGGTAAAGCAAAAAGAAAAATGCTTAAGGGGAAAGACGTCTCAGAAAAGCCTCGGACAAAGAATGGAAACAAGTTTCAATTGAGAAAATCGTTCAGGCAACAAAATCCCCAGCTCATTGAGTCATTCGCATGGCCGGAAACTGAAATAGCAACAACACAATCAGTTTGAAAGAAAAATGAGTTGTACTAAGTATACACGCCGTGAAGACACTCCTCCAGAAGAACACTTTCAAAAATATCTTCTAGCTTGTTAGAAAGAGGTGCCAGCTCTTGTTATTTCTAATTTTCAAGCTTGAACAAAAGGAAAGGACAAGCAGCCGACTCTTTCACGGCGAACAGCGCATCGCTTACAACACTAAGGAGCAGATACAAAAATGGTTAGAAATTAGATTCAGTTTTTAGAAATAAATTTGTTTTAGTAAAAGGGCAGTCATTTGAAGCCGTTCCCTAAATTTTTGTAATTAAAATTAGCCAGTTAGTAGTATTTAACCCTTCTCGTTGCATTGGAGAAGGGTCCGGAAATTTGTCAAAAAACTTGTCCTCGGAAAATGCACTTTTGCACCCTCGGAGGGGGTTTTTGATGAATGGATGGATCAATATTTATTTATGTTTTCATTTTAATACCTGCTACTGATGTTGCACTTCTGTACTCTTAGTAGGCATTAGAAGTGAGTAGAAATAGATCATTATTGCTCAAGGTCTGTGAGTATAAAGTTAGTCATAAATGGTACTTTTATCTCTTGACAAATTTCTGCTTGCATTCTTAGAGTAATATACAACTGATGCTGTTTATATGTTAACGTATGAATGAGTGGGCTACCATTTGGCACTTTTGTACGGTGGAGTCAATAATTTATGCTTAATACATGAATAACTGATTATGCGATATGTTGTTCACAACCGTTTTGCTTAACTTTTTATGCAGGATGGTTCATCTTAATTGATTTATATTCTCATAATAGCTGAATAATCTTCATTACCAGTTATTGTGTGAAATATTTCTAGATCGCATAATGGAAAAAGTTCTATCCCGGGTTAGCGTAGATTAGATGTGTTGATTTTGATAGATTAAAGTAGTATGAAATTCAGTCTCAGAGTTTAGAACTAGATTAGCTTAGAAATAATTCCATATTTTCATTATCATATGCTACACACACACATCACCAAACTCTACACACACACACCCGCTTAGAACGGTAAGCTGGTCCCGTTATCCCCAGTCGGACACGCTACACCAAACGGGCACGGAGCCGCCAACCAGGTTCCCGACCGGGTGGGTATCCCCCTTGTTATTGACCCAATTTCAGGGCCCTCAACATATTTGGCGCTAGAAGGAGGGCTCGAACTATGAACGACACCTAAAGAAATATCTAAATACCATTCTGAGAGTAATACACCCTCATCAACTCCCTCGACTTCTCCAACATGGTTAAACCCAGAATTTGAAGTCGCTCGAGTATCTACCACTGCTACATATTCGAATATATCAGACCAATCTATCATTGAACCCCCTGAAATTCGAACTTTGATTCGTAAACTCAAGGGATTCTCTATTTTTAACCAGAAGTCTGATAAATCTAAAAGCAGCGTGACTTCGCAGTACAACCCTGCTCATCCCCTTACCAGATCAAAGAGTCAAAAATTTGGCATCCAACCAAGTGAACTCCCTCTCCCTACTAGGAAAAGAGCAAGGAAACCACCACTAGAGTCTGACAGTCAGACTCCTTCATCCACTTCGTCCATATCAACTCCGTCACCGCGAAGTCAACCACCCACTCTTCCATTCCAATTCACTCACTCATCTTCTACAAACCTTCCTCTTCAAACATCAAAGATCCTAATATCTCCATCTTCTCAGCATCAGGGATCATCTTCTGCACTTCCATTAACTAGCAGCTCAGCGATGGCCCAGTCTCCATGGAGCAATCCTGGGGCGGTTTTAATGCCTCCACCCCTGAGCCCTATACCAGCCCATCCTGAGAAATGGCTGCCTAAATTCAATCCGGAAGCAGGAATGCTAGCCGAGGAACATATCAATAATTTCATGCTTTCTGTTAATCTCAACGGAGTCACTAACGAAGACACTGTTGTCCGGCTTTTCCCTTATACAATGCAAGGAACAGCCGAGTCATGGTACTTTTCGTTACATTCTGGATCCATCACAAGCTGGGACATTTTTCAAAGTCAGTTCCTCACCAAGTTTGGTGATGATAGATCCACGAGGACATTGATCAATGACCTATCTAATCTTAAGGCTGAGGCTAAAGAACCCATTAAAGATTTCAACTTACGGTTCAATAAGATCCTCAACAAAATCCTCGCTGCCTCACAACCCAGCGAGGAAGTAAGATGTGAATGGTACATCACGGCTTTACCTACAAATTTGGCTATCTTCGTAGATAGGGAAAACAAGACCACCTTAGTTGACAACTTGACAGAAGCGTTAACAGTGGAAAAACGTGTGGTAGCCCTAGAAAAGAGATCCGCTATAGAAGAACGCAAATCTAAGAAGATCTCTTTCAAAGAAGACACCAAGAAGAAGTAAACGAAAGATCCTTTCGATTTGGAAGGATTACAAAAAGTGTTGAAAGCCATGTCCAATGAGATGATTGATATTAAGAAACAAGTAGCAGAGACTTCTTCGAAAAATCCCTTTAGGACTTTTAAAAGAAATCCTCCCATGGAGGTAAGACCACCTAGTGTTGTCTCAAACGTTGAATCTGAAGAAGACGAAGAAGAAGAGAATACCACTGAAGGGCAGACCGACGAGGAAGAGGTCGTAGAACTACAAGGAATGTGGGACTTCATCCTCCCACAAGAAGAGGATCAAGAAGCATTTCCTGTTAGTACGAGAAGCAAAAATCAACTTGATCCTCCCTTAACTACCCCAAAACAAAAGGGCGCAAGCCCTGCATTAAAAGAAAAGGTCGCAACAAAAAAGACAACTGCTAAAGCAACCCAGTGTAGCCCAGTCCAATCTAATCAAACGCCTCCATCAAGAACACCAATAGTGTCAGATGAAATGGAGTATAACATCATTGATGACATGAAGAAGACTAGGGCTAATATCACTCTGTATGAATTGAGTAAATTGAAACACCAACAGAAAATAATGATGAAAGAATTACATGTTGTGCCTACTACATCTTTACCTACAGCTGTAGCTTCCCACAATCTGGGAAGGCCTCCAACCAACACGATCAATAAAATTGATCCAAATGACATCGCCTTGATTGGAGGAAGATCAAGATCTCAAACTCCTCCTTTTATTCTAACATATGAAATCTTCATCAAAAACGTGCACAATTGCTTGGTCGATTCTGGTGCTTCAACGAATATTTTACCCAGGTCAATATGCGCCAAATTGAATGTGAAACCTCAAAAATCCGCAATACGTATAGTTCAACTTGATCGATCCCAAATCGAAGTGATTGGTGAACTTAATCAGGTGACCATAAGATTGTCGTCTAACCCACAAGTGTGTCAGGTTATCGACATTCTAGTAGTTGATATCCCTGAGTTCTATGGTTTGATTCTTAGCAGGGATTGGTCGAAAAAACTCCACGGATATTTTTCAACCGATTGGTCGCACATGTGGTTACCATACAATGGTAAACCAAATCAGATAAAGGTTGAACGAGAGTTGCACCAAAAATACATAGTGACAGAAATGGAAGGAGAAAATGAGGCCATAACGTACAATAGCAGCATTGTAGGCAATTACGCAATTGATTCTTTCCTAGGTAATTTCAATGCTCATATTTCACCATACTTAGAGAATTCGGTTTTATCCCAAGTTGAAAATTTCTCCCAAACTGATGACTCAAAATGTTTTAGTTTTTTAGATAATTTTGTAAATACATTTTTATTTTGGAAATTATATTTTGACGGATCTAAATCCAATGAGGGAGTAGGAGCACGATGCGTTCTGATTAACCGAGACAGGAAAAAGATTATGCTCACATGCAGACTTGAGTTCGATTGCACGAACAACACAGCGGAGTACGAAGCCTTGGTTCAAGGCCTATACAAAGCAATCAGATTGAACGTTAAGTATCTTCAAGTCTTTGGAGATTTGGAGATCTTCGTAAAACAGGTACGTAACACCATACATTGCCTGTTAAGTCATTTAAAGCATTATCAATCATTACTTCAAGATCTAACTGCACATTTCGTAGCATTCAACATCTCGTCAATTCAAAGAATTCAAAACGCGAGCGCAGACCTGTTAGCTAACGTAGCCTCTAGACTTATCCCTTCCGAAGATTTTAGTCCTGATAGGTTTTCAATAGAATTAATCTTTAGACCATCCATCCCTGAAAATATCACCAATTGGAGAGTGTTCAATGACGGTCCTGACATCGTAAATTTCCTTACTTCTGAAGGATCCTACTCAAATCAGATAATCGATGAAGACCACCATGATCACCAAATACAACAAAATGGCTCTGACAATGCTCTACCGAAATCAGTGGTCAAGTTAGAAGATTTATATGATTTGGAAAGTCGGTTTAAAAGGTCCGCCAATGCTAAACTTTGCAGTTCTACCATGAACTATGAATTAGTAAACCTAGGGACCGATCAGAAGCCACAAAATGTTAACCTAGGTCACGACCTAGCCCCTGAAGAGAAATCAGCATATATCCGTCTTCTGAGACAATACAAAAACGTTTTTTCCTGGAATTACGATGAGCTAAAGACATACAACACTTCTATCATTCAACATGTTATCCCTATGATTGACAATGAAAAACCTGTCCAGCAGAAGCTCAGAAAAATACACCCTAACCTAGAAAATCAGATAAAAACTGAGCTTAATAAGTTGTTGAGTGCTAGAATAATTTTCCCCGTAAGGCATTCTAAATGGGTATCCAATATGGTGCCTGTTAGGAAGAAAAACGGAGACATTAGAATCTGTATCGATTTCTGAAATCTCAACAAAGCCTGTCAGAAAGATAACTTTCCCCTCCCACCTATGGAGCAAATCTTACAGGCAGTAGCAGGCTCAGAATTAATGTCATTCCTGGATGGATTTTTAGGATACAATCAAGTACTGGTGCATCCCGATGATCAGTTAAAGACTACGTTCCGAACCAAATGGGGCACTTATGCATATCAGAAGATGCCATTTGGTCTGATCAATGCCAGAGCTACCTTTCAGAGATCCATGGACATCGCGTTTAAAGGGTTAGTCAATAAATCAGTAGTGATTTACCTGGATGATATAACAGTGTACTCCAAAAAACGAAACATCCATCTCAAAGATTTGAAGCAAATCTTTCAAAGATGCTTGAGGTATGGGATTTCGCTCAACCCAAAGAAATATTTCTTTGCCTTAAGCGAAGGGAAATTGCTCGGATTCATAGTGTCGAAATCTGGTATTCATATAGAACCCGACAGAATCAAGGAAATTTCCGAAATATCCATACCCCATAACAAGAAAGCCATGCAATCCTTCCTTGGACAGATCAATTTTGTCAAAATATTTGTCCCAGATTTTTCACATATTATTTCTCCCTTACAAAATCTGATAAAAAAGAATTCAAATTTCAAATGGGGTCTAGATGAGCACGAAGCATTCAACTTAATCAAACAAGCTATCATCAATGCTCCATCTTTGGCCACCCCAAATTTTTCAGAATCTTTTATCTTGTACACTTTTGCCTCAGAGAAATCCTATGCCGTGATTTTAACCCAAGTAAATCAAGAGAAAGTGGAAGCTCCAATCGCATTCTTTAGCTCGAACTTACAAGGTGCTAAAATTAACTACTCAGACGTAGAGAAACAAGCATATGCTGTTTTCAAAGCGATCAAATATTTCAGACCTTTCTTTCTTAAAGCCCACACTAAAGTCGTAGTACCGTTTCCGGCGGTAAGAAACCTTTTGGTGCAGAAATACGTGGGTGAAAAGAGAGATAATTGGATTACCAGTTTACAAGAATATGATCTCGAGATCAAGCCAGCAAACATCGTAAGAGGTCAAGGCTTCTGCAAGATGTTAGCCGGAGCATCGCAAATCCCGGAGAACTCATCTGAAGAGGTACAAGCGTACGAGGTAAGCCTAAACGATGCAGAATCATCATATGCTGACACCATTTATTTTCTTAAGAACGGGTATGCTCCATCACGTCTGGATCATACCAAGAAAAGAGCTCTGAGATTAAAAGCTAAATAATACCAGCTCATAAATGATGTCTTGTTTAAAAGAAATTACGATTCTGTGCTTCTTAGGTGTCTTGAGAAAATTGAAGCCGAAAAGGTTTTGCAGGAACTCCACGATGGACTAGCGGGTGGACACTATGCCGGAGATGCGACTGCACATAAAATCTTGCGTGCAGGATATTATTGGCCCACGCTATTCAAAGACTCATAAAATCACGAAAGGAAATGCCAAGTCTTCTAGACTGCTGTAGGAAAACAAAGGAAATCATCCATGCCGCTACAACCAGTCATCATCGACGAACCATTCAGTCAAAGGGGCTTGGACATAATAGGTGAGATCGTTCCTCACTCTTCTAAGCAGCATAAGTATATCCTTACGGCAACTGATTATTTTACCAAATGGGTAGAAGAAGTTCCTCTCAAGACAGTTCATTCTGAAAATATTATTGAATTCATAGATCAATTTATCATCACTATGTTTGGATTGCCAACAACATTAATGTTTGATAACGCTTCATATTTTTCTTGAAATACTATGACTGAGTTTGCGCTTAAAAGAGGGTTCAAACTGAAATATTCTGCCAACTACTATCCGCAAGGTAATGGATTGGCTGAATCAATAAACAAGAACCTAATCAGAATTATCAAAAGAACAGTCGACCAAAACCAAAAGAATTGTCACAAAGCGTTGGTAAATGCTTTATGGGCTGATAGAATCACGAAGAAAGCTTCAATCGGCACTTCTCCCTTTAATTTAGTTTATGGGAGAGAAGTGGTTCTTCCGAATCACCTAGTCATTCCCTCTTTGTCTTTAGTGCAATATATCGATGAGGTATCTACTTCCTCTTTACAATTAAGACAAATGGAAATAATCAAACTAGAAGAACAAAGAGAACAAGCTAGGAAAACCCATGCTCATCACCAAGCGCTAAAAAAATCTTCTTTTGACTCAAGCATCATAACCAGAAAAAACTTTCAGATGGGTGATTTAGTTTTGAAATGGGATAAGGCTCATGAAGAAAAGGGCAAACATACGAAATTTCAAAAGATGTGGCTTGGCCCTTTTCAGATTGTAGAAGTCGTAGGCTCGTCTACATTCGTGTTGTAGGATCTGGCAGGAAGGAGAGATTCTTTACCTGTCAACGGACTGATTCTTAAATTATATTTTCCATAGAAGAGAATTCTTCTAATTTTTGTAGGATAGATTTAGTTTTTAGTTTTTATTTTGTTTTGTTTTTCTCTTTTTTTATGAATAAAACCCGTTGTAATTGATCATTTAAAAAGGATTCATGAAAGAGCATGCCAATTCTCTATCAGATTTTGAATTCGCTTGTACAAATAGCAAATTTTTTTGAAAATCTGAATTTTATTATTGACAAATAGAGTTAACTTGACTTTGATTACGATACTCGTTTCTACCTCTAAAAAACTTTGACAAAAGGCCAACCTCTGGTAAAAGAATTGTTTTGTATCAGCACCACGAAAGGTATCATCAATAATAAAATAAGCATTCTCTGCAAAGTTGTTGTTTTCAAAAAACTCTATTATTGTCGTCCAGAGCTTTCTTAAGGAAAAACAATGACTTCCTCCCTGCTAAAAGGAAATTACAGCATTCAGAGAAACGATCCAAGCAAAACACTATATCTCAAAGAATAAGAGGTCTCATCACGAGCCGACTTATCATGATCACAGATATTATAACTTGCTGACTTTGCCAATACTCTCTATGAAAACAGGGCAACGACTTAAGATTGTTGCAATCAAAAGACAAGAGGTCTCATCACGAGCCGGCTTGTTCAGCAATAGTGTAAATCAGGTGAATGACTGTGTCATAATTTGGCCACCAAACCAAGACATTGTTCTTTAGAGAATTAAAAAAGGAAAAGTGTGTCAAAAAGGATTTTTCTCTGGAATGTTGCGAGTAACCTCAAGCAGGAAAAAGGATCATTGTTGAATAACATGGTAACCCTGTCGAGGCTATGGACGCTTGCGGGCAGCAGAGGCTCTACCTATGACAAATGAGCATACTTGTAAGCCAGTACGCAGAGAAGACCTTATTTTATCTTTTATCAATACCAAGTAATGTCTGATGCGAATGCAAGAAAAAACCTGAGGAAGCAAGAAATTGGGATATAAAAAGGGTTGAGACAAAATATCGTCGACAAGGTGAGGGGCAATCTACTCTATCTGTCCATAACAAAATTTAGACATATAAAAAAAAAATTGTTTCGGAAGTGAACGGTCAATAGAAATGCAGAGATAACTGGTTCTTCACAGTGAATCGCCATTGTTGTGGTCACCAACAACCCCCCTCTTTATTTGATATTAGTAATAACATCAAGCAAAGGGGGACCCTTAACCAAAAAATCAAAAAAATATTTTTGTTTGAAAAATATTTTGTATTAACTCCCTAAGAGCTATATCGCATCGCAAAGGAAAAAGGAGCGCTTTCCCAAAGCGCATAAATACACTGAGGAGGAGCGACGAGAGAGCTCATCGCATCGCATGCATTAAAAACGCTCAAAAAGGGAAAACCTAAAGAATTGCCGACGGCCGATATGCGACGTCGCACGTCGCAATGTCGCATAAGCAGCACAAAGTGACAAAGCGAAAAACCTTGCGACCTTGCGATATTGTGATATGCGATCTGCGACCATGCAAAGCTGCGACCTGCGATCTATGGTGTGTGACAAATGATACTATCAATTGCGATGCCACCTATTTACATCGCAATCTTCGATGTTGCGATGCAAATCGCAGAAGCCAATCGTCGCAGGCATTCCTCGGCATGATCTGAGAGCCTAAAATTAGGCGCGCACCTTACGGGAAATTAATGATTGTACGCCTGTGTATCCAAAGATGATTATGTTGTGTTTTTCGAAGAGTCAAGTCATAATGGGTGACATGATTATGAATTCATTAGAACTTAATGCTTTCATGTCAATCTTTTCTTCTGTCTCTTTTCATTTACGTGAACTATAAGTCAGCAACTGATATAAATCTATATGCAGGAAACATCTAATGAAAAGCGACAGAACTAGAAGAACAGAGAGGAGATGACTTCGCAGATGGATACCGCATACAGCAGGATCGTGGATCCCAGAGCATCACTCAACAAATGTTGATGGAAATAGGCTATCTAGGACTTAGAGTCAAAGGCGCACAAAAGCAAAGCGTTTATGAAAGATCCTGAGTCCCAAATTGGGTAAAGCAAAAAGAAAAACGCTTAAGGGGAAAGACGTCTCAGAAAAGCCTCGGACAAAGAATGGAAACAAGTTTCAATTGAGAAAATCATTCAGGCAACAAAATCCCCAGCTCATTGAGTCATTCGCACGGCCGGAAACCAAAATAGCAACAACACAATCAGTTTGAAAGAAATCTGAGTTGTACTAAGTATACATGCCGTGAAGACACTGCTCCAGAAGAAAAATTTCAAAAATATCTTCTAGTTTGTCAGAAAGAGGTGCCAGCTCTTTTTATTTCTAATTTTCAAGCTTGAACAAAAGGAAAGGACAAGCAGCCGACTCTTTCACGGCAAACAGCGCATCGCTTACAACACTACGGAGCAGATACAGAAATGGTTAGAAATTAGATTCAGTTTTTAGAAATAAATTTGTTTTAGTAAAAGGACCGTCATTTGAATCCGTTCCCTAAATTTGTGTAATTAAAATTAGTCGGTTAGTAGTATTTAACCCTTCTCGTTGCATTGGAGAAGGGTCCATAAATTTGTCAAAAAACTTGTCCTCAGAACATGCACTTTTGCACCCTCGGAGGGGGTTTTTTATGAATGGACGGATCAAGATTTATTTATGTTTGCATTTTAATACCTGCTACTGATGTTGCACTTCTGTACTCTTAGTAGGCATTAGAAGTGAGTAGAAATAGATCATTATTGCTCAAGGTCTGTGAGTATAAAGTCAGTCATAAATGGTACTTTTATCTCTTGACGAATTTCTGCTTGCATTCTTAGAGTAATATACAGCTGATGTTGTTTATATGTTAACGTATGAATGAGTGGACTACCATTTGGCACTTTTGTACGATGGAGTCATTAATTTATGCTTAATAAATGAATAACTGATTATGCGATATGCTGTTCACAACCGTTTTGCTTAACCTTTTATGCAGGATGGTTCATCTTAATTGATTTATATTCTCATAATAGCTGAATAATATTCATTACCAGTTATTGTGTGAAATCTTTCTAGATCGCATAATGGAAAAAGTTCTATCCCGGGTTAGCGTAGATTAGATGTGTTGATTTTGATAGATTAAAGTAGTATAAAATTCAGTCTCAGAGTTTAGAACTAGATTAGCTTAGAAATAATTCCATATTTTCATTATCATATGCTACACACACACATCACCAAACTCTACACACACACACACCCCCTTAGAACGGGAAGCTGGTCCCGTTATCCCCAGTCGGACCCGCTACACCAAACGGGCACGAAGCCGCCAACCAGGTTCCCGACCGGTTGGGTATCCCCCTTGTTGTTGAACCGATTTCAGGGCCCTCAACAAGTCCCAACTCAATCAACTGACCAGCCTGGACCATCTCAGAAAGGTCCCCCAAAGTGGCTAACAAAGACTCTTGAAAGTGTTCATCCTGATGAGCTTGGAAAGACAAGAACTAGAAATTCAACACGACAAAATGGAGGTGATGTAGATTACTATGATTCACCTGTTGATATGGATGTTTGTTATTGTTGTGAATTGAATTTTTTTATATATTTTGAACCAACTTCCTTCAAAGAAGCTACATCTCATGATGAATGCAAAGAAGCAATGCAAAAGGAGTATGATGCCTTGATAAAGAATGGCACTTGGAAGTTGATTGATCCTACATTCGGAACCAAACCAATTGGTTGCATGTGGATCTACAAGAACAAGTATAAATTTGATGACTCACTTGACAAGCATAAATTCAGGCTTGTGGCAAAAGGTTTTGCACAAAAGGAAAGGGTCGATTATGAGGAGCCTTTTTCCCCCACAACAAAATGGGCTACCATTCAGACACTCTTTTCCGTAGCAGCTCAGAATGGTTGGAAAGGCCATCAAATGGATGTAAAAATTGCTTTCAAGAATGCAAATATAGAAGAGAATTTTTTGATGTCCTTTCCTGAAGGATTTTCTATGAAAGGACATGAACATAAAGTATGCAAACTTGTGAAATCCTTGTATGGCCTCAAAGAAGCACCACGAGCTTGGTATGAAAAACTTATTGACCATCTTCTTAGACTCAATTTCAAACATTACGATCTTGATGATACAACTTTGTTTGTCAAGAACATTGGCAAAACATTTGTATATCTTGTGGTATATGTAGATGGTCTATTGATGACAAGGAATAATGAGAGCTACATTGCATCCATAAATAAGTAATTGAGGAAGGTTTTGAAATGATTGCTTTGGGCTATGTTCATTACTATCTTGGTATTCAAGTAACTCAACATTTGAAGTTCTTATTCCTTTCTCAAAAGAAGTACATTGGAGATCTATTGAATAGGTTTGGCATGGCTGAATGCAATCCAATGACTATTCCAATGGAACAAAACTTAAAGCTCACATCCATTGAAGGAAAATAATTTGATGATGTAACAAAGCATAGACAGGTTGTAGGAAGTCTCAACTACCTGATTACTGCCATGCCAGACATTTTGTTTGTTGTTGGAATTCTCTCCAGGTTTATGCAAAAGCCTTGTGAGGGACATTGGCCTGCTGCAAAAAGAGTTCTAAAGTACTTGAAGGGAACTCAAGAATTTGGACTCAAGTATTCACAGGTGGGTGACTTCAACTTGATTGGATACTCTGATTCAGACTTCAATGGAGACAAAGAAATTGGGGTATCTACCTCTGGTTATGCTATGAGTCTTGGGTCAGGAGCTATCTTCTAGAGATCACACAAACAATTAGTTCCAATAGATTCCATAACAGAGGCAGAATATGTGGCAATAGATAAGGCAACAAAAGAAATTGTGTGGCTCAGGAGAATTCTGGAAGATTTGTAGGTAAAAAAAGTACATTCGACTCCACTCATGATTGACAATACCTCGGCAATAAAGTTGGCCAAGAACCCAAAGTTCCTTAATCGAACGAAGCACATCAATAGAAAATATCATCTCACCAACATCCCTTTAGATTAAGGGGGGAAATGTTGACACCTAACATAGGGATTGAGTGAACAACTGTAAATAGTGTAAATAAATAATAAAGAAAATGTAGAGTCATTAGGGGAAGAAAGTCAATTTTCACTCCCTCATGTATGTAATAATGAATAACCTAAATAAATAATACAATATCATTTGAGGAGTTACCTCGTGGCCTGACACTTTTCCTCTCTCAGGAACTATGAATCTTCCTCCAGGAATGTTGTTGCCTTCCTCTTCCACCTTCTACTCACCCTCTGGCTCTATCTTCTTTGTTGAGTTGCTGCTACAAAGAAAATCGAACTCCCTCGGCAACTAGGTATCTGCAATGGATGATTTCTCCATCACCACATCGACTTCCTCTTATAATCCACTGTTGGAACACAAACAACTAAGATTAAAACATAATCAATGACTAATATAATCTATGGATTGATCTGTGTGAGTTTCTAGATGATTCATACCTTATCTCAGTTAATACTAATTAATTAAAAATATTCCCTAAGTTTAGACTTAGGAAATATTTAAAAATAAGTTAATGATCTAATTGAAACACTTCTAGGTAGAATTTCCAAAAACAATTTCCAAGTTTTGAAGACCTCGTGTATTCTAATCTCTCCACCAAGTTTCGCAGCTAGAACAAAACCAATCCCTACTTAATATATTTGGAAAAAATTAACATTGACACTTATTCCATATTTTTTTTTTCACTTTTTATATAATAACAACAAAACCTTTTCTTTACATTTTATATCATAAAAATCTAACGACTATTTTCTCCTATAAAAATTCATCTTCCTCACACTTCGCGGCCTAAATATTTTATATCTCAAATTAGTGTGAATTTTAAGTATTAAAATTATTAAAAAATATTAAATAAGATGCATTCTTTTTCAAGCTTGACTTTCTTCTAATAGATTCTCCCAATTCTTTAACACATTACTCGTAACATTTTGCATATTTTTTTTAGTTAAATATAATTCGTTAATAAAGTAAAAAAGGCCAAAACCTCAATTACCGAGTATAAATTTAAGTTTATATAAAAACGAAAGGAAAAAAAAAAACCCTAAAATTTCAAACAAATCACACTTTTACGTTGAATAATATATTTCTATATGGTACATAGATTTTTTCCACCTTTAGTTTTGATTAAAATTAATTGAATTTTTTTCATTCATTTAATTAATACGATTTTTATTTTGTTTATTAAATTTAAATAATTTTAATCATTTATATTTAATATTTAAAACGAAAAAAATTGTGAATAAGTATTTGTCTTTAAGATGGCCAAAGAATATTGAGAATTGAGTTGTATATCATGATGAATTACATAAATTTGATTTCACAGATGGACAAAATAAATAGATAAAAATTGTACATACACTAAGACAACAACTATATCATACACATTGAAGTTGTAAGGATCAAAGAATACCGTTATACTATTGAGAATCAAGTTGTCTTTAATTCCTTCTATGTAGGCGTTCTGTTTCCTCCAAATAAACTCATTTATACATGGTTTTCAGTTTATTATTGTAATAAACGTGTTATAAAATTCTTTAATTTTTTTTTCAAAGTATTATAATTTTTAGTCTTTGGGGTTTGTGGTATTGGATCATTACTAATCGAATTTAAGTTTTGGCATTAATCCATATGCAATCTAAACTAAAGTATCATTTGTCGTTTCATGAAATATGTTCAGTTAGCTTATAATAAAAAGAAATTGATTTTCACGATTTGTAAGATTTTTTCTTATCTTATTTGGTCTCTTCTTGAGGCAAAGAGGTTATAAAGCTATATTGTTCATTGGTAAAAAGATTTGTTCCATTAATATTATCAAAACAAAAATTAATGTTGACATTAGTTTTTTGGCATGAAATTTTCGGTTTGCAAGGTTTGTGTTGGGTGCGGGGTCTCCCAAGGGAAGTTATGGGGTTTAAAGCCCAGATTTTAATTAAATCCGATGTAAAGACTCCGCATTTTGTGGGCACGGAGTGCGAAGTTGTAAATGAGCCATAGAGTTGTCCACCCTCATTTTTGTAATGTAATGTTGGCTTTAGAGATCTATCCATGGTCCGCGGACCATGGGATTGTATAAATAGAGTGAGGCTCTAAGTTGTAGAGAATGGAATCAATAGTCATGAATGATGAAGAATTGAGTCGGATCTAAGTGTAGAGTCAAGTATTTGGGTTGTACAGTAGGAGAAGGCTCTGAAGCTAAGTGCTTAGAGGCATAGAAGTCCGCAGCTGAGTGCACGGACCCTTGTAGCTGAGTGCGCAGGGCCAGTCGAGTATGTAACCTTTTGAGAAGTAATAAAGAAAAGTTTCACATCATTTCTGTATATCTTTTTCATGTTTTATGCATTGAATGTATCATATATAAACTACATTTCTATTGTTTATGTGATGTGTGAACTTATATGAATGCATTGATAAAGTGAATATAAGATAAAGTATCTGTTTACGCGAAGATAACTAACTCTTATAAAAAGATAAGTAAGGTTCACGGTGTAACTTGGGGAATTAGCGCAAATCACTACCTGAGTAGCACAAAATCACCTTAGCCCTGGTGAGGGCTACGCGAAGGCGATTGTAACAGATCGCGAAGGTCTCACAGGTTAGGACTGTGCACGAAGTGACCTGTGCAAAGCTATTCACAGTTGGACTAAATCGACCCCTTAGACATCTCCAGGGTGCAGAAACTTGGTTCCAACATCCATCCATAATGCTTCAGGTGAGACCTCGGTCCGCGCTCCACGGGCTGTTGCTGAAAGGGCCAGTAGTATAGGGATTGTTTGGTTAATTAACTTCGAACTTGGGTCAGGCCCCATCAAGCCAATAAATGGTTCCGTTGTTGGGACCAAATTTTGCATAGAAATGTTTGATGTCATATCATTGGAATCTAACTAAGAAGGAAATGGAAGGTTGGTTGGAAAGAAGGATTCACGAGTTTACGGCACAGGAGAATAGGAATCCACGACTGAGAAAAGAAGAGTGGTTAGATTGCTACTTGTACACAGAGATCCATGAGATCTTCTTCGCATCTTTCCCTATTGAGCTGTAGGAGTGGATCACGAAGTTAGCAGATAGCCAAGGAAGGTGGAGACTCAACATTCCTATTGTGTGGACCCTAGAGTTGGTGCGCAGATTGGAAGCATCAGAAGATAAGATAATGTGCGTTGTTGATCACTAGCTCGATCGGATTATAGGAGGATTCATCACTGAATACGTGGTAGGCACTTCAGTCAGCTATAGTGAGCGGAGTGACGCTTCTTCAAAGGACCGTAGGGTAAGTACGTGAAGTCTCTGAATACTTGGATTAAAATATTATTGTGTAAAAAGAGGATTATGCAGTTACATTGATATTTGGGGCTGTGCGAAGCGAAAAAGCCCACAAGAACAAAGGAAGTAAGTTACTAGAGAATAGTCCTTTGATTTCACCTCCACGAGACGAGGAAGAGTTCGCGAAGGTTTCTTCGTGAAGTTTGATCCATTTTATAAGGCAGAGAATTCCGTACATATCACCTCCACCCACACCACCACTAGCTTCACTGCCATCACCTCCATCTTCACCCGTACCACCTCCACCTCCACCACAATTCAATATGGAAAGTGCGATAAACTTGCCTGTGTTCAAGGGATTGGGAAGTGAACACCCGGACCAATTCTGGTTCGTGGTAAAAACTGTATGGGACGTGCAGGGAGTTATGGATGACAATATAAAGAAAGCAACACTAGTTAGCTTCCTACAGGAATGCGCGTTGACCTGGTATATTAAGCACTCAAGTGATAATCCAAATGTGGGAATCACAAATATCCAAACTGCACTAAATAAGGAATTCAGGTGGCCGAAGTCAAAATCATAGTCGGTCATTAGGTTCAAGGAGATAACAATGCTACTAGGCAAGACCCCTTGGGAGCTGGATTAGAGGCTAAAGTGTACAATTTGCGAATTTAATATGACTTTGATGGATGGAAGACACCACGAATGGTTTGTAGCATCGCTAGCCTGCATTTGAGGAATGCGTTGTCGCAACGGAGGTTAACGACTGAGGCAGAGGCCTTGGAGACCGCGATGAGGCTACATGAGACCCCAATACAAGATCCTAACTTGGGAGTTCAGTATATCCACGCGCAGTTGAAAAACTTATGCCTTGAAATGCAGAGTCTAAAACAGGATAGGGCAGCTTAACCAGAAGTGCGTGAAGAGGAATGGAGTGTTAAATGTAAGGGTCAGGGTCATGACAAGGACCACTACCTAATGTTCACGAATTACCTCATGAGAGGAGGACCGATACCATTAAGGCCAAAAGTGCAAGGAGGACCAAGCGTGGTGCCTACATTGTGGTGTACGATTTGCTAAATAGGTGGAAAGCATGCTACGGATAACTACCATTTGTTGTAGAAGTATACACAAAATTCACAATAGTTGTTCTATAACTTTTATAGATCAGTGGAACATGATGACCGCACTTGTAGGAGTTATGAGTTAATGATGGATAGAAATCCCACCTATACAATTCAGGCCGAAACACAACCCCTAAACTAGAGTGCAGGGATGACGCGAACTAGATTTCGGGCTGCAGATGAGGCCGAGGTGGTGGAGGACTTGGAATAGGTTACAGATAGTTGATATGCTATAATTGCGAAGGGCCAGGACATTATGCCTGCAATTGTATGAATCCAACGTATCCATCATGTCTGTATTGTACCTTGCATGATCATGAGATGGAGGATTGTGCTACGCTGATAGCTAGGATACGCAACAATGGAGCACTACCACCTCCCCTGACTCAAAACTTGCAGACGATGAGGTTTGAGCTCCGCAAGGAATATCCAAATTTGAACATTGTGCTTCGAAGTGGAATTACGACAGGAGATGATAAAGGCAAACAACCTGAAGATAACACCTAGGTTCCCAAAGCTCTGATGAAAGAAGCAGAGTTTTATTTGGAGCATGCTGGAGAAACCTTTATGCAAGATAAGAAGAGCTTCACTCATGCCTCCACTTCAGGAAGCAAGGATAGACCGAAGCCAGAGATGGACCCATCGATGCTCACAATATTCCTAGAAACATGCATGAATCTACTGTGCGATAGTAAGGCTATAAAGGGATTACAGGAACTCATTAAGAGATACGCTAGGACCGCGCTAAGAGAACCACGTGTAGTCTGAAAGATTGGAAAACACAAGACTAGGATGGGGAGAAAAATGTGGCTAATGCCGCAGATTGGAGAATATGAAATGGACCAAGTAATTTTGGATTTAGGATTGGATGTGAATGTTCTGCCAAAGCAGACATGGGAGCGCATGGAGAGGCCTACATTGCAGTGGTCTCCTATTCAACTGTGAATGGAAAACCAACAGAAGATAATACCGCCGGGATGATTGCAGGGAATCATAGTGGATATTGAGGGAGTGAGTGCACCAACAGACTTTGAGGTGATAGAGATTGTTGATGACAACAATCCCTACCCTGCACTCTTGGGAATTGACTGGGCCACTGACATGAATGTGGTGATTAATCTAAGGAAATGCAAGATGATTTTCCAAAGGAAGTCTCTACGCATAGCTATACCCTTGGACCTTAGTGAAGGATCACGTTATACAGAACCGGTGCGTGACTATGAAAGTGACGATGATTTGGACTGTATCTACAAGATAACTGCATGAAAATAAGACTGCATAAATCCCACCACGGATGGACGAATATCATGGGAGAGCGAAAGCTCCTGCACTTCAGATTCGGATGAGGAGATAGAATGATGGCAAAACTAGTTACACGAGGTAACCACACTTAATTTTAACATGATGATAAGGTCATTACGCTATGTATCGACAAAAGTGAGAGATATGCCTACTTATGATGGATTAGCTGAGGTAGATGCTTTCTTGGACAATTTTAAAGGGAGGTGCCAGGGAAGCAATGTTTCCAAGCCTTGAATTGGGTATTGCGTGCTACGCTTGCGAGGTGATGGGGTATGCACAAAGGAATCTTTGATGACTGGCACGAATGTAGGAGGATGATGCGCACATGGTTTGGGAAGCCTAGAGTGCGATTGACAAATAAACACAATGGGCAGGATGATCCGCGCATACATCTTGCCAAGTGCATGTAGGCCTATGCGAAAAAGCCACAATTGGAGTGGATGCACCTGTTCTGTCACACCCTAGATGTTATACCAATGAATTCGTATATAGAAATAGAGCTCCACCACGGGACAAGTGAATGGGATGTCCTATGCGAAGGGTTCGTAATGACCTTCAACTTTGAGGATGGATGGGATAGTATTGATGAAGCACTACAAGAAGTAAAAGCAACCATATTTAGCATACCACCGGAGTCAATAGAGATGATTCAGCCTGAATGGGATACTCAGTTATGTTGCACACTGGAGTGTTATAATGTAATTGTTGAGGAAGAGGATGAAGATTTGAGGAGCATTGATATTCCCGAGATAGAAGGCCACCAAGAGGTTGAAGGTCCACAAAGAAAGAATCCTGACATCACCGCGCCCATAAAGACTAAGTGGGTAAATATTGGTACAGAGGAAAAACCTAAATTCGTGAAAATTGGGGACTACTGGGATGACGAGACGATAGACAAGGTTGCTAAACTACCCTGTGAATATCATGACTTATTCCCGACCAAGTTCACGGACTTAAAGGGAATAATTAGAGATTTAGGGGTAATGAGGATCACGTTGAAACCTGATGCAAATCCAGTTAAGCAGAAGTCGTATCGCTTAAATATGTAATACAAAGAAGAGGTCTATGTAGAATTAGACAAGATGCTCATGGCAGGCATCATTGAGCCTATGGAGGAATCTCACTCGATAATTCCGATGAGAGTACAAGAGAAGAAGCAGAAGGATGAAATAAGAATATGTGTGGATCTCTGAAAGTTGAATGACATGTGCGTACATGATCCCTTCCCGACTCCGTTCACAGATGAGGTGCTGGACAATGTAGGCGGTCAGGAAGCGTATTCTTTTACTGATGGGTTCTCAGGGTACCATCAGATCAGGATCACGCCAGAAGATAGGAGCAAGACAACCTTCGCGATGGAGTGGGGTTACTTTCAATACACTATCATGCTATTTGGATTGAAGAACGCGTCGACCATATTTTTGTGTGTAGTTATTGCGACATTCAAGGAATATACTCATAAATTCTTGGAGGTCTATTTTGATGACTAGATTGTATTTGGGTTGGTTAGGAACCATGTAGGAGACCTCCACTTGATGCGAATACATGCTGAAGATACCAAATCACACTTAACCTCAAGAAGTGTATGCTTCTCATTCCCTTTGGGAACCTATTGGGACATGTGGTTTGTAAACAAGGGATGATGGTAGACCCAACAAAAATCATGATTATTCTAAATTTGGAAGCACCGTGCAGTGTGAAACAGTTGCGCACTACCTTGGGACATACGGGGTCCTATAGAAAGTTTATCAAAAGTTACGCCCAAATCACTGCATCGATGAAAATGCTATTGAAGAAGGATGTCACATTCTGCTGGGATGACGAATGTAAATGAAGCCTGGATATATTGAAGGAGAATATTATGACTGCGCCGATTCTTATCTTCTCGAACTGGAAGAAATAATTCCATGTGCATGTTGATGTGTCATGTATAACGCTAGGCGCAAGGATCACACAGGATGGCGGAGAGGGCTTGGATCACCCCATCGTGTCCGTGAGTTGAAGATTATCTAAAGCAGAAAGGAACTATTCCACTACTCAACGCAAGGGACTAGCTATAGTGTACGCGCTCTAGAAATATTGGCACTATTTGCTAGGGGGACACTTCAAGATGTATACAAATCATTCCATGCTGAAATACTTGGTCAATAAGCTTGTGTTGTGGTGGTCCATATGTACGTAGCTTTTATTGTTCCAAGAATAGGATTTTGAAGTTGTTGTGAAGCCTCGATAATTGAACGCGGGACTTGATCACCTGACGCGCATTGAGACAGGGGAGGAACCTAACATCTTGGAGGAAGGACTACCCGATGTGCAGCCTTTTGTTGTGCACATAGCAGATAGACATTTTGAAGATATAATTCAATTTCTAACAACTGCAACAACACCGGAAGGTTACTCTGTCTAGCAGAAGAAGGAACTAGTGGTGTGCGCAGCAGATTTTTCTGTCATTGTGGGGCATCTACACAATTTGGGGGATGATGAGATAATACAAAGGTATGTGCCAGAGTTTGAACGAAGTAGCATCCTGTGGACGTGCATGGGGGTCCTGCGGGAGGTCATTATGCAGGGAGAGAAACTGCGTAGAAGGTTCTCTCTATAGGGTTGTGGTGGTCAACCCCTCATCAGGATTCAAAAGCACATTGCAAGGCATGTGATGTATGTCAAAGAACGGGTAAGCCATCGTGGAGGGACAAGATGCTTTTGAATCTGCAATTTAAATTGTAGCCCTTTGAGAAGTGGTCGATCGACTTTGTAGGACCTATCAAACTGCAAGGAAAGACAGGCGTGAAACATATTATTACTGCGACAGAATACCTGATGCATTGGGAAGAAGCACAACCGGTAAAAGATTGCATGGCCGCGATGGCCGTGAAGTTTTTGTTTCACCACGTACTGACACGATTCGATTTTCTGAAGATCTTGATGTGCGATCACGGTACACATTTCTAGAATGAAATAGTTAGCGTGCTGACGGAAGAGTTCCATGTGTATCATTAGAAAAGCACACCGTATCACCCACATGCTAACGAGACCGTAGAAGCATTTAACAAAGTATTGGAGACTACGCTGACAAAAGTATGCAATGCATAGCGAGGTGACTGGGGGCTACGCGTATCCACATTATTATGGTCTTATAGGACAACATGCAATAAACTCATGGGACAGATGCCTTTTAGGCTGGTTTATGGAGTGGAAGCTGTAATGTCGATGGAGTATATTGTGCCTAGTGTGCGCATAGTCGTGCTCACAAGTATGATGGACCACAACGCCTTGGAGAATAGGCTCGTGCAGTTGGAGGAACATGAAGAAGAATGGTTTTTGGTTGGATTCCATTAGTAGGTACAAAAGCAACATGAAAAGGCCTGGCACGATTGACATATCAAGTTGCACACTTTTAAGTTAAACGATTTGGTGCTGTTATATGACAACAATTTTGGTAAATTCCCAGGGAAGCTCCAAATGCATTGGATGGGACTTTACGTTATTAAGGAAATCATAGATGGTGGCACAGTGCAGTTGGTGAAACTGAATGGTGAACTCTTCCTAGGAAAAGTAAATGGTAGTCGGTTGAATCCATACAGAGGTGCCCCACCATCTGACTAACCACAGGAGGTACAACACACAACTTCTTAGTGCATTGTTGATCTTGCAGCCGTCCAGGTAGATTTGGGAGGTTTCTGCGTGAAAATCTCCTCACCGATAGAGTGACACGAGGGCAAGTCATGATGTTTGTGTTGGGGGCTTGTTGGGTGTGGGATCCCCCAAGGGAAGTTTTGGGGCTTAAAGACCAGATTTTGACTAGATCTGATGCAAAGACTCCACGTTTTGTGGCTGCGGAGTGCAAACTTGTAAATGAGTCATAGGGTTGCCCGCCCTCATTTTTGTAATGTAATGTTGTCTTTAAATATCTACCCATGGTCCACGAACCATGGGATTGTATAAATTGAGCGAGGCTCTAAGTTGTAAAGAACAGAACCGATAGTCATGAATGATGAAGAATTGAGTCTGATCGAAGTGTAGAGTTGAGTCTTTGGGTTGTAGAGTAGAAGAAGGCTCTGTAGCTGAGTGTGTAGAGGCCTAGTAGTCCGCAGCTAAGTGCGCGGACCCCTGCAGCTAAGTGTGCAGGGCAAGTCGAGTCTGTAACCTTTGGAGAAGTAATAAAAAGAAGTTTCACATCATTTCTATATATCTTTTTCCTGGTTTGTGCATTGAATGAATCGGATATAAATTACATTTCTATTGTTTATATGATGTGCAAACTTATATGAATGTGTTGATAAAGTGAATATAAGATAAAGTATCTATTTACACGTAGATAACTAACTATTATAAGAAGATAAGTAAGATCTGCAGTGCAACTTGGGGAATTAGTGTAGATCATTACCTAGGTAGCGCGAAATCACCTTAGCCCTGGTGAGGGCTGCGCGAGGAAGATTGTAATAGATCATGAAGGTATTGTAGGTTAGGATAGTGCGTGAAGTGACCTATGCAAAGCTATTCACAGCTGGACTAAATCGACCCCTCAGACATCTCCAGGGTGTAGAAACTTGGTTCCAGCATCCCCCCATACTACTTTGTGTGAGACCTCAATCCATGCTCTGTGGCCTGTTTCCGAAAGGGCCAGTAGTACAAGGATTTTTTTGGATAATTAACTTCGAACCTGGGTCATTCCCCATCAAGCCAAAAGTTTGGATATATCGCTTGTTACATATGTCTTGTATGTCTTGTAAGTTACATGGCACACCACAACACATGCGATGAAACCACACATAGACTAGACCACATGGTTCTACGAATGTACTCACTCATCTTTCGGCACTGAACTTGATTAGTTGAGCATAAAAACCCTTATAGCATGCTCTTGTTTCCTACTTGCTTCTTTTCTTTATGGCCAGTTTAGGTCTCGAAACAGCCAGGTAGCAATAAGCACATACAGTAAGAAAATTGATGCTAAACACGGAGAACCAGATCACTCTGCAATCTATAGAGGAAGAAGGGTTATTCTATGGGTTGTGTGCAATACCCATATAGATAGGGGGAATGTGCACTATGTTTCTTCAACCACCTCAATATATGCGTAGAATTGGTCAATTAATACTGCTTATTATCAAGATTTAGTCCCCGTAAGCTATTAATGAATCTATTGTATCAATCGCTACTACAACATCTATATCACCATCTAAGATTAGTGTGAAATAAATCGGGAACATGAACCTATTGGCCATAAAATTGTTTGCGAATGGAAAATAAATCATGAAGAAAAAATACAAAAGTTACCTCAAGAGGAAATACCTTCTACTTCTACCCCAGTGTTGGACGTGGAAACATAGCATTTCTTGCTATTTCCAACGTTGTTTTGTTTAGGAGCGCTTGACAAAATGAAACGGAAAACATGAAAGCCATAGAAAATTACTATACCTTCATCTCTCTCTCTCTCTCACGAGAGAATACCTCCATAAAGGAGATGAAGCTCCCATTTCAAGAGTTTTCTAGGTAGCTTAGGCATTTTCTCTTCTTTCAACAAATATTCTTCATATTCATGTGGAAAATCATATTTGAAGAGTAATAATAATTAAAATATTTGATATTAAATGTCTCTCCTCCACGTCATCCACATAATAGTCATATATATAACAACGCTTTGAACAATGATTATTCCTTCTGTCACAACAAAATGTTGTTACTTATGAGTTACCTATATGTTATTTGTGTATTATATAACTGGTGGTACTTGTATACTGTTACTCCACAAGTTACAACACTCTGTTCCTCTTATTCACAAGTCACAAGTCACAATAATCCATACTCCAGTGGAGGACTAGCAGCACATCGTCGATATATGAGATCCAATTGTTGTTGTTTAATAATGTTGGCATTATTAGGATCACATTTATTGGTCTGTACCAACACTATATTGTTTAGTCAAATGAATAATATTTCGACATGCATTGAACGCATTGCTTGTCAGAACAACCGAAATATACAACTCTGTGGTCAACTTTCTCATCCATGTAACCCCCTATAGCTTGAAGAATCAAACCACTATAGTGATAGAGTTGAAATGGTAAGAGAGGCAGCTATTGAGAGCCACAAAATGCATCTAGTGACCATTGAACTTTAAGAAACACAACAAGATATGGGGATCAATTCATGAGAAAACTCAATTTCAAAAATTGCTACAACATCTCCCTCTGAAGCGAGTACATTCATCATGACACCAGTAATAAAACTATACAAATGATTATGCAAGAATGTGTAATGCATGCAGGTGGGTCCATGGTAATTGTGTCTCTGAATAGCTGCCACACATGTTCTATTCCCTAAAGACCCAAGTGTTTTTTAAATTATATCTCTTAAAATGTTTGCTTGTTTAAAGCCATGTTCATTTCAATTTAAAGTCATTACAAACACAAATGAAACTTTTAAGGACATCTTGCATTCATACTCTTAACATGGGTCCACAATATTTAGATTAACAAGAAACATAACTAACACACAAATGGTATACATTATGATTTTCCAAATAATACAATCATGCATATCATGATTGTTTTAATAAAACCATACCTTCTACAAAATACTGTTATACATAAGAGATTTTTTCAATACATTTAGAATGAATTTTTCATGCATCAATGTTCTCAATAATTCAAGATGTAGAAAGGTATTGATCCTATTACTTTTCATTAATGACTTTCGTCCATCAAATGTAAGCATAATAGATAAGAATGCATTTGCGAGATGCTACATCCAAGGAACATTAAAACTAAGCTTCTATAAACTTTTTTTTTTCCGAACAATAGTTAAGGGAACAATAATTTAATCATTAATTTTTTTTTTAGTTTCTAACCAATCCAACATTACGTTTCATCTATGCATATGCATATGCATATAATAAAAAAATATCAATGCATACCAACTAACATCAACCTCGAATCATCAATTCGTAGATTTGTGAGGCTTAAGCAACAAGGTAATCAATATCTGATCTTATTACTACTATCATTAAGTTGATAGAACCATCTAGGTAATCACTTTAATGACCTTACTATATCATGATCCAAGTTCTTGTCGCCTTCAAGGACTTTTAGTTATAAATATCCATTATTTAAACAAGTATTCACTTTTTCAATCATGTTGGTTTATGCATACAATATTGCCATGCATAAAAGTATATGCAAATATTCATTAATATCAAAAATTCAATATAGTTAAGGTAACAATACAAACATTTTCAATTTCCCACAGTGTATTGTTTCCAACAGACTAACATATGAATTAACTGCCATAAGAATTTGTTTACAACCTGCAATAAGATTTAATCAGGACCAATTCCTCCATATAAGCCATTATGAACAAAAAACCAAATTTTATGTACATCATGCATTCATACTCTCATCATGGGCCCACCATATCAAGATTGACAAGAAACATAAATGACATACATATGGTATACATTATTATTTTCCAAATAACGCAATCATGCATATCATAAGATTATATTTTTTTATTTACAGTTGTAATTGACATCACAATGTTTTACCTTCAAAGGTTCTCATGTTTCCATTAAACCACCGTTGCTTAATCAAATCAGCAACATTAGTCATAATTGTTTTAATAAAATCATAGCTTCTAAAAAATATTTTTATACATAAGACATTTTGTCCATACATTTAGAATCCATTTTCCATGCATCAATGTTCTTAATAAGTCAACATGTAGAAAGGTATCGATCCTATGTTTTTTTATTAACCACTTTCATGCATCAAATGGAAGCATAATAAATAAGAATAAATTTGCGAGATGCTAAATTCAAGGAATTAAAAAAAAAATTCTATAAAGTTGTTTTTTCCAAAATGACAGTTAAGGGAACAATACTTTAATCATTAACATTCTCATACTTTCTAACCAATGCAACATGTCATTTCATTCATGCATATGCATCTAATCTACATATATTAATGTATATCACCTAATGTCACCCTCGAATAATCAATTAATATAGTTTTGAGGCTTAAACAACAATATAAGCAACATCAAACTTGATTAGTACTATGATTAAGATGATATAACCATCTAGTTAATCACTTTAATAACAATATTGTGTCATGATCCAAGTTATTGTCACCTTCAAGAACTTTTAGTCATAAATATGCATTATTTAAATAAGTATTCACTTTCACAATCATTTTAGTTTCATGCATACAACACTATCATGCATAAAAATATATGAAAATATTCATTAATGTCTAAAAGTCAATATAGTTACGGTAACAATCCAAATATTTTCATATTCCCACAGTGTATTGTTACCAACATACCAACATATTAAATAACAACCATAATCATTTGTTTACAACTTGAAATAAGCTTTAATGAGAACCAATTCATGCATATAAGTTTTTTTAGTTAGTCATGTAACACTAACTAATCAATTCTACAAAAAATCTTAATGAAGCCATGAAAAGACTCAATGAACAGTGAGTTATTATAATAAAGTCTCACTACTTGAAAAAGTATTTATTTTTACATCTAAAGTGGTTCTTTCAATTTATTTTTAAAAAATTCTATCGTCCTCTTCAGGGACATTCCCCATCTTTTAAATTCATGGATTTATTCTTTAAAAATAGTGCATTGTAACTTTATTCATGTTCATTAAATGTATCATTAATATTTTGATATTTGTAAGGGTTCATAGTCAACTCTCACCTTCTAGGGACTAACGATTGTTCATAGGTGCAACATAGGTTTTATTTTATTTTATCCTCATCAAGATTCAAATATAATGACCACATTTTTGCATCAGAATTTATTACTCACTACTCTTCAATCTAGTTATAAACATGCATGATGCATCTCATGTCAAAAGTAGTTTTCTGTATATTTCGATATTTAGATTGTCAGAATCATATATAAGATTATTCCCACTAGTATCATACCTTTATTTATTTTCTGCTTACCATTTCCCAAAAGGTGCCAGTGCTGCAAACTTCAGCTCTGATACCACTTGTAACATCTCATGGTAACCTTGCATGAAAATTCATGGAGTTAGAAAATTTTTACACAATATACCCATGGTTAAATATCCAAATTACTATTCCAAATTCCTCATTAACCAATAAATGGAATTTTCATCATTACATACAGTAAGTTACATAACTATTAACAACAATTTTTGTAGAATATTAACATAAAATTTCTGATGTAACATTGCATCATTTTCATGATTCCTTTAGCTTGATTACTTAATCATATAGTTGATATTATAAACATCACATCATGAAAAGAATCGGCATCATCAAACTGACACAATAATCAATCACATCAATAAATATCGATATACACTAGAAACCCTGTAGGGTAAAAACCAACAAAGTATAAGGGAGTTCACTCCTTAGGGTGTTCACCCCTCAATGAATGGCTTATAAGGGAGTCCATCCCTTAACCATTGTCATAGAATCTTACAAGAAAATATCATTTAAATACAACATATCTAGCTTGAAGCTATTATAATCATCATGATATCATTTACCTACAAATCTTCAATATTTATATCTTTGTCACCTCGTTGTTATATCAATGGACCATCATGCAGCTCACACTCTCTAATCTACATGGACCATTAATTATGTACCTGCCAATATGTTAAACATAATCTATCATTTGAACAAGTCAACATCTTTTAGTGCCACTATTGTATTCATCAAACTTTGGTTTCATGATTAGATAAGGGATTAATCAACCAATAATCAATTTGAAAGTGATTCATCAATTTTTATTCATGTTCATACATGAAATGTAAATAAATTATCACAACATTCTATTGCTCATGTATGAATTATAAGCAAATAATTATCCAACATGTCAAAATAAATACAACATTAATATGTTTCTTCTTGCCCAAGCACATGTTCTTTTCCAAAGGATAGCCATTTCAACCATCCTTTTTAATTTAAAGGACACTAGAATCTTAGATTTGATTCTTGTGCATGTGATTAGATCAAATTTATCCAAAGAAAGCTAGCCCCTCAGCTTCTCTTTGTGCATGTAATTAAGTAATTGTTTTTTCCAATACAATAAGTTTTATTATTCTTATTATACATACAAATGCATGTCCCCTTCTAAGGTAAATCTATCATGATATATTCTATGCTTGTGCATGAAAATTCATCTTCATTCGGACAACATTTCAACAATTTTCTTTCAAAGGAGAACTATTTACAATAACTACAGTACATGGAAATACATGCCCTATTCCAATTTCCAAGTTAAATTCAACACATTAATAACTATCTCTTGCATCCAACCACATTTTCAATAATATGATAGCTACTCTTCTTGCATAAATGTACATCTCCCTTTCTCAAAAGAAGCTAACTATATCTTTCATGCTAATGCATAATACTTTCCACAAAAGAAATAGCACATTCTTTCATGCAACATATGTTTTTACCCAAATCATATTAACACAATAACCCATATCCCCTTCATGAAAATTAATATCATGGATATAGTTTTATAAATGTAAAAAAAAAAATATTTTAAAGGAAATGGTTACTAATCTCGTGCAGGCATACGCATATTTTGTTTTTCCTTAAAAGTCAAAAGTATCGTAGCTATTTTTTTCATGCATTTAATATATGTTTCTTCTTCAAACAATCAAATGCATGATAATTTTTCTTTATGCATGCAAACCCACTTTTCTCTTTTCAAGATGGTGGCAAATAACCATATATTCTTCTAATATAAATTAACTCAATGATTATTAGTTTGTGCATCTCACACATATTCTTTAAAGAAATCTAGTTCAAAAGTGGTTCTTTCCATGCAATCTAAGATGATTTCTTTGTCTTTTATATGCATTCTTTTTCAAGAGATACCTATGCCTTATATTTCCAAAAAATGAAAAAACATAAGGTAATTAGTTTTACACATCTACACATTCCAAAAGAGAATCACACTTTCCAAGAAGTATAAATGGTTGGCATGAGAATTTAAAAGAAAGCATTCAAAAAAAACCTTCAACAAGATAAACTAATTTTCCCTACATCCCTATGCCCAATAGCTCATGAATTTTTTTTTTCCAAAAATATTAACTAGTCTTTATTCATGAGAATCTCATGAATTCTTTTTGAGAATCATTAACTAATATATGTGCATAAAAAAAATATTAACCAATCAATACAGATAAAAAATTGATGAAATCTTCGCAAGCGATATACCATGAATTTGTGAATTATTTTCCAAAACCAATAACTAATATTTACATAAGAGATATTATTGTACCTCAAAGCAGAAGTTACCCTCAATTAACTTATCGTTTTGGCTTGTCCTAGTCCATCCAAATCTAAAATATTGCACTTGGAAGACACAGACTTCAAAAGCCACTCTAGAAAAAACCCCTCTGCAAAAACGTTTCCTCCCTAAAATGTATGAAGGTGAAAATATAAGATGGGAATGGAGGATTAAGTATTTTCATAACTTTTTAGAGAAATGATTGAGTTATTATTCTCATTAAGGTTTCATTTTATTTGTTATGATATCACACCTCTTATTTTTTTCACTGATCCATTGCAAGAATCAATACAGAGTTATCACAAGTTAGTTCTACGTCCAATTGAATCTTTATTCGAACTATAACTCTACAATATGATACCATGATGTTAACCAATTAAGGCAATAATATTTCCATATTATGCAAATGTTGTATGATGGTTTTGGAAAGAGTTATTTTAACATAATAACCCTGAATAGTATTGTGGCTATTCTTTAGGGTAACTATGTCCTACATGGCACGAAATCGTAATTTCTTCTTGATGTTAAATGTGTACAAAATTAAAAATATTTGTGAGTGTTGAATGTTGGAAAATAGTTTAACTTTGACTTTCCTTCGAGAGGCAGGTGGCAATCAAGGCTCTAGGCTTCAAAAAAGAGTGTGATAGAGGGTAATAGGTACCCATGGAAGCACAGGGAGGAGGGAGCTCCACTCCCTCCTAGAGTAACATAGTTGCAAGCAATGGAAGAGTAGGGAATAAGAACAAGCCTCCACAACCTTTCGAGGTCAAGAAAAAAAACACAAAAACTAAGAATGCAGAAGGCAGCAAAACCCATGCAGAATAAGGGACCCATGAAGAGAACTGACAGGAGGAGAAAGCGGAAGTCAAAGGTCAAGATACAGGGAAAAAATCCAAGATGGGGCCCTGTAGACCCTAGACCATAACTAAACCGTGAGTTATTTGAAATGACCCAGCTCTGCAAGAGCACAAGGATCACATGGAGAACTATGCCATTATATGCAAATTTATGGGTATATGGCCATCAGAGAAAGCGTTGTACACTTGGATAAAATACAACTGGAAACCAAAGGGGGAGTTAAATATACATCTTGGATCCAAGGGTTTTTTTACAGTGGTGTTCACAAACCTGGAGCACAGAGACATGATTTTTGAAGGAGGACCATACTTCATTGCAGCTGTTGGCCTGTATATGCGGCCATGGATGATGAACTTTGTGCCAGAACAAGAAAACTTCACTTCGGTACCAGTATGGATCCGACTCTACTCCTTACCTTTAGATTACTGGATGACAGAATCTTTAAAAGCTATAGGTAATAAATTAGGTCATTTCTTAAATATCTCAGAGGAAACTCTACGAGGAAAATATACCTCCTATGGTTGTATCTGTGTGGAGATGGACCTATCTGGAGCCCTTCCAGATGAGGTCATTCTAGAAGTCTATGACGAGGAATGGGTTCAAACAGTTGACTATGAACATATTTTGTTTAGATGTCACAAATTTCGTGAACATGGGCACCTATCTAGAGACTATCCTCTTAATAGAAGGGAGGAATATCTAAACACCAGTAAAAGGAAAGATCAGACAGGTTTCACCAAAGTTGGAGGAAAAGAAAAAGGAGGGGGAACGAAGACACAAAATCACCCTACTAAGAAGGATAACAAAACAACAGGGCACAATAGTTTTGAGATCTTAGGAGAAGACAATGTAGATGGAGGCGATCAAAAGAGGATAGAGAATCAGATAGAAAGGGGGAAAGGACAAGAGACTAGCATGGAGTTCACTCAGGAACATAATGAACACATGACATACCCTTTGAGTAACATGGAAATAGAAAAGGACCATGATACGACTCAAAGTGCAAGTGGAACAGAGGACCAAGACTTACAAGAGATCCTGGAAAGGGAGAACCTAGAGCTAGAAAAGTTTCTTGAACAACGAGGAAACCTGGGAATAAAATCCATACCTAAAGAGGACGTTGACAAGGTAAAGCAGCTACTTCTTAACAAGTCACATCAAACAGCTGCAGGAGTCAAAAGAGAACATGATAACTAGGAAAATAAAGGGGCTTCCATAATAGGATTAATAATAGGAAAATTAACAAAAACCCTAAGGAAGAGCAGGGGAAGAAAAAGACATAAATAACTACTATTGGAGTGTGGAAATCTCATGATTGACTTAGGAAGGATGAAATACCTTTCCAGGTACTCCTTTAGATCCCCACCTCAATGAAAATCACAACCTGGAACATTAGAGGACTAGGGAGTAGAAGAAAACAGAGGAATCTAGGTAACAGAATCAAAGAGGAAAAACCTGACATAGTATTCATACAGGAAACAAAATGCTCAGTGGAGAAGATCAGAGAAAAACATAGAAAATGGTTAAATAGATATGAATACCTTGAAGTTAAAGCAAATAAATCTGTTGGTAGCATTCTCACTCTATGGGATCCACAAAAATTTGGTGTGATTGTTGCGGAGGCTTCGAGACATCACCTCTCTTTGATTTTCCAACTAGTGGGTCATAGGAAATGTTACATGATAACCAATTTCTATGGTCCTTAGCCAATGGAGGACAAAATTTGACTCCTCACCACTCTAGAGGATATGAAGAAAAGACACTCAAATCTACCCTGGATTCTAAGAGGTGATTTTAACATGACAAAATCACTCACGAAGAAGAAAGGAGGTACTGCAACTCTTGGTAGGGATTCACTCGCCTTCTAGAACATCATCACAAATATGAAATTGGTTGAAATGGAAACCAACAATGGAATCTTCACTTGGAATAAGAAAAGGGGAAACCCTACCGAAGTAGCCTCAAAATTAGATAGATTCATTATCTCGGAGCAACTTCTTCTCATGGGAAGTGGCCTGAATGCGCTCATCCTACCTCTTGGAGGTTCATACCACTAGCCTATTCAATTGAAAGCTTCTCTCTTTAGTAAACGAGGAACTCAGCCTTTAGGTTTGAGAATGATTGGCTCACACACTCAAATTCACAAACATTGAAAAATGGTGGAAGGAAGAGCTACCCCTTTAAGGTACAAAGACATTCCTTCTACACAGTAGGCTCAAGCATATTAAAGGTAGGCTCAAAGAGTGGAATAAAAAGGAATTTCGAAATATCTTCAAAGCTAAAGAATATGTGGAAAAGAAACTAAAGGAAAGAAACCAAATTCTTATCACAGAATGCTATACAAATGAAAGGAAAGAGATGGCAGAGTCACTCCAACATGGTTGGGAAAACAGATATCTATAAGAGGAAATATTATGGAGGCAGAAATCTAGAGTAAAATGGATTAAGGAAGGGGAGAGAAACACCAAATTCTTCCACAGATCCACCATAGCACACAGAAACAAAAAAAGAAATGTGAAACTTACAGATCAACATGGAATATAAAGAAACACTCATGAAGAAATGGAAGAGGTTCTAGTCCATCATTTTCAAAAAATTGAAGAGGAAACCCCGGAAGATAGATATCAGTTTACGAAAATATTTACTCAATACATTCCTAAATTGTTTTCTAGATATGACAATTACAATCTTAACATAACAGTAATGGAGGAAGAGATTGAGGAAGTAATTTTAGAGATGCATAATGCGAAAGCACCAGGCCTGGATGGATTCAATGTGGACTTTTTCAAAGCTTGTTGGAGGATAGTAAAATAAGATATTTTAGAGGTTGTGGAAGACTCTCAGAGATTTAAGATGGTCCTGAAGGCACTTAATGAATCTTTCATAGCCTTAATCCCCAAACAGGAAAAGGCCACCTCTCCAGACATATTTAGACCTATAACTTTATGCAATGTGGTGTACAAAATAGTATCCAAAGTAATTGACAACTGTCTCAAACCACTCATCCCTACCCTTGTGTCAGAGGAGAAAATAGGCTATGTGGAAGGAAGACAAATTCTTAATAACAAAATTCAAGAACATGAAGTGGTTCATTCACTCAATGCCAATAAACAAGCAAGGATGATAATCCAACTGGACAAAGAAAAGGCCTATGATAAACTTAGCTGGTCGTACATAAGATAAGTACTAAATGCCTATGGCTTTGATCACAATTGTATTAAGTGGGTCATGGCGCTAGTTACCACTGCCAGCTATTCAATTCTTCTCAATGGCTCTCCCTCCAAAACCTTCAAGCCTATGAGAGGACTCAGGCAAGGGTATCCTCTCTCCTTTCCTTTTCATTCTAATGATGGAAGGGTTAGCAAGGGCAATCAAAGCTTCTAAGGAGGAAGGAATAATTTAGGGTCTGAGACTCACTCAAGGTGGGGACACAGTTACACATCAGCAATTTGTAGATGACACTATGCTGCAAGGCACACCCACAGTCAAGGAAGCCAAAGCATTTAACCAGATTCTGAGTGAGTTGGCCATGGCAGCAGGCACAAAGGTAAGTCTCACTAAATCAAATATTTTATTTTTCAATACAGATATTTCGATTCAGAGAAATCTTTCCAAGATTTTGGGCTTTCAAAGAGATTCATTACCCGTGAAGTACTTTGGAGTTCCCCTCACTAACAAACAGTTACACAAAGAAATATGGGAGACTGTTCTAAATAAGCTAAAATTTAAGATTAGCAAATGGACCAATAAAACCCTAAATTTAACAGGGAGGTTGATTCTAACTAAGATTATCCTCCAAAGTATCCCTATCTATATGATATCAACCATTCCAACATCAACTGGTGTAATTACTAATATAAGAAACATTCAAAGAGACTTTCTCTGGGGGAAAGGTGAAGAAAAGAAGAAATGGGCCCTATTGTCTTGGGACAGGATATGTAAACCAAAATCCCATGGTGGCTTGGGTCTTCATGACCCAGGAATTCTTAACAAAGTTCTAGGAGCCAAAATATGGTGGAAATGGCTAAAGGAAATTCAAGCCCCCTGGGAAAAACTATGGAAGCAAAAGTATGCAAGAGATTGGCAGGAGAAGAACCTCATAAGAATGACAGGACAAGTAAAATATTCTTCAATTTGGAATAGAGCTTGGGAGAACAGGGCCCTAGTCCAAAATCAGAGCTTTTGGGAGATTAGAAATGGAAATCTGGCCTAGCTCTCGGAGGATAATTGGCAGCAGGAGGAAAATCTCCGCAGTGAAGATTTAGCAGACATTCATATAGGTACCATCAGCAAAGGTTTAAGGAAGGTAAGGGACTATTGGTATCACTCAAGGAACAATGAGAAATGGAGAATATGGAAACTTCCAGATTACAGAGAAATGGGTAGGATGCATACTTAAGCTATAGCCCTTAACGGTCATTTGGAAAAGAGGAAAATCTTAAACTCAACCTTCGAAGATCAATAAATATGGGGAAAAAATAAGACAGGTCTCTTCACCCTTAAGGAGGCCAAAAGGATAGGCACATGACTTAACTATCCAAAAACGTATAAAAAGTGGAAAGAACTCTAGGAAAATCCTAATTGGACGAAAGTCAAACTATTCAAGTCGTTGGTTCTACAGGGAAATATTCGAACATGGGATAACCTTAGGAAAAGAGGCTTTGTTGGCCCCTCAAGATGTCACCTATGGACAACAAGAAGAAACCACTAATCATCTCCTGAACAGATGCTCATTCACCACAATACTTTAGCACTGGGCTGGTGCTATCTTTGAGAAGACAGACAGGAATGTAAATGACATCATTGCTACATTGTTAAACTGGACGAATTTTTTTTCAGAGAATGAGATAATAACCTCCACCTAGGCGCTGACCCCGGGGTTCTTAATATAGAATGTTTGGAAGGAGCGCAATAAAAGGATTTTCAATGTTAAGGTGAGCCCGGTGAGGAGCATTCTAAATCTAATTCTTAAACAACTCAAAGAGTCTATGCATATCCTGGGAGGTACTGATACTAGAAAACTCATAGGACAAAGAGAGGCTAGAATGCTGGAAAAGTTAGAGCTTAAGGCCCATCTCCCTCAATGTTCTATGTAGATCAACAAGAATACCTCTGCTGGAAAAGCTTCCTGGGATCCCCCTTCCATGGTTTTTTAAAATTTAACATTGATGGGGCCTTTAAAGGAAATCCGGGAGAATCAGGTTATCGAGGGGTCTTAAGGGACATGAGGAAGGAAACATTCTGGTCATCTTCCATAGTTATCTAGGAAAAGCTACCAACAACTTGGTTGAGCTCATGGCGATGGAACTATGCTTGGAAATACTGCTCAAGCACAACATTCACAATGTCATCATTGAGGTTGACTCAGAATTAGTCATAAATTCAGTGAAGAGGGTTAATGTTGGTGTTGCACCTAATAAAATCTCAACCCACTGTTGGGTTGAGTTATATTCTTTCCATGACTAGCCTACATAGCTAACCAGCGGTTAGAGGGGGGGAGGTCATAGGGGGTTTGAGGGGCACCCGTAACCCCACTTTATGGGAAAATTTTGGTTTTGGACACTATGTTAGGTTGGGCGGACCCACCTATGGTTTTGTTCATGATTTTCGCACATGTTTTTTGTCGTGATGGTTTTTCGGTCCATGGTATTGGACGCGATGGTTTTCAGTCCATGATATTGGATGCTTCGGCATGTATAAATATGTATTGTAACATTGAAAGGAACATAATGAAAAATCAAGCTGGTAGTCCCAGTTTTGGGATCGAGGGGAAAATCTCTGTGTATATGTCTTTTAAGTGTTATTCTCTCGCATTGTTTATTTTTCTATGTTTTAGAACTCGTATGCAGGTAATTATTGTAAACGGTTAAAACCTATATTTGGTATCAGAGTTGTTTTCGCTTGAAGGGGATGCCTTTGTTGCCGAGGGGTTTCACTTGGGCCTGTGGTAGACCCTGCTCAGTGGGAGATGTGCGAGACCGATTCTGGTGGTGAAAGAAGATGACGAGCAGTGGAAAGATAGAGATCAAGAAATTTAATGGTCAAAGTTTTGAGTTGTGGAAACTCAAGATGGAGGATCCGTTGGTCGATAAAGATCAGTGGATCCCAGTAGATTTGGGTACTAAACCAACGGGAGTGTCTGATGAAGAATGGAAGAAGTTGGATCAGAAGGCAAAGATCACAATATGATTGTGGGCCTCAAATTCACTATTGTTGAATGTATGAGGGGAAGCTACGACGAAGGCTTTGTGGGACAAGTTAGGGACTTTGTACCAATCTAACTCTCTGATGAATAATCTGTTCCTGCGGAAAACATTGTATAACCTAAGGATGAAAGATGGAGACTCAGTGAAAAAGCATCTGAATGCATTTAATACCATGGTAAGTCAGTTAGCATCTATTGATATTAAAATTTCAGATGAAGATAAGTGCATCAGTTTGTTGTGTTCTCTACCAGATTCGTGGGATAGTCTGGTTATTGCAATAGGTAGTAATGCAAGTGCCTTGAAGTTTGATGAAATAGTCTCAGCCTTGCTGACGGAGGAGATGAGGTAAAAAAATATGGAGAGACAAAATGGTGATGCCTTGTCTATACGAGGACGGTCCCAGAACAGAAACAAAAATAAGTCATTGAGTGGGAGATCTAAATCTAGAGGGGGATCTAAATATCCAGGAAAATCTGTAAAGGTGGTGTGCTGGAAATGCATAAAGGAAGGCCACTTCAAAAGGGACTGTAAATCTAAAGCTCCTGACAAAGAAAAGGGATTTGATGAGGCTCCTTCTGCAGAGGCAAAAACCACCTCAGATTAAGGTGGGAATGTGTACTTAGCTTCTTCAAGTACACATGTAGATCATGAGGCATGGTTGATTGACTCAGGTGCATCATTTCACTTCACTCCCCAAAGAGAGTGGTTCTATGAGTATGAGAAATATGATGGTGGTGATGTCTTCTTGGGGAATGATAAGAAGATTAGGATCATTGGTCGTGGAAAAGTAAAGTTGAAGCTGCAAGGTGGAAGTGTTAGAACACTTCCGGGTGTTCTGCATATTCCTGCATTAGCCAGAAATATGATTTCTATTAGTAATATAGATGATGCAGGTGTAAAAAAAATGTTTGAGAAGATACCTGCAAGATGGTTCAGGGAGCACTGGTATTGTTGTGGGGAGTTCGGATTGGAACTCTAGAAAAGCTGCAAGGTAGCACTATTGTTGATGGGTGCAACAGTTCTATGGTTCCTGAAAGTGGAGCAAAAACTCTAGTGGTCTCTAGAGAAAATACCATGCTGTGGCATCAAAGGCTTGGACATATTGGAGAGAAAGGCATTCGAATACTTCATGGTAAAGGTATGGTAGATGGTATGAGTAATAGCTCTCTAGATTTTTATTTCTGTTAAATTTTGTATATGAGAAGCAGAATCGGGTGAGTTTCCCCTTTGGTTGTAAGAGGGTGAAACACATATTAGAGCTTGTGCATAGTGATGTGTTTGGACCTGTGAAGGTTCCATCACTGGGTAAGTCTGTGTACTATGTATCATTTATAGAAGACTTCGCAAGGAATACATGGATGTATTTCCTTAAGAAGAAATCTGAAGTCTTTGATAGGTTTAAAGAATTTAAAGCTCTAGTGGAAAACCAGACAGAGAAGAAGATAAAGGTGCTAAGGATAGATAATGGTGGAGAGTTTTGCAGTAAGGAATTTAAAGAATTCTGCAAGAAGTGTGGTATAGCACGGCAGAAGACTACTCCATATACACCTCAGCAAAATAGAGTTGCAGAAAGAATGAAAAAGACATTAATGGAAAGGGCAAGAAGCATGCTTAGTGGTACCAGGTTAGGACAAGAATTCTGGGCAGAGGCAGTGGATATTGCATTTTACCTAGTCAACAGGTCACCTTCATCAGCATTGGAGGATAAGACTCCACAAGAGGTATGGACTGGTAAGAAACCCTGTCTTTCACATGTAAGGGTATTTGGATGTGATGCATATGTACATGTTCCAAAGGAGAAAAGAATAAAGTTGGATAGTAAATCTAAAAAGTGCATCTTTATTGGGTATAAGGATAGTTTAAAGGGTTATAAGCTTTGTAACCTAATAACAAGAAAGGCTATGTGCAGCCGATATGTGGTGTTTAGAGAGGTGAGAGATGTTATTAAACAGGAAGTCCAACCAAAGGAACCTAAGAAGATAGAGTTTGAGTTAAAGGAGAAAGAATCAGACTCTACAACAGAGGAGGAATCAAAAGATGAAGAGGCACAAACTCCGGCTGTGAGAAGATCAGTTCGAGAAAGAAGGAAGCTAGAAAGTTATAGTCCATCTACTTCCTGCTCAAATTTTTCTTTGTCTGTTACTGATGATGATCGCAGGACTGTGAAGGAAGAAGTGGATTCAGAGGATGGAAAACTCTGGAAAGGGGCCATGGTTGATTGTTAAGTTATGGTATGTTCTATGCTTATAATAGTTTACTTATTTTTCTTATTATATTCCATAGATTAACAATCACATGTACATAAAGTAAAGTGCAGATAGAACATTAAACGATCGACAGAAAACAAGCCAAGACAAGAGACACGAGATGTGGCGGCTAGCCAAGGACAAACCCCACAGTGTGTGGGGAAACGGTTTGATAAAATATTCTTTTATATTCAGTAATTCAGCAGAGAGAAATAGTACAATAAATATTATTCATATTAGTAGTAGCAAACCATAGATCAACAACATCAACATTAGCAGCTTCATTATCAAACTAGGGTAGACGATATCTCACAAACCGACCGTCGGATTGACTTCATTCCACCACCAAAATTTGTGACTTCCACAGGAGGTTCAGATGAACCTACAATATAGTTCAGATGAGGAGATATTCTAGGTCACATTGGTCAATCATTACTTCTACAGTTGTAGCTTCAGTTTCAGCAGTGTCCGGCTTCAAACTAGGGCATTCGAGATCTTGCAAACCGTTCATCAGATTGACTTCATTCCACCACCAAAATTTGCAGCTTTCAAAGGAGGTCCAGATAGACCTACATTGTAGTTCCAAAGAGGAGATCTTCTAGGCCACGTAGGTCAATATTTGGATCTGCAGTTGCAGCTTCAGGTTCAACAGCTTCCAACTTCACATATGTGAGAGAGAGACCCATTTTGCGCAGTAGAGAAGAGACTCATTTCTGCGCAGTAGAGAGAGAGAGATGTGATGAGAAGAGTGAGTGAAGATGAGGAAAATTCCTCTTATATTTATACACAACGTTGGTGTTTGAATAGATATGACTGTTTGGCTTCTAAGCCTACATGAGTTGTAGGTCAGCTTGATAATAATTCCATAATCAAAATAAATTCATATCTCCATGAATACTTATGGGAATCATATGATCTTTATATCATTCCTACACCTCTCAATGAGAGGAATCTAATAAAAATATTATCAGCCATGAATAAGATGACTCACATGAAGTTTTTCCCTGGTTTCCAACATTAACTCTCCCTCTCAACCAGGGAGAACTTCATCCGCAATCTGTCTATCGATCATTACTATTCATCCATCAATTTCACTTCCCTGTACAGCCTGACCCTTGCCCTGGTCTACTCTATTTTGCCTGTTCTGCTTTGTCTTGTTCTGCCCTATACTGATTGGTACTTTTTTTCTCTATTTTGCTCTCCTCTTGCATTTTTTTGTTCTGCTCTTCTTTTGTCCGAATTATGAAGAAGAAGAAATGATCGAGGATGTATCATACTGACTCAAAGTCAGTCTCAGAGTATGTACCACTGGTCCCCGGCTAGTCTCAACCAACCTAAAGTTAGCGTCATAGTGAGTACAACTCCACTGGTCCTAGACCAGTATCATCCTCCACTGACTCAAAGTCAGTCTTAGAGTGCGTACCACTAGTCTGAGACCAGTATTAGTCAACCCGAAGTCAGCTTCATAGTATGTACCACTCCTGCCACTATTCCTAGACCAGTTTCGCAGTCTCAGAGAGTGTACCACTGATCTTAGACCAATCTCAACCGACCCGAAGTCAGCGTCATAGTGTGGTACAACCCCTACTACTGTTCCCAAACCAGTATCATTGATCCCAGATCAATGGAGGTCATCCTAGCATATGGAGTACGGTAGATACAACGATCTGTCCATCAGTACTACTATGGTCCCTAACTTCATTTCCATGCTCATTGATTAGATGAGAGTTACTTCCCATGAGTCCTAGATTGCATGGGTAGGATACCTCGACAGGAGAACTAATCAATCCTATCCTCACAGGAGAACACATCAATCCTGCTACAATCGCCATGGAGAACACATCAATCCAGGTTGTCATGGAGAGCACACAAATCAAGGCCTCACAGGAGAATACATTAATCCTACTACAATCGACATCGAGAACACATCAATCCAGGCCTCACAGGAGAACTAATCATCCTGCTACACAGGAGAGCAAATCATCCTATTCCACAAGAGAGCGAATCATCTTGTCCCACAAGAGAGCCAATCATCTTGTTCCAGTGCGCACCACCAGGGGAGGGTGAGTCACCCTGTGGTCATATATTGCTCCAGTAAGAACCGCAATCCCTTAGAGCCCCCATAGCTCAATGTATGGAACATGCAGGACCCTTGTACAAGGGTTTCTTGATGACTCCAAGTCGTTTAGGAAAATAAAAAATTAGATCTTTCCTCGGGGCTTTGACAAATTGTATCGACCTGTACATAATCTTAATGCAATGGAGCCTCCTTGCTCATCAACTTACCATATCCCAGATGATGTCTATCTGCTGGAGAAATCGATGAATACGAGATTCCTCAATAATCGAATCCCACCTCTGGTTGTCACATAGGATCACGGTGGTATCCAATGTAAATCCAAATAGCTCACTAAAGAGCTTTCACAACTACGATGCCTCATAGGAGGCCATGCTAGCAGCAATATACTCTGCTTCAGCGGTGCTCAAGGCCACCGACTTCTACTTGCTGCTCATCTAGGATATCAAAGCAGATTCCAAGGTGAAACAACACCTAGAATTGCTCTTACGGTCCACCACATTGCCTGCCCAATCAACATCAATATATCCAAGTAGTCTCACATCTCCGATAGTGTATCTTAACCCATTAGTAATTGTCCCACGAAGATATCTTAGAAGATTCTTGGCATCAATCCAATGAGGCTCAACCAAATATGAGCTCACAATGCTAACTGCAAAACATATGTTCGGATGGAGGTTCACTAAGAACATGAATGCAAATGAGTTTATGAAACTCAAAGGCATTTCCAAAATCTAGTCCGACATCACTTCTGAAAGTTAAGATCCTCGAGGTAGTCACAGGCTTGCAGTCCACCATACCAAATCTTTTCAGAATATTCACCACATATTTTCCTTGAGATAGGAAAATTTCCCTTGGCTTCTGCCATACTTCAAGTCCTTGGTCCATCATTTCAAATTCAAAAGCCAACTCCCTCTTACATTTGTGAATGAGAGGGTATGCACCTGTTAGAAAGAGGTCATCCACATACAACACCAGTATGAGAGGCTTGTCATCTTCAACCTTAAAGTAAAGGTTAGGATCGGCTTCACTCCTAGTGAATCCCAGCTTCATCAAGTAGCTTTGGATACTCTCATACCATGCTAGGGGTGCTTGCTTCAGCCCATAGAGAGCCTTCTTTAACCTACATACATGATATTTTCGATCATAAATTTCAAATCCTTCGAGTTGCTCCATGTAGACCTCTTCTTTTATTGAGCCGTGTAAGAACACAGTCTTGACATCCATATGATGTAGGTTCCATCCTTGTGAAGCGGTAAGGGCTATGATCGAGCGGATGGTCGTATATCTGACAACATGTGCAAATATCACATCATAGTCTATACCTTCCTTCTGGGAGAAACCACGAGCAAAAAAAAGAGCCTTATACTTTTCCATACTTCCATCTGCTGCATGCTTTATCTTGTAAAGCCATTTGGAAGTAACCACTGTCTTGTCCTGGGGTCTGGGAACTACTTCCTAGACATCATTCTTCATGATAGACTCATACTCTTCGGTCATAGCATCTTTCCATACTTGATGCTTGACAACGTCTCACAATGATGAAGGCTTATTTTGTATGATCGTGCTCATGATGGTCAAGTATCCCTGATACCTATTAGGTTTCTTACTTTCACGAAAGGTTCCTTGGGGTGCAGCATGTCCTTCAGCATCATCAAGTAGCCCCCTAAGCCATGAAGGTCTCTTCCTAGAAGACGAAGGCTCATGTGGAGGAGGATCAATCGGATCCATGGGTTCTTCTACATTAGGCATTGATTCATCATCCTTTTATTTCAGTTCCCTGGTGTCAGCTTCTTGAGAGCTCCTCAAAGTCGGAATATTGTTCAGCTTGTTGAGAGCCATATCTTCGTCAAAGGTGACATCATGACTAATTACGACTTCCCTTTGACTGGATACATAGATTCTATAGCCTTTAGTATTTTCACCATAGACCACAAAAATTCCCTTCTTTCCAGATGCACCCAATTTATTTCTTTTATTTTTCAGTACATGAAAATATACAGGGTTTCCCAAAATTCTAAAATGAGAAACATCAGATTTCTTACCGGTGAACTTTTCTTCAGGAGTCTTGGAACCCAATGCTTGATAAGGGCATCAATTTTGTACATATACGACTGTATTTGTAGTTTCAGCCCATAGAAACTTCTGAAGTCTTTGATCATGTAGCATGGCCCAGATAGCTTCCACAATCGTGCGGTTCTTCCTTCCCGCCACACCATTCTGCTTAGGATTACATGCTGTAGTAGTCTCCCTCTTAATGCCAGCCTCGGATATGCTTGAGTGAACCAACTGTAATATATCGGAGATCTTGCTTTTGCTTGAGGGGAATGGTCCCCTTTTGAGCTTTCCCTCGGCACATCCGAGACATACAACTTCTTTCTCTACTTGCAATTCGGGCCTCTCTATCACCATTTGTCTTACATAGAGTAGAGCTTTATATTGAAGGGGGGAAATCCTCTGATGCCAAAGTTCAGACTGAAGAGATGTGTCATAAGACATGACACTTAGTTGACTTCCATCGAACTAATATAATGAATCATCACAAAACCCAAGAGTAAAGGCATCTTTAACATTATTTTTCCATATACGTACCTTGCCATCACTGAAGGTTACCTTTTAGACTTTGTCTTCCATTGCTGAGATGGACACCAAGTTATTTTTGACGTTAGGTGCGTTTAATACATCTTGGACTTTCTAGCCTTCTTGAATGGCTGTCCTCTTCCTCGATCCCCAGCTCTGCTCTTACCTTTGTTGTTGAATTTTTCATTCCTTTGATTTGCCATCAGAGGGATTTTGATCATCGTCCCGGTGTGAGTCCTTTCTATCAGGGAACTCCCTTGCATAGTGACCTGCTTTATCGCAGATGTAACATCATCCTTTTCTGCCACCCTTAGTGTTATAGACATTTTTGTGCCTCGCGACATGGAGCATGAAATGTCAATAATTACAGGGATCCTCAGTCCCTAAACATGTTGTTCTTACCCCTAAAAGAACAAGGTCATCAAACAACAAGCACTTCCAATCAGTTCTCCACTTGAAAACACTTCAAAACAGGCTTATTTTGGATCATGTCAGCTGCTCCACTGAGCTTCTGCGCTGGAATGCAACTGTCCCTCCTTGTACCTGCACTGGAAGTCAAAAATAATGAAGGCTACCTACGCTGGGCGAGATTGGCCAAGTGGCACAGTCATCCTGCAAGGTGTCAACTGCCCAGGAAGCTTCCAAACTGACACTTGGTTCATGAGATTCGCCCTGTGATGAGTAAGAGGTACTTGATCACCATGTGTAAGCAAGGATCTCCAAGTGGACTCAAGAACTGAAGATTAACTGAAGAGGGAGAGGACACAAGGCAGCTTCATGTCAGTCTCAAGCTGACTCATCCTCTCTTCTTCTATCCTATATATAGAGCTCTTCTATGAGGTCTAAGGAGGCTGGAATTTTGTGTAAAGCAAGGAGGTGTTGTTGGTTTACAGTTGGAGCTATTGGGTGATTGTTTTACTAGAGGTGAAGAGGAGAGTTCTTGCTGCTGGGGAGGTGCTGCTGGATTGGAGCCATCATCATTGGTTGTAACCTTCTCAGAACCCTGTTACTTCTATCAATAAAGTTTTGCATGTTCTCCTATATACTTGTATTGCATAGATGTTTTTTGTTTACATGTATATTTGATGCACCCTAATCCATGCTTCAGTTATGAGTACATGTATCTTGTAGTTTGCTCTCTTGTTTTGTGCAGGATCTGTGTGTAGCTGGACCGGCAAAGAGAGCAAGGAGCTAGGAACATGAGACAAAGAGAGAGGACAAGGATCGACTAAGCGAAAGACACCAGGTTGGTTGACCTTCTTTTCATTCTCTCTGTACTTTCATAAAGTGAAACATCAAAACTTTACTTTCAGTTGTTGCTAAAGACTGTCACCTTTAGAGTAGGGATAGGGTCATCCGCATCGGATACTTTTCCCCACAACACTTAGGTCCAACCTTTCCTTTTGATTTAGTCCCGGAATTATTTCTTTTCTTAGCATGAGAAGAAAAGGCAGCAGGAGGACCTTTAGGCATGGGCATTTCTTGCTCTTCTTCCCTTGTTTCTTCTTGAATGCATCTAGCCATTAATTCCTTGAAACTAGGAATTACATTATAGTTTAGAAGAGTAGCCCTAAACATGTACCATTCGGATGGTAATCCTCCAAGAGTCGTGAGTGCCATTTCCAAGTTTATCGCAGATTTCCTTGGAGGTGTCGAGTTCAGAGATGTAGGCCACCAAGTGCTTGTCGATAGAGTCCCGGATGATCTTCTGTTTTGACTTCTTCAGTTTTCCATTTGTTCCATGCAGCAGCGGATGCATTTGATGGAGGCTTAACAATATTGCCTCTTACATGGTCCAGCACTCCTGGATTTTTAGGGTTAGATTGATAAACATCTTCCATGCGTGATAGTCACCTTTCTCACGGAGCTTGTCTTTGGCAGGAAAGAGTGTTGAGGACCCCATAGTTCTTTTAGGATAGCGTTGCCAATCTTCTCTTCGGTGATTGATCCTGCTCTTGCTCGGGCTTTGTCTTCACCTCAGCTCTGATACCATGTTAAGTTATGGTATGTTCTATTATTATAATAGTTTACTTATGTTTCTTATTATATTCAATAGATTAGCAATCACATATACATAAAGTAAAGTGCAGATAGAACATTAAACGAGCGATAGAAAATAAGCAAAGACAAGAGACACAAGATGTGGCGGCTAGCCAGGGACAAACCCCACAATGTGTGGGGAAACCCTTTGATCAATTATTATTTTCTCTTCAATAATTCAGCAGAGAGAAATAGTACAATAAATCTGATTCATATCAGCAGTAGCAAACCCTAGATCAACAGCATCAACATTAGCGGCTTCATTATCAAACTAGGGCAGACGATATCTCACAAACCGACTGTCGGATTGACTTCATTCCACCATCAAAATTTTTGGCTTCCAGAGGAGGTTCAAGATGAACCTGTAGTGTAGTTCAAATGAGGAGATCTTCTAGGCCATGTAGGTCAATCTTTACTTCTGCAGTTGCAACTTCAGTTTCAGCAGTGTCCGACTTCAAAATAGGGCAGTCGATATCTTGCAAACTGTTCATCGGATTGACTTCATTCCACCAGCAAAATTTACGGCTTTCAGAGGAGATCTAGATGGACTTACAATGTTGTTCCAAAGAGGACATCTTATAGGCCACGCAGGTCAATCTTTGGATCTGCAGTTTCAGATTTAGGTTCAACAGCTTCTGACTTCACATGTGTGAGAGAGAGACCGATTTCTGTGCAGTAGAGAAGAGACTCATTTCTGCATAGTAGAGAGAGAGAGATATGATGAGAAGAGTGAGTGAAAATGAGAAAAATTCCTCTTATATTTATACACAATGTTGGTGTTTGAATAGATGCGACTGTTGGGCTTCTGAGCTTACGTGAGTTGTAGGTCGGCTTGATAATAATTCATAATCAAAATGAATTCATATCTCCATGAATACTTATCAGAATCAGATGATCTTTATATCAATCCTACACCTCTCGACGAGAGAAATCTAATAAAAATATTAGCATCCATGAATAATATGACAAAAATGAAGTTTTACCCTGTTTGCCAATTTTAACATTAATGAAATGGAATCTTTGCAAAAAAATGAGGCTTGATATATGGTGGAGTTGCTGGCTGGAAGGAAACCCATTGGCAGAAAATGGGTGTTCAAAAAGAAGACAAATGCAGAAGGAAAAGTGGAGAAATAGAAATCTCGGTTGGTAGCAAAAGGTTATTCCCAGGTTTTGGGAATTGATTTTGGTGATATTTTTTCTCTTGTTTCCAAGTTAACTTCTATTAGATTACTTTTATCTGTTGCTGCTACTTTTGATTTTGAGGTAGAACAGATGGATGTGAAGACAACATTTCTTAATGGGGATCTGGAAGAGGAGATCTACATGAAGCAACCTGAAGGCTTTGTGGTGAAGGGTAAGAAAGAACTAGTATGTAAGTTAAAGAAGTCTCTATATGGGTTAAAACAGTCACCAAGGATGTGGTATTAGAAATTTGATACATTTATATGAGGACTTGGCTTCAAAAAAAGACAAGCAGATCACTGTGTGTATTTCAAATTAATTGGTGACCGTGTTATTTATCTGGTCTTGTATGTGGATGATATGTTGTTAGTTGGAAATAACAAATAAGTTATCTAGGATTTGAAGACCCAATTGTCCTCCAAATTCGACATGAAAGATCTTGGTGCTACAAACTATATTTTGGGCATGGAAATTAAAAGAGAAGAGGCAAAGAGGAAGTTCTGATTAAGCTAGAGGAAGTATGTCGAGACAATATTGCATAGGTTTAATATGCAAGATAGTAAATCGGTGACGGTTCCTATTCCTGTAGGTGTGAGGTTATCTGCTGAAAATTGTCTGAAGACACAAGAAGAGCAAGAGGAAATGTCCTGTGTTCCATGTGCATGTGCAGTCGGTAGCCCGATGTATGCAATGGTCTATACTAGACCAAACATTGCACATGCAGTGGGGGTATTGAGCAGGTTTACGTCAAAACCACGGAAGGAGAACTGGACATTAGTGAAGCGGGTTTTCAGGTATTTGCGTGGCACTAGTGATTATGGTTTGTGCTACCAAGGAAGACCAGGATTGGACAGAGTGTTGGATATTCATGGCTTTGTTGATGCAGACTGGGCTGGAGATATGGATTAGAGAAGATCTAAAAGTAGGTATGTGTTTAACCTATTTGGAGGTGTAGTCAGTTGGATGTGTAAGAAACAATCCGTAGTGGCACTATCAAATACAAAGGCAGAATACATGGCAACCAGTCATGCAAGCAAGGACGTAGTTTGGTTGTAGATATTGTGTTCAAGTATGGTGTTAGTACAGGAAGCTATCAGGATAGACTGTGATAGCCAAAGTGCAATTTTCTTGGCAAAGAACCCTGCATATCATTCAAAGACAAAGCACATTGATGTTCAGTATCACTTTGTGAGGGATATGATAGAAGAAGAAAAGGTGTTGCTAGTAAAGGTGGCTTGTTTGAAGAATACTGCAGATGCATTGAAAAAATCTATGAGCTCTGAGAAGTTCTCTTGGTGTAGAGAAACAATGGCCATTACAGGGCTGGATAAATGACTAAGCTGTCTTGTGGCCCCCTGTGGAAAGAAAACAACAAGTGGGAGAATGTTGTTTTGTGATATATTCTTTCCACGACTAGCCCACATATTTAATTGGGGGTTAGAGGGGGGGACGTCACAGGGGGGTTGAGGGGCACCGATAACCCCACTTTATGGGGTTCGGGGCAGCGCCACGGAAAATTTTGGTTTTGGACCATATGTTAGGTTGGGCGGACCCATCTATGATTTTGTGCATGATTTTCACACATGTTTTTGGACATGGTGGTTTTTGGGTCCACGGTATTAGACGCGATGGTTTTCGGTCCATGGTATTCGATGCGATGGTTTTGGGTCCATGGTATTGGATGCTTCGGCATGTATAAATATTTATTGTAACATTGAAAGGAACATAACGAAAAATCAAGCTGGTTGTCCTGGTTTGGGATCTAAGGGAAAATATCTGTGTATATGTATTTTAAATTTTATGCCCTCACATTTTTTTTTCTGTGTTTTAGAATTCGTATGCAGGTAATTACTGTATGGGGTTAAAACCTACAACAACTGGCGGCTTTTGCAAGTCTACCAAATAATCCAATCACACCTAAGGGTGTTACGAAATCTTAGGTTGGTGCATGTCTGTAGGGAAGCCAACAAAGTTGCAGATTGGATTGCCAATGAGGGGGTTTGGAACAAACATTTCGACTTGTGTTTCTCGTGGGAGGAGATAACGAATGATAGGATGAAGAAGGAATGCTCATCCCAGGCCCTCAGTGACAGGTAGCAGTTTCAGTTAAATTCAAGAGACAGAATCTTATCTCATGTCAATGATGAATAAGTTCACTTTAGATAGTTCATCAGAGGATATGCATTGTCGGTTCTCTAAGGGTGCATCTAGAAGTAAAGGCTGAAATTGAGACAACAGTTATCTACTCACAGGTGAAGGGATTCTAGGTGAGATGAGCGCCACAGAGTGACAACTCCACTCTTATTGCATTCCACATAGGAGGCTATCCTTCTGGGCAGGTTTTCCTCATACAAGGCAGTGGAGGTCAAACGAAGATATTACCAAGGTCAAAAACCACTGAAGACATTCCACCTACTTTGGGCACCCTTTGTGGCTTTCTCGGATGACAAGCTTTTCCATTCAGCTTATGATGCATGGAGGGGGAGAACAATGTTTACTGCCTTCTTTGCTAGGTATTCCATGAGCAGATGTGAGGTCCGATTTGTTTTGTGGTTGTCGGATCCGAAGGAGGCTGCTTTACAACCACCTTTTGGTCTGCATGCTAGTGGGCCCAAAAGGACAAAACCACCAGTGGTTTACCACCCACATCAGGTGCTTTCTAAACCAAAGGCAGTTTTTTCCAAAAGCTATCGATTCCACTCAAGATGCAACAGTAAACCGCCTTCATCGCGCATTATTCTACGATCTTTTAAGCCAAGAAATATGGATACCAGCTGTTGGATCTGAGGTATCAGATCAATGGTCAGAGTTGATTGTGCTACTTGGGGTTTTTCCGCGGGACTAGCCTCGGCGCAGGTTACTTTTTGACCGCTGGATCGCTAGGAGTCAAATCTTCGGTGGGTTTTGAGGAGCGAACTTTGCTTCCACTTGCCCGTTTTCCATTCCAGGGCAGTCCCAACTTTGTTCATGTTTGTGTTTTGGATGTTTTGTCGGATCTTTGAGCTTTTTTTCACTCTCCTTTTGTGGGAGTTTGAACGTTTGTGTTTTCACTCTCCCTTTGTGGGAGTTTGTCGTATCTTTTGTAAAATCTGTAATTTTCCTACGTTAATAGAAGGATCATTTCTTGCTTTAGAAAAAAATGAAAAAAAGAATGTTGGACAATAGTTATAGGGATATTGAAAAATATTTTTGATCTGCAGTTAAATATCGCTTAAAATCTAGATTTTAAGATAAGGATTAGTTAATAAGGATCCAACATTCTATTGAATACTTGGATAAGAGGTGTGATAAACTAAATATACATGAACCAACAAATCATGCATGCAATATTATAGTCATGACAGTTATTTTGAGGTATTGCATGGAGTAGATATATACCCAGTATACAAATATATACACTGACATGAAAATGCATCCCATCAACCCATACTTGATTCGTGTCCATAACCATGAAACAAGATACATTCATATTTCCTTTTCTTATAATGATTGTTCTATAATGTACTCTTTAACATGGCATTTACCCATTAAATAGATATGATGGAGGGTGACTATTGTAGGATCTTTGTTGATCTTTGTGAATATTTAAATTCTTAAATTCTATACTCATTTCGCTTAAAAGGAATTATGATTTTTTCCATGCATTCAAAATATAAATCTATGAGAGAAACAAGAAATTTAAATTAGAAATTGAGATTATATGTATATTAAGATACGTTATAAGCCTGAATTTCTGTGTCCAGTTTTTCATTGAAAAAGTGGCTGGTATTTCCAAAGATTTTATTACTCTGGACCCTTGATAAATTATGTTTTAAGATGAATCTAAACTAGCGTGATGTACCCTGAGGTGATTGTTAATATTTGCTAATCACTTTGGTTATTAAGTGAACTTGGTAATCCATATATCGAATAATATTGAATTGGAATAATTCTAACTGATGAAAGAATTGTTCCTTCTTATGTTGAGTTTTAGAATTTGCAGGAAAAGACTTGAGTAAGTATCATTTTACTAGATAGTTAATAATAGTTATTCTGCTTTCATCCCCTAGGAGCTCAGAGAACTCAGGAGGGGAAAGGAAGAGGAGAGAAAGAAAAGTAAAAATGAAAGACGATGCCTGAAGGAGGGTTCTTGAGCTATACTAGAGCCAGTGGAAACTCTAGATCTAAAACTTGTTCTATGAATGAGAAAGATTCTAGTTAGGACTAGAAAAGAGTCTCGATGCTAGTGAATTAGTAACTACTTCCTAAATAACTATTCTGGTTTGAGAAGCATAGGGTGATGAACAGGACGTAATAGCCTAATCCTCATTGGTTGGGTGGTAGAGTCTTTCCTATAAATTCTAGAATCTCAGCTAACATATAAGTGCTTGAATGGGTCTGGAGTTGTTTAACATAATTATAAAAGTAAATAGAACTATGTTAAGGAAGATAATATGAATAGTTTTCTCTTTATATGTAAATGATTAAATATGTTTAGTATTATAAGTGAAAAAGATAAGTTATTTGTGAATATGAACAGGAGGGTGAATTTTGACATTTTATGCATGCCAAGATAGTTATGTGTGAATGTCATCAGGAGGGTCAGGCCTTATATGTCTTTTCTTTTAAAGAAATGTGCATGAGAAAACAAACAATAAAATGGTAACCTTAAGATTTTCTCTTTCAAGGAAATATTAACAATAGCTTGTCGTAACTATTCTCAGCTCTTCGAAAAAAATATTTTGTGTTCAACATAATAATAAAAGCTCAGAATCCAATACGAATGACGAGAAGTGTTGGGGACCCTTGAGATAAAAATATTGTTAACATAATTTTTTATGTACCAAGTAAATTATCATTTCAGAAAATGTAGTTAAGAAGAACTTAATTATCGGCTGATAGTTTGGGTAAGTAGGGGTGTTTAATCATGAGACGGTTGTAGCTGTAAGCTAGGTTTACCCTTCCTGGTTGGCGTGAGTGGGTGAACGATGGATGGTTCTTGGTAACAGTGTTTCTCTAGGTCTTCAGAAAGATAAAGGGTATAAAGTAAAAATTTTATAATCAGAAAGCCATGCTTAATTTTAAGAGCCTTTACTAACGTTAAACCCCATAAGAACCAAAATAAGTTAATAAGGAGTAATCTATAAAAGTATAAACGATACCATACTATTTACTATAACCAATTACCCAGGCAGTCAAGCACTCGTTGAGTCCTTATTACAGATACAAAAGCGAGAAAGATTCTCATAATAAATAGGAAATAAAATCACAAAGCGTCGTTGTAATAAATACATGAAACAAATTCATTAAGCTATTTGTTCCATACATGTTAAATTGATAACTTGAACTTCTCAAAATGAAGGCATTTCATTGATAGTTGGAAAAATAGAAAAAAATATATGTGCAAGTTCCAAGACTGAGTAAGGACAAACATCATGTAACCTGTAAGGGTGTCTTCGCCAAAAGAGAAAACTGAGCACTCAATAGCCAAGGGCTATTACTTATCAATCAAGAAAAAGAATAATTACTTATTGGGTAGTTAACATAAATCACCAACAAAAAACTTGATTATAGAATCACTCTCAATCTAGAGCTTAAAACATATTAATTAAAGTGCCTTAACAAGCTATAATTTTAACCATCCATTCATAGTTGTAATTGCATGGATAGGATAAAATCCCTATAACCATTTACAATGCAATTAACACTTCAGGTAAATCCTTAAAAAACCCCATTAAGATAGTAGGATGCACCTGGGTACCGAGTATTCAATATGAGATGGCCAAAGGAACGAGCAAAGTCATGAACACACCGAGGCTATACCAATGACTCAGCCATCCAAACAACATATGTAGATAATTAAAAAAACTTGAAAAAAAACTAAAATTGGGGTAAACCATGAACTGGATCGACTAATGAAAAAGGAAGACCGATTTCTAGCAACTTACCGAATTCTAAAATTAATATGCCAGAATGTGGATACCAATTGAATCCCGTGTAAAAACAACAAGAAAAGATATTAATCGACATGAGACCCATGAAGCGATGTTATATCTTGTGGAAATGAAAAAGAAAAAGAAAATCATTGTGTATAAACGTAGGGTTTACCTCGATGTTAGAGTTTTAAAGACATCTAGCTTCCAGCTGAAGACCTGTCACTGCGTTGACATGGTTATGTGGCCTCTTGGTTCCTATGGCGATAAAGGGCCAAGGTTCTGGTCGAAAGCTCAATCGATTGGAAATGTTCCAGCGAAAAACCCTTCCATAGTGAACCCCAAGAATGAAGGACTAGAGTGGAGGAAAAATGGGTTTGTTTTCGACAACCAATGCAGGTCATTAGAATCTATTAGATGAGAGAGTACCAAGATCAATAGTGGCAACACCTCCAAGTGGAAAATTGGAAGATTTGAGAACCTAGGGCCAGTTGACCACCACCATTGGAATAATCAGAGTCACCCTCTATAGTTCAAGACTTACCTTATAACTCCTCGTTGATAAAATTGAAATGGAGGACCTTTGTTCAATCTATTTCCATCATATTTGTTATAAAATCTAATTAAAATGGTAACCTTTACCCATTATACTTACAATATGGTATATAGTGTATTGTGTTAAATGTATGAAAATTCAACTGCATGATTTATGGAGGCAAATAAAGTTTTTTTATGGTTTATGGTGTGTATGTATGTGACAAGTGGTATCAAAGCACTCAGGTTGCTACACTGAGGTCTAAAGAGATTGATGTGAATATAAAAAAACTAATTTATGGTGCACAAATAAAAGAAGTTGATTCATTATAATATGGGGAATAAATATTACTCAACCAGGAGGATCATCCAGAATATTCGAAGCGACACCTATATGAGAAGGAAACCCAAAAATATGGGTTCAATTGGGCAGAGAAGGTCTGAATATAAATGCAATGTTTTTAGAGACCATACAGAATCATCGAGCAGAAATGATGAATTGGAGGGAAGACAATGGAAGGTGGTGACTAGAGCAAGACAAGATCATAAAAAGTCTCTCAGACAAGGAAAACTAGTGGAACCCACATCCTAGTCAAGATGAAGGCAACAGAGAAGAGTTCCACAGACAACAAGAATATCCCCCAGAGTTTGAGGGAGGTTCAGTAGGTAATGAAGAGGAATATGATAACGTTTCAGATGGAAAAGGACCTAGAAGACAAACAATAGAGTTCCAATGGGAGTTAAAGAAAATAAAACCTCTAAATTATGAAGGGGAAGTAGAGGCGGCGACAAAAGCATGGTTGATAAATATGAACAAATATTTTCAAATATATGAATATGATGATAATCTAAAGGCAAGGTTGGAAATGTACCTATTGCAAGGAAAGTTCACCCTATGGTGGGAGGACATTAAAATGGTTCGACGTATGGATGAGAAAGAAGTTACTTGGGAACATTTTCAGAAACATTTTAAAGATAAATATTTGACTCAATGGTTTTATAATGAAAAGGAAAAATAATTCCATGATTTGAAGTTGGGAAAATAGTCCATTGATGAATGTATAACTAAATTTACCTCTTTGTCAAGATATGTTCCTTACATCCGTGACGAAAATGCTAAAGTGTAGCAGTTTGCCAACATCGTACCTACCTTCATGAAAGAGAAATAGAGTTTAATAACCAAAAGACAATGGACGAATCCATTCAAAAGGCTTGAATATTTTACCATCAAATCAAGCAGAAAGAAAGCAACACCAAGACTAGGTCAAACAAAAAGGGGCAGAAGAATTTCTTGAGCAACAGGAATGCAAGAACAACTAGAGTGAAAAATGTAGGTCCAACAAGGTCGAGTGGGCCTCCAATTAAAAACCACAGAAATTTATATCTCAGAATGAACTAAGACAAACTGAGGCATCTAGTAAATCAGAGCCCAATCAGACTTTGAAGCCCCTTGTGCAGTGCTGGGGTTGTGGGGAACCCCATTATTATAAAAAATATCCCCACCACATTCGGCCAAAATCAATTGCTAACATCCAATAGGCTACTACTATTGGTGAAGTAGCAAGGAGCATACTAAGGGTTAATGCAACCTTGGAGGATCTTCAAGAGGAGTATCAACTAGCAATGGTGGAGCTTAAAGGTAAAATATTTGGTCATCCTCTTTCCATTTTGATAGACCCTGTTGTAAGCCTAAGTTACATCAACCCAAAAATATTTCATTTATGTCATATGCAAAGTATGAAATTCAATAATCATTGGCTAGTACAGCTACTAAGCCACATGAGCTAAAAGAAGAGTAACTGTAAAGGTAGAAAATTTCATAATTGATATATCTCGACATCAAGTTAAGGAAAAACTTAATTTTCTACCACTAGTCTCCTATGATGTATTTATAGGCATGGACTAGTTGGAACAACACTGGACCTTAGTAAATTGTAAAGATAAAATAATTAACTTTCTCACTAATTAGGTTATCAGAAAGAAATCGAGGGTGTTAGAAGGGAAGTCAAGTGACTCCCTATTTCATCCCACAATTTAGGAAAGTGTATTCATAACGGTTTTCAAGTCTATTTCCTATAGGTGGGTTATGTTAATTCTAAGGACAAAATGTGTGTCCTAAGAAAAACCAACCATCCAACAATTTAAGGATGTATTCCCAGAAGAAATTCCAAGATTTCCACCCAAAAAGAACATTGATTTTACTATAGAATTGGATCCTGGAGCCACCCAATCTCTAAATACCCTTATAGGATGAGTGTTATTGAGTTGACAGAATTAAAAATGTAGCTCCAAAAACTATTGGAAAAGGTTTATATTCGCCCCAATTTGTCTCCTTGGGGAGCACTAGTTCTATTTGTAAGAAAAAAAGATGGCATTGTTCGCCTATGTATAGACTATAGCAACTAAATGAGTTAATGATTAAAAACGAGTACTTGTTTCCTAGAATAAATGATATTTGTTATCAAGTAAAGGGTGTTGTATTTTCAAAGATTGATCTACATTAGGGCTATCACCAGATATGAATTAAGGTTGAAGACATACATAAAACAACATTCGGGACATGCTATGGACATTATGAGTTTGTTATTCTACTATTTGGACTTATAAATTCTTCAGCAACATTTATGAGTATGATGAATGCGACTTTCCACCAATTCTTGGACAAGTTTGTTATTATTTTTATCGACAACATCTTGATATATTCTAAGAGTATGGACGAGCATAAGGAAGACCTTAGGTTGGTACGTCAAACTTTGAGGGAAAATCAACTTTATGCAAAATTTGGAAAATATGACTTTTATAAAGATCAAATACAATATTTAGTACACATTATCTCCTTTGAAGGTATAGCAGCGGACCCAGAAAAAGTTAAAACCATCATGGAGTGGTCCATCCCAACAAATGTAACAAATATATGCTCCTTTATGGGACTCGCTAGATGTTATCGTAGATTTATAAAAGGGTTCTCTAAAGTTTCTCTCCCGATCACCTCTTTGCAAAAGAAAGGAAAGAATTGTAGATGGTCCAAAGAACTTCAACAAAGTTTTGACAATTTGGAACAATTACTTACTACGGTCCCTGTGTTAACAGTAACACAGTTGCAGATCCAAAAAAGCAATTCACAGTTTGTACCGATGCTTGCCAATAAGGTGTAGGGGGAGTTTTTATGCAAGAAGGTAAGGTGATTTCTTACAAATATGATAATTTGAAGGAGAATGAGCAGAGGTATTATGCCTATGACTTGGAGATAACCATTGTAGTCCATGCTTTGAATTTGTGGTAACACTACTTGTTAGGGAAGAGATTTCTGTTGATGACAGATCAAAATAGTTTAACTAGTTTCTTTAGACAACCCAATTTGAATGCACATCAAGCCAGATGTACTACATTTTTTAGTGAGTTTGACTTTGAGTTGAAACATCTTAAAGGAAAGGAGAACCAAGTGGACGATGTGTTAAGCATAATACTTAATAATGTATATGAGATTTCATACAGTCAAGTGGAGTTTAATTTTTATGAACAAATTAAAGAAGCTGCCCTAAAAGATCCAGAATATGAATATCTTTGGCAACAAGGTAAAATTCCTCAAAATGCTAGAAAACAAACCGAATATGGTATCAACAACGAACATTTGTTGATTTTTTAAGGAAGAAGGTATTGATGGGCCTCTAAATTAGACATAAATTAATGCCCATGCCTCTAAATTAAACATAAATTAATGCCCATCTAACCATCCTTCAACACATTAAACTGCTCTTTTTGCATTAGATAATGTATTTTTAAATTTAATGTATTCATTACGAAGGTTTATGAATAATTGCATACTTGTGCCTAATATTATTTATTTTTGTGGAATATTATGAGAATATTGGGCACGTTATGAAGATTTGGAGGAGGAGATGATTTAGGGACTTGCACCCTAGTATAGGAGGATTAATGTTAAATAATAAATCAACAGTATATTATGGAATTATGGAACATATTGTGGAACTCCAATGAATGAGAAAATCTATGAATGTGATCTCTGCCATTTAACGCAGATTCCTAGTATTGGGAACCAAATCCACTAATGAAGGGCTTTTGGTGAGGAAAGCCTCCTCCTTTCATGGGGAATAATTCCTAATCATTTTTTATAAGTACAAAGTCAAATTTTCCTCTAGGGATAGATTTTCAATAGTCTTGTGGAGAGAACTCATATTTTTGCAGCTCTATTGTATTTTCTTGCACGGATGTAATGGTATTGATGAAAATAATAAAAATTGGTGTCATATTCAGCTTCTGAATCTTTTTCTCCTCTATAGGTCTTCGATTTTCCTTGGGCTTGGCCATCCTAGGAGCCTCAGAGCCCTTTTGTATCATTCTCTTTTTTTCTTTTCACTTCTTATTCACATGCATCTCTTGTTTGTATTTCTTTCAGTTTCCGCATTTAGTATTAATGATTTCTTGTTGTAGGATTGGGTTAAATGGTCAACATAAGTTATCTTGCAGGATAAAAAGTATCATTTCATCCATGGAAAATATTTGGAAGGTCATAATAATCATTGATCTACTTGAATTAGTCTTCTTATTCCCAAATCTAGATTTATGGAACTCCTTTTTAGCAAAGAACAATAAATTTCTGCTATTTTTTAGAGCATGCTAACGACATTCAATTGATTTGGTTTCACTGGAATTAGATCACAAAATCATTCTAGTTTATAACAAAAATTACCCCATTTCATTTTAACTTGATTAGGTTAGCCATTTTATAGATTTACTAGCTCACTAGTTCTCGAATTTCTTGATTTTCGACTAGTAATATTTTGTTATTTTTTAGCATGGGTTGACAGAGGTCTTTTTAAGTGATTCCACTTGGAATGGAGACCTAATACATCCTAGTCATTAAAAAAAAAAATTCCATCCAATTTGGATTTTATTTTCTTGTCCATTCGATGAATTATAACTTCGTGCAATAAATCTGTAACATTCTTGTAGGAAAACTTGTAGTGGCCTGTTTTGAGTTCGAATTAAGAAAAATCATCACTAGAAGCTAGGATGAGGCCCCTACTTGACCTCCAAGCCATATGAACCATTGTACTCCTTTTCCTCCACACATGTCTCTCCTGCCAAAGAACAAGTAACATTAGCATTTACATTTTTCAAGCAAAAAGATAAAAAGGAAAAACTTATTTTATGTTTATTCATGCACACAACAGTTAGTACTCTCTAAATCAGATTCCATGCTCAGTTAGTTTAAATCATCACATGTGATAAATAGGGTTAATATAGGTTTCTTTCCTTGTACTTTATTTCTTGCAATAGGTTAAGGTTTCCATTTCGAGCATCTCATTTTTTGCAATTAGTTTAGGATTTGATTTCAGTACATGCACTCCATTACATCATGATAGCAAAGGAATGACACATTTTATGCTGCACATATAGTGTCGATACTCTTAATTTTGTAACATTTTTGCTGCAATATCAAGGCTCATCGGGTATGTTCCTAATCATCTCTCAATAAAAAAATCATATTAGATGAATTCCATAGAAACCCCAATACCGCTCATTTGAGTTATAAAAAGTTATTTTTTGCAATTAAAGAGGATTATTATTTGCGTGGTATGAGGAAGGATATTGTGGAATACTTACCTAAATGCATAGAATGTGAGTTAATCAAGGAAGAATATGAGCACCTTGGTGGGTTGTTGCATCCCTTACCCATTACTAAACAGAAGTGGGACACAACTTTGGATTTCATAACTAGATTACCAAAATCCAAAAAACAAAATCACTCTATTATGGTAGTAGTAGATAAACTGAGAAAACTATCCCATTTTATTCGAGTTAAATCTACCTATAGAAAAACCGAGGTAACAGATATATTTATGAGAGATATATTTAGGCTACATGGCATTCCTAGAGTTATTATCTCATATCGAGATGTAAATTTTACTTCAACATTTTGGAAATGTTGAAATCACTCTTCACTTGATAGGGTACTCAAGTCCACAACAAAACTTCTTACTATCCACATATCGATGGGTAAACTGAGAGAGTAAATCAAGTGGCTAAGGAGATCTTGCCTATGTATGTGATGCAACATCCTAGTAAGTGGGAATAATACCTTGATTTGGTGGAGTTCAATTATAACAAAAGTCATCATGAGTCATCAAAAATGAGTCCTTATGAGGTGCTTTATGGGGAAAGGTGTAGGGTACCCTGTAACTGGAATTTTTGTGAGAATAAACTAATATTAGGACCCGATATGTTAGAAGAAAGGGAAAGTACAGTGAGAAGCATTTGGCGCAATCTAAAGTAAATGAAGTGGCTAAGGAGATCTTGCATATGTATGTGATGCAACATCCTAGTAAGTGGGAATAATACCTTGATTTGGTGGAGTTCAATTATAACAAAAGTCATCATGAGTCATCAAAAATGAGTCCTTATGAGGTGCTTTATGGGGAAAGGTGTAGGGTACCCTGTAACTGGAATTTTCGTGAGAATAAACTAATATTAGGACCCGATATGTTAGAAGAAAGGGAAAGTATAGTGAGAAGCATTTGGCGCAATCTAAAGGCTGCTCAAGACAAACAAAAGGCCTATGTTGATAAAAAGGAACTTACCAAGAATTCCAGGTGAGCGACCATTTTTATGTGCGGGTTAAGCCTAAGAGAAGCTCCCTTAGATGGAGAAGTTGCACAAAATTAGCACCCGGATACTGTGGTCCATTTCAGATTTTGGAAAGGACAAGACCAGTTCCATATCAACTGCCACTACCCAGTCACATTTGGGTTGATAATGTTTCATGTTTCATTTATAAAACAATATGTTTATGATTTTAGACACATCATAAATTGGAAAGATATACAGGTAATTAAAAAATAGTTAAAAAATTCTATAAGAAAAAACTGGTATAACAGTGGAAAAGATTAATAATTTAGTTGTAATTGTAATAGGTCAAACCAGACAAAGAGTTTTTGGTAGAACCTTTGTGTATACTTGACCAGAGAGAAATAATGCTAAGCCACATGGGAAAACAAGGAATTTATGCAGGAGGCATATCTTGATTTGTTTCCAAGGGTGACAGAAGAGATGAACACCATGGACAATGTTCCAATTGAGGTGTGGGGGAGATGTGACACCCCCAAGTGATTGTAAACATTTTTTAATCACTTTGGTTATTAGGTGAACTTGGTAATTTATATATGGAATAATATTGAACTAGAATAAATCTAAATGATAAATAATTTTGCCTTCTTATGTTGAGTTTTAGAATTTACATGAAAAGACCTAAGTAAATCTCTTTTTACCATAAATTTAAGAGAAGCTATGCTCCTTTTATGCTTCAAGAGTTGAGAGAATGTAGAGGGAAAAACTAGGAGGAGGAGAGAGAGCAAGGAAAATAAAAAGGCAAGACACTACCTGAAAGAGGGTTCCTATGCTGGACTAGTGCTAGTGGAAACACTAGATGTTAGGCTTGGTGTGTGAATGAGAAATATTATATGGTGAACTCGAAAAGAGACTTGATGCTAGTGAATCAATAACTTTTACCTAAATCACTGTTCTGAGCTGAGAAGAATAGGCTAAGGAATGAGACATAATATACTAATCCTCATTGATCAGGTGATAGGGTCTTACCTGGAAATTCTAGAATCTTGGCTAAAGGATAAGTGCTTGAATGAGTCTCAAGTTATTTAACATAATTATAAAAGAAAGTAGAATTGTGGTAAGGAAGAGAATCTGAATAGTATCTTCTTTAAATGTAAATGATTAACTCTGTTTAGTTTTTGAAATGAACAAAACAATTTGTGTGTGAATATGACTAGGATGATTAACTTTGATATTTTATGCATGCCAAGATAGTTCTGTGTGAATGTCATCTGAAGAAATTAAATAGTAAATTTATTTTTTTTCTCTTTCAAGGAAAGAATAACAATAGCTTAATGTAATTATTCTAATCTCTTCAAAAAAAAGATTTTGCATTCAACGTAAGAATAAAAACCTGGAATCCAATACAGATGACGGGAAGGGTCGGGGATCATTGAGATAAAAATATTATTAACAGAACTTCTTTCGTACCAAGTAAATTAGTTTTTGAGAAAATTAAGTTAAGAAAAACTTAACTATCATCCAATAGTCGAGGTAAGTATGGTTATTTAATCACGATAGGGTCAGATTTGTAACCTAGATTTACCCTTCTTGGTCATCATAAATGGGCAATCGAGGAATGGTTCCCGGTAACAATGTTTCTCCGGGTATTTAGAATGATAAGGGTTATAAGGACAATTTTTTATAATTAGAAATCCATGCTTAATTTCAAGAGCTTGTATTTACATTAAACCCAATCAGAACAACAATAAGATAATAAGGAGTAATCTATAAAGGCATTAGCGATACCGTACTATTGACTGCAAACAATTACCCAGGTAGTTGGGAACCCAATGAGCCCTTATTACAGATAAAGAAGCGAGAAACATTCTCATAATAAACATAACAGGAAAACATGACACATCATTGGAATAAATAAAAGAAACAAACGCATTAAGTTTTTTGTTCCATACATGTTTAACTAATAACTCGAACTTCTGAAAATGAAGGCATCTCATTGATAGTTCGCAAAACAAAAAAAATACACATGCAATTTCCAAGACTCAGTAAGGACAAACAACAAGTAAATTGTAAGGGGTTCTTGCCGAAAAGAGCAAACCCAGGACTCAATGGTAGAGGGCCATTACTTATCAATCAAGAAAAGTAGTAATTATTTATTGGGTAACTCTCAGAAATCACCAACATAAAACATGATTATAGAATCACTCTTAATTTGGAGCTTAACTCTAACTAATTAAATAACCTAAGCAAGGTATAATTTTAACCATCCATTCACAGTTGTAACTGTATGGCTAAGATAAAATCCCTAGAACCATTCACAATATAAGAAAAACTTCTACAAAATCCTTAGAAACCCCATTAAGACAATAGGATGCACCTGGGTACCAAGTATTTCTTATGAGATGGCCTAAGGAATGAGCAGAGTGTCGACCACACCCATGTTGGACCAATGACTGAGCCTAATAAACAACATATTTAAATAATTAAACAACTTACAAGAAAATTAACATTGGGGTAAACCTTGAACCATATCCACTGAAGAAAAAGGAAAATTGATTTCTAGCAACTCACTGACTTCTAAAATTAGTATCCTAGAATATGGAGGCTGGTCAAGTCCCTAGTAAAAAAAACAAGACAAGATACTAGTCGAGAAGAGATTCGTGAAGCCATGATATTGCTTGCAGAAATGAAAAAGAAAAAAAAGGAGTATTGTGTATAAATGTATGGTTTACCTGGATGTGAGAGTTTTGGAGACGCTTGCCTTCAAGCTCAAGGCCAGTCATTGCGTTGATGTGGGTATGCAACATCCTGGTTTCGATGACAAGACAGGGTCACGAATCTAAGACAAAGCTCAGTCGACCATAAATGTTGCACAACAGATCCCTTCCACAACAAACCCTAGGAATGACCGACTGGAGTGGAGGGAAAACAGGTTGGTTATCGATAACCACCGCGGGTCACTAGAAGCCATCGGATGAGAGAGTACCAAGATCAACAGTAGCAATGTCTCCAAGTGGTACATTGGAAGATTCGAGAACCTCGGGCCATTTAGCCACCACCATTGGAATAATCAAAGTCACCCTCTATAGTTTAAGAGTTACCTTATAACTCCTCGTCAATAAAATTAAAATAGAGGACCTTGGTTCAATCTCTATGCATCATATTTGTTTTAAACATTAATTAAAATGATAACCTTTACTGGTGAGACTAACCATATCGAGGTAAATAAAGTTTTTTTTAATGGTTTATTATGTGTATGAATGTGACAACTAGCTTTAAATATTTCATGTCATAAATGTAAATATTTTTCTATTCTTGTTAAAATACAATAATTTTAACTCATTCTAAAAATATGAAAAATTATGTGTGTAAGCTTTACTGGTGAGACTAACCATATCGAGGTAAATAAAGTTTTTTTAAATGGTTTATTATGTGTATGAATGTGACAACTAGCTTTAAATATTTCATGTCATAAATGTAAATATATTTCTATTCGTGTTAAAATACAATAATTTTAACTCATTCTAAAAATATGAAAAATTATATGTGTAGATACACTTAAGTGTATACTGCTTCAGCTTTTGAAATATCTATCTTATTTTAAATAAAATTATTTTATTTAAGGAAAAAAATTAATTTATTTAAGGAAAAAAATTAATTATCCCAGTTAAAATGTACTAATTATTAATAAAAATAAAGACGATTTTCCCCTCAATATTAAATAATGAATAGAAATAAGAATTAAGAATGATTATCTTCCAATATTGCACATATGTACTACTATTTTTCAAAACATTGATATATATTCTATTTCCTTTAATTTAATTGACTAGGGTTACGCTGAATTTGATTTCGTTACACGCTCCCATTCAGGGTCATAGGAGGCTTCACTTGGGGGCAACTCAGTCCTTTTAAAGCTTGCGGTTGTGAGTCAATGTCAAAAGTGTTGACAACCGCGATCCAGTGTTTGTTAGTCAATTACTCCATCAGACATTGCCAAAGGATGTGTGATGAAGGATTGACTAAATTTATTCAACAATGAATGCCAAAGGATTGACTACTGCAATTCTATGTTTCTCAATCAATTACTTCATCACACATTGTCGCTGTGCCTCAAAGTCAAAATTTGAAAGTCTTGACATTGTGTTTGAACTTTGAATGTCAGGTTTATATAACGCACTTGAAACAATTAAAAGCAATTCATGGTCTTCCCACGATGTATCCCAAAGTTGACAATATATACAAATTTGATTAGCTGTTCCCAGTCCTCAGATAATCAATTAAATAAATGAAAGACAACAGGAAGCCAAGTCTGTTGTGAATTTAAGAAATGAAAACCACTGACTCAGGGATTAATTAAGGAATTGGTCAAGTCTAACTGAACTCGGGCGCAGTTTTATCTCTCAGCAGCAGTTGGCCTGGTTAGCCATTCAACCTGAACATGCCTATTCACCTCCCTTCGCAATAGTGACTAAGTGATGAACTTAAGGAATGGGTCAAGTGTATTCACCTCCCTTTGCAATAATGACTAAATGATGAACTTAAGGAATGGGTGAAGTCTAACGAAACTTGGGGAGAAAGTTTACAGCCTGTTGCGTCGTTTGATTTATCAGCCGCTGTTGATTTGGTAACTGATTTGACTTGAATATGATTATTGACCTCACTAAACTCTCTTTGCCCGACCCTTGGTGTGTATAAATAGGTCGTTCCACCTTTTGTATGATATATGCCTCCTTATTTCATTTAACTGATATCGGTGAAAATTGCTTCTGATCAATCGTAGCCATTTAAAAGAGGGTTCTATTATTCACGCTATCTAGAGCCTTTTTGTTTTGTCTTTAATAGCAGAGCAGCATACTAAACTTTTCATTACATTACATTACATTTTGATTGATTGACGTGAGAAGCCCCTGCAATAAAATACTATCGTCAAAGACGAGCAATGAAGACTGGAAGTTTGCTTCTGTTATTCTTCTGCGTTTTAGTAGCCGCAATAGTAATGAAGGAAGGTGCAGTCGATGCAGCTAGAGTCCTGAAAATGAGAAATATTGCAAGAGCCCAAGCTGATAAAAATCCATGTGATCATCATAATGTTCCTAATGGAGATTATGATGTGAGAAATATATTGAAGAGTAAACTTCCTTCTGGCCCAAGTCCAGGAGTAGGCCACAAATACATCGATTCCTTGGGCCCTTTGAATGTGAAGACAAGTAAGGCAGGCAATACATTGAAGATTAGCAAACTGCCTTCTGGTCCGAGTGGAGGAGTAGGCCACAAATACATCAATGCCGAAGGGCTAACGAAGCGATCAGTAGTACCGTCACATAAATTAATTACTACAGAGCCCTTCAACAAGCTTCCATCAGGCCCGAGTGGCGGAGTAGGGCACAGTTATAATGACTGATGACAACGTTCAAAAGAAACCCATGAGCAGTAAACTCAGACTGCGATCAGTACATGTATGAAGGTCTCTGCGGATCATACTAAGTGTAAAGATTGTCCGCACTATAGAATTAGATTTCAGGTAGAAATTACATGGCCGGTGTTTTTTATTTTACAACCCGCGATCGGGAAGAGTTAATAGATGTTGCATTTCAATCATAAATTTAAGCATTATTTTCTACTCATGTTATTCAAAGCATAGCCATCATCATCAATCAATAGCGTTAGTGGCCAATTTAAAGTATATAGAGGGAAAGAGAATCTGACCGCGTGATAATATTGGATTTCTTTTGGGAAGGAGTTTAAATAATTCAATAATTTTTTTTTTTTTAATTACTCATTATTTTCATCTTTGTTGATATTTTATTATTATGTATATTCAGAGAATGATCGAAACAATTGCCGCTTTAAATGTACAGAGAGATCTAAACATTTTAAATTATATAATTTAGATAATTAATATTTTTAATTTAAATTATTTTTTTAAATACTAAATTTGTATAATTTAAATAAATTTTCTAATTATCAATTTACTTTTAAATAAAATATATTAAAAATAAATTCAACTGAAGAATTGATGTATGGAATTTAGATAATTAATATTTTTAATTTAAATTATTTTTTAAAATAGTAAATTTGTATAATTTAAATAAATTTTCTATTATCAATTTACTTTTAAATAAAACATATTAAAAATACATTCAAGTGAAGAATTGATGTATGGAAAAAATTATGTGAAAGGATGTTTTGGTCATATAATTAAATCGTTAATTAATTTCAATAAATCCAATCAAGTTAAATGGTATATAATTTTCTTTTGTTTTTTTGTTAGGGTTCTTTTTATTTTAATGTTTTTTTTTAAGATATTAGAGTAGTTAGGAAGTGTATATCTATTATTATTAAAATATTTAAAATAAAATATTAAAATTAGAGTATATTTTTTATATAAAATTTAATTCATTTATATAAATAATTGAGTTTTTTTTTAAAGAATTTTGTTAATAAGAAATCATGAGTCAATTTTCTTCGAATGCTTTTAATATGAGACATTATTTATATGTCAGTAGAATGTAATCCTTTCCCTTGATATACCCCGAAAAAAATTAAAAATAAATAAATAAATATATATATATATATATATATATATATATATATATAATTATAATTATAATTATAATTTTAAAAATTATAATATAAATATAATTTTATTATTTTTTATATTAAATTAATATAAATAAATAAAACATTATATTTTAAATTAAATCTTATCCTATTTAATTCAATTTCTTATGAATATATGGTCAGAAATGTATGCTATGAAAGCTATAGCTTCCATATGTTTAAATTCTAATACCAAACATGAATTTATACTCCAATTCAGTAAAATCAGGGTGTGGTAAATTTTATTATTGAAAATATTTTATGAATTAGTCATATATTTTATACTAAAACTTTAGGATAGAAAAAATGTTTGAGTATTTTCTTTATTTAATTTTAATTCTCGTCTAAAAGTTTAATATGTAACATTATTTTCAAAGTATTATAATTTTTTTTAGTTATTTAGTTTTATTGATGGTTAAACATTTATACGATTGATTTTTCTTCTTGATTTTTCTAAATGGAATGAAAATATATTTTTTTATTTTTATTTTTAATTTTATATATATTATTTTATAAAAAAAATTAATAATTTTTTTATTGTGATGATAATGAATTTAAGTATGTTAATGTAGTATATGGATGTAGCATTTTTCAGTGAAATCTAAGTGTTTAATTTATTTTTATTGTAATTTGGTAAATTATTGTGTGAGTGGAAGGCCTTGTTATAAATTTAAATATTTAAAATAATTTTACTTTTAATTAAGATTAGGTTATGGGAAGCTCTGGAATTTACAAGGAAAGTTACTGAGTGAAAAGTTTTCTCTCCACTTCCCTATAGATAAATCATCTAAGTTGGGAAACAAAGAGGGGAAGAGAGTAGGAAGAAATACTTGAGATATGTGAAAAGGGAGAATAGAAATAATTCAATTTTCTCAAAGTTGATGTTGTTGACCAAGGCAGGGTATCCTTGAGCGGAGAATAGAAATAATTCAATTTTCTCAAAGTTGATGTTGTTGACCAAGGCAGGGTATCCTTGAGCTGGTTGGTCAGTGTATCCTTGAGCTGGTTGGCCAGTGGAATTTGTAGAGCTCCATGGCAAGTGGAATCCCTAATGAGGCTTGGAGTCCGAGGAAAGCCCTAGTAAGGTCTTTGTCTATTACTGGAAGTGGAAACTGACAAGAAGGCAGAAACTGGTGAATTGTGTTGACTCCCTAAACTAAGATAAGTATTTCAATTTATAGTTTCCACAACATATAATATATATGTAATTTTTGTAATTCCTGTAATGTGAAATTATTTGCAAATCTCTGTAAATGCAATAAACTCGTAGCTGATTTTTATTTTTGTATATGTATTTATTAAACTTCCATTATTCCAGTAATGAGTAATTTTATGGCAAGTTATTCTCAAATATGAATAAAAAGTTTGGTATGAAATTCTGTGTTAGTCTAGTACTCAAAATTTCAACCATTGCACACTAGAAAATTACACTACTGATTCTGATGGAAATGCAATAGAAAAGAAAAAGAACACCTGCAGGGAGCAGGGGTGATTGTTGTCACTGTATAGATGAAATATTTAGATTAGAACATTAATAATGACCCTTTATATATCTTCCTAATGAGGAAAGAGAATAATAAAATTTTGTGAATGTGAGGGGGTTCAGAGTGAGTTATCACTAACTAGAGGAGACCAATATAGATTATATAACTTCGTTTGAGAGTCCCTAGCATTTGACTATAGGAGGGTCCTAGAATTAGTATACATTGGTATTGAATAAAATTGGTAATTTGATTTAAAACTTACCATGTGCATGATGAAATCATGGGAGTTTGTCTGTCACCGAGGTTAGCCCTCAGGCCGAGCTGGTTCTAGCTGCCTCATCGATAGACCCATGGTTGAATTCAAACAATAGAAGCCATTGGAAATCTAACAAGTAATAGAGCTATTTGCATTTCTAAAGACCATTAGAAGAAATACCAAAGAAATAATTACTAGGAAGAATATACAGATAACTCGAAGTCACAATAAATGGTAATTGTGTAAATCCATTGTCGATGCATTTATGAAAAAAACATGGATGCATCTATAAACAAAATTCCAAACGACATCTCAGTAAGCTGTAGCTTTGTAGGCAATTGAGAGTGGAGGTTGAGAATTGAGGGAGACGGAGCTATGGCGTTCGGGAGGGCGATTCTAGATCAACAAATGATGCAGGTTTTCCTCGTCGATGGATACTTCAACAACACGAAAGGTCAGGTCCCCGTCCTCTGCAAGAAGCTCGAAAGGCTTACTTCTGCGTCTGCAGAAGCGCCGCCACTTCCAGACCCTCATCGCTCGCTGCTGTTGCAGGGCTTACCGAAGCTGATGTGTCCATTTTTCTCATCGCAAGTTTTGCTGAAGTGGCCACGGGCGCCATCGTCTCTAGCGATTTTATTGCAGGGTTTTTATTTCCCGGCCTCGTACAGGCTGGCCTCTCAAGCCCTCCAAGGGATTCAGCTGCCACTCCTGGAGAGGAAAATGAAAAAGGATTGGACAGAAGGGGTTTTTTCATCAGATCGAGCGAAGAAAACAATAGAGGCCGACTGCATGTAGCGGATCTACATCCGCCTGCGGGGAAGAGAGAAAAAATCTCCAGATCTGGACTGGATCTATCAGATCCCGTCAACCAGCAAAGGAATCGACAAGTCCTATGTACCCTGGAACTCTGGCTGAACAGGGATGCACAATTATTCTGCCACCTGTTACACTGTGCCTCCAAGAACCCTGCCTTGGCAAAGGCGATGGGAGCAGAACAGACACTCTTCAGCGATCTGATCCCCCAGATCATAGAAAGGGCTATATGGCACGAGGACATCCAGAACACAAAACAGAGGAGAACTGCTCCCATTGCCTCTGTGGTGACAACCCCACCAGATCCACGCTTTCAAATTAGTATAAAACCTCCCTCTCGGAAATCAACCCTAATCTGGTTTCAAGCTTTAGATAGTGTCTCAAATCTGAAGAAAAACATTGCCAACCACACCGGCCTCCCCGAAGGATATCAACATCTTCTCTCTAAGGGCAGATCGATACAAGATCAGAGGACAATTGGATATTACAACATCAAGCCACGATCTAATATTATTGTAAACATGTGGCTACGGGGAGGCACAGCAGCCAATGGCCCACGAAAACAAAGAGAAGAGGGCAGTGGATCTAAAGCAAAACATAGGCCGGATCCACACCAGCAGCACAAAAGTGGAGGAACATCATACAAGCATATTCTACAAGGGGGAAGATCTTCCTCTACAACCCCACAGCAGGTCGGAACAGAACCCAACCCATATATAGTGGAGCAGCTGGACTATACACCTGAACTAACAATAGATACAACAGAAGAAGAGGAGGTGCGCAACATATATGAAAGACAAGCCCTCATCTGCCGCTTCAATGGTTTCTGGCCAAAGCCCATGGACCTTTCACAAAATGGTCTCTTAATTGTGGCATCATGCTCTGCTCCAAAGGTTTTTTCATAGTCAATTTTCCTTCTGCAGAGGTCAGGGACGCAGTTATACAGCAAGGACCGTGGTTTTGGGGATCTTCAGGACTCTTCATTACACCTTGGACCCCAAATGTTTACACAAACACCTTCATTGTCTCCAGGGTGCCATTGTGGGTACGTCTACACAACCTTCCAGCACATATTTGGGACCAAAAGACAATCGCATGCATTGGAAACTCCATCGGCAGATATATTAAAATGGACACCCAGCGAGTGGAAGAAGGAATCTACACTTTCGCACGAATCTGTGTGGAGGTTGATCTCAGCAAAGGATTACCGGATCACATAGTATTGAAGCACAAAGATCGCTGCTGGATGCAAACAATAGATTGTGAAAACACAGCATTCCAATGCAGAATATGCAGGCAGACAGGGCACCTACAAAATGACTGCCGAGAATTCAAAAAAGACAGCCAAAGAAGGAGGAAATCCGGAAAAAAAAAGGATGAACATTCCCCCCACCAGTGCGTGAGGAAGAGGAAGAAAGTGAGGAGGAATTGCCTAGCCCAAATAAGAACAGCCAAGTAGAACCGCAGGAACAAACTCCACAAATGGCCATGGAATCGCAACCGGAACAGACTTCAGACAAAACGGAACTCAGTGGAACCAAAAGGCAACATAAATGGGACACCTCGGACTCAGACAAGGAAAACCCTCGACCCGTTGAGAAAAACCCATACCAACTCGTTCCCATGCATCCGGTTCAAGGCGAATGGCGCAAAGTAGAGAAGTAAAAGGGGAGGAAAACTTGATCTTCCCCCCACTAGGCTTCTGAGTGCTCTAGGCATGGTTTTCTTTTCAGCAGATTACTTTCTTCTTTGTTTTTGACACTTGTGTCACCCCTTTTTTGTGAGGCTTCATAGCCTTGTCTTTGCAATGCTTCGGCATCTACAAAATGCAATTTTCAAAATTAATGGAAATTACGATTTTTTCTACAGGGAAAAAAGCTGTAGCTTTGCAAAACCATAGGATAGCTAGATGATGAAACCCTTGAACAATTATCTAATTTCCGCAAAATTAATAACTACATTCGACATTGAAGAAAAATAATCAAAATTGTACATAGATTACCACTGAGAATTGCTCCAAAGTAATTCTGTGTTTTCAGAAAAAATTCTAAGGAAAAACCCTCGGCGAGGGAATTAGATGTCGCACTATGTACAAATCACACTGTGAATATATACATATTGAAATGTATATAAGTAATTCGCATAGGATACGATTAATTTCATCAATATCCATTACCATGAATAGTAAGAAGAGAATTCCCAAAATAAATTAAAGGGCAGACCCTTTCTAAATCAGTTATTAGACCCACGGCGGAACCCTCAACAGGCATCACAAAGTTTGTAAAGTAACCTAGCACCGTGAATCAAAAGGCGTATTGACGGTTCTAGCAGCTGTGAGGAAACCCTGGCTGCAAGAAGATGGGCAGGGGTAAAATGAGCCCAGCTATAAATAACACATTCAAACCCTAGGTTAAAGAAAATAACTAGAGGAGAAAAAAAGAATGAAACCCGAGTCGTCAGAATTAACTATGGAGGAATCAGGAGGAACCCATCACCTAGGCGGGTTAAATGGATGGACCTCGTGGAGAAAGAAAAACTGCATATTCAAATAAACAATGCGATTAGCAACTAGATAAGAATCATAGCAGTACACAAAATCAAATTGAGAAAACAGCTAATGGGTACTGAAAGGAAAAAGATAAACACGGTGGATAATTGTTGGACATGAATTATGAATAATGAAAGTAGGCCCATTTCTGCAAATAAACTCGAGAGGTGTATGACGATCAGCCGTAGTGGTGGACTGAATAGCTTACCTCTGGAACAATTTGCACCCTGAACCTTCCATGAAAACCTAACTACATCAAAGTTGCAGAGCTGCGGTAGGAAGGTGCGAGAATGACGAGTAGAGAACTGACAAAGGAGGCAACCAGTTACCTCAACCACCTCGGAGTGATCTCTACCTTCCATGTACACCTTTCTAGATCGACGCTTCAGCTCTCGGTACACTAACCCAATAATGGATTCAGGAGGATTCGCCATAACACTCTGTCAACGTGATTTCGTACTAGGTTGCTACCAGTGTAGGAAAACTCATGTTAGATTTCAGGATTATACATATAGCCTTTTCATGTGAGAAATGTTTGTAAACAAGCCCAACGATCTAAGAAAATTATATGTAATTACTCTTCCAGCGAGCTACGTATAAATACAATATCAATATGTTATGGATTATTTCTTATGTGTAAATGAAGGTAGGCCCAACGACTAAGATCAAAACAATAATTAATTCCTGACTAGATAATTAATAGTAAGTTAATTGATAGTAATCCATAGAAAAAAAATTATGAACAATAATTAATTCTTAAAGTTAATAGTAAGTTAATTGATAGTAATTTATAGAAAAAAAGTTATTTGACTGTTATGGTGTATGCACGTTGTAATTGGTATCAGAGCTAAAAGCTTCAACACTGCGAACTATTTAAGGGAAAAAGTTCATTTGAGTTGTATTTCATAATAAAGAAAAGTTGGAAATATGGTCAGTTTACTTAGAGGATGAAACTATTTACCATTACCCAACTCAATCTTCAGATATTGGTGCGGTCAGGTGAGACACCATAGTCCAAATATACTATAATGCTGAGGGAATAACTTACTTATTCAAACTAATAATGAAAACTGAATTAAAATAAATATTTATGGGTAACTTTAGTTACAAGTCATGAAATACTAATGAGAATTCTTACTTGCAAAGTGACTTATTGGTCAATATATCTCACAATAAGTAATAACTGAGTAAGTCACATTTAATTACTTTGGGTTCATGATATGTAATCATGAGAGAGCTTATGCACTAACAAATCAAAATATGAATATATATAAACTAAATAAACAAATATTCCTACACTATGGACATGTTTGAGGAAAGAAGGTCTTGCCTGTATGACCCCTCTCATAAATAAGAGATTACCTATAAGATGACTACTTGTTAATAGTTAGAGATATTCCTTTTGATACCTAGTTTATAAACTTTATAAGATGACTACTTGTTAATAGTTAGAGATATTCCTTTTGATACCTAGTTTATAAACTTTGTTGAACAAATGAGTGAAAAAAAATCATTGATAATAATTTAAATTTTGAATCTTATTTGTGAAAGGACAAAAACTCGAATAAAATTCCGCAGGTTGAAAGCCCTGTTTGTTTTGAAAATTTATATATAAAAAACAAACCTTGTAATCTATATATATATAACAAAATGTAAAATATATTACTATACACAAGGAATTGAGTCGATTATATCTGAGGAGAACTCTTGTCCAAGTGAATGAGAATATGGGATGCCTACGATTATCAAATTTATGTACAATATGTCTCAATAATGGATGATTTATCAAATATATGTACAATATAACTCAATGATGGATGATTGGTAAAATGGTTGTAATCCTTTCCATTGATATGACAGATATTGACAAGGGTCCCATTAGAAGATAATAAAAAAATCATATGTTAATATTACATCTTATGTGTTAATAAATACAATGATACATAAGTGAGGGAAATAAAGCTCAAATGAAAAAGGAATCAACGGTTGTACTAAAAATTCTCTTTACAAAAACCACATAAAGGAGGGTTAACACAAACCATCACCATGGAAGACCATAATAGTAATGTGGTTTGAAAAATGTCTAGATAATATGCCTTATCAAAGACAAACGAAATGGAGTTAGGTGATGTCAAATATGATTGGACAAAAAAACACTCTTCCCAATAATAAGTAAATTGTGGAAGGGGTGTGGTTAAATGACTACGAACCCATATACTTCTTTATAACCTAGAAATTGTCATAATACAAACTAAGTAATCATTTCAAATTGACTTCCTCATGTAAATTTGTAAACTATTTTTTATATTATTTCTACCGTCATTATGCATAATGATTTGGTTCACCATTATGTTTCAGTTTGTTGTTAAATTTTGATTCCAATTATCGTATAAAAAGTCGCAGTATCCTTTAATGCAACCTCAATCCAATTCTTCGGGTTATAATGATTTGGTTCAGGGTTGTGTTTCAATCTACTATTAAATTTTAATGGATTCTATTATGTAAAAAATCTCAAGATGTTTTGAACTAAATAGTCAAGTAGTTTACCCCAGTTATAAGAAAAAATTTAAAAATACATATTTTATTGTTATTTCAATTATTATCATTTTTGATTATCATTTTTGTTTATCATAATTAACATTATGGTTGGTCAAAATGAGGACTTGTTATTCCATATTTCCTTTCTTATGGTAAATCATTTTCGTTTAACATGAATTCCAATGATTGAATGCTAATAATTTCAAAACCAAGTCTCATGCCTTGTAAGAAGTTTTTTGTTAATGTAGTTCTATGCTTTATTTTATGTAAATTTTAAATCTCATTAAAAATTATGGTTTTTTTTTTTCTAAACTTAGGTGGGACCTTCTCATTTTCTAGTTTTTACATGTCCGTTATTCACCCCATTTCCACGGAGGGTAGCACAAGAATCGAACCCAAGACCCAAGACCTCCCGTTCGGTGAGACTTCATTTCCACGGCCATTGCCACTTGAGCTAACCTATGCTGACATAAAAAATTATGGTTTTAATATAATGTTTTCTTTTGTTTTATTAATTATAAATTGAAATAATTAAAACAATATAGATACTTACAAATTTCTTAATTAATTTTGGATATACCAACGTATAATCACAACCCATATTTAACCTAAGTCAATCAATTTTTCTAATGGTTCTTCTTTGTATGTTAGCACCTATTTGAAGAAATCCAATGATGGTTATTGTAAAATAACTAAAAATATACAAAAATGAAACTTTGAGTTGTTATAAGGAAATATTAATAATTACCAAAAAACTTTGATATCAACCATTTTCTTCCTTGTCGTCTGTTTTTATGTGTTCAATGAGTTCCATTTTGCTTTCTTTTGTGCAAGAAAATACTTGAAAATGAATATTTAGTGCTAAATTAGTTTTTTATATGTGCAAATTCAATCATGGTTACATACATTTGAACCACACTTTTGTTCATATAACTCCTCCTATGATGCAATTATGTCCATTTCTTTTACCATCTCATTGTACATTTTTTTGGACATTCCTACTGGCATGTTTCACATATCAGCTCATTGATCTTCTGAGATTTTCGTAATCTTCTTGAAAAAATAATAAACTATTTTTTATTGACATATGAAAAATAAATATAACAAAACTCATATTAATAAATGAATGATTTGTATTAATATATACATATAATTGTGAAAAATCATTTTAATTATGAATATTACTTTTTAAATGTTATTTTTTTTGTTGTTGTATATTTTTTCAGTTGCAATTCTTACATGTCCTGTTGACCATTTCTCTAAAAATACTTCATGTAGACATAATTTAGTTCTTGGAATCATTGGATTGATTTTTGTATTGTAAGTGGAATGTACGTCTATACGTTCATTACACTGAATTCATAGTATTTTTGTAAAAATCCTTCCACCCCTCCCTTTCATTAACTTCTAACACCACTCTAGATGAGCTAAGGAACAATAATCATCATTTACATGCTCTATATTTTTTTCACATTGATTTTTCCTTTCATTGTTCCTCCCTATATAACATTAATTATATATGAATTAATAGACTGTTTTAAACATGTTATCTAATATTCTTAACTACATTACTAATAAAAATTAAAAAACCTTCATATTGAATACTATTTTTCATTCACCTCATTCATCCTTCTACAAATTTCTAATCATATTTTTAAGATCTTCTCCACATAAATTAAAAATAATATTATTGACTTTTTTCATTTTTTAGCTTTGCAATACATATTAATTAAACTTACATATAATTCAAACATATTTATTTTGGAAAGAAATTACAAAAAATTACATTCCGTGCTTTTTTCAATGTGTTATGATTGTGTTGATTGGTACTTTTGTTATTTGACACATTCTCAAATATTTTTTATCAATAGAAAACTTGTACGATTAGATATAAAAGTCACCAAATATATTTTATACATAAATAAAAAAAGTTATGGAAAAAAGAGCTTCGGTAATAGTGCATAAATGCACCAATCCATTTAGGCCATTAAATGCACGTGTTTAATTTTTCAACATTGTGTGTGATTTTTATTTTAAATATTTTTAAATTGTAATCACCTGATTTGTAATGATAAATGCCACACAATGACTTAATAGATCTATTTAGTAGAGGCCTGTCGGTGTGTTACAGTACACTTAAGCAGCGATGAACAAACTAGACAGGACAAACGAGTTTAAAATAATGATAAACACCACACAATGACTTAATAGATCTATTTAGTAGAGGCCTCTCGGTGTCTTATAGTACACTTAAGCACCGATGAACAAACTAGACAGGACGAACGAGTTTAAAATACGTTGGTGCATTGTATGACACAAGGAAAACTTGTGGAAATTAATCCACCACGAAACATATGTTTTTTTTTTAAATAGGACAAGGGTGAAAGTGTGTGGATTTAATTCAGTAAACAAACCCCAACTTTAGATGTCAAGTGCCATATGTATAACAAGTACAGAAATTCATTAAATCTAAAATGCCTAAAATTAAAAAAACTAATTGGGAAGTGATAGAGGAGTTCAACCATAACTTGACATTTTGAAGTCACATAACCAAAAGTTTAAGGTAAGTACTCATTTTTTTTTTAATTTTAATTAAATTTAAAAATAAGTACATAGATATTATAAAATTTTACTTAATTTAATCTAATTTTTTATTTAATTACTTTTTTAATTTTATATTTTTTTTTAAATTTTGAATAAATCTAATATAAATCATAAAAAATATTAACACTAAAATTAACATTAAAATTTTAATTTTCTTCTATCTAGAATTATGTGTGAATTATCATACTTTTCAAATTCCGACATTTCTCCAATTCCAAAATATTTTGGTACTCCAAAGTACTCCGAGTATGTCTCATTTTCAAATGATCTATATTTTAATTAAACCCTAAGACATATTGTAAAAAAAATTATTAGTAAAACTTTTACAATGTAAGGATTTAAGTGAATCACCATACCTTTCAGCTTCTAATCTTTTGAATAGTTTAGTTGCTCCAAAATAGTTTGTTGCTGCATAATGTTCCTGGTAAGTCTCTTTTGCAAATCAATTCCTTGGAATTTTGGGAAAAATAATCAAATAGTGAATATCTTTTTACTATTTAAATATATTATGGCTCATATTTGAATTAAAAAAAATAAAAAAAATTGTGTTTTTTCTGTTCACTTAATCCAAACATCGGTGTGTTCAACAATAAAGAGCACTAGTACATTTATAAGCAAAGCAAACCAACATTGTCGAGGTGTCAAATTTTTTCAACACACCAACATGATACAATACTTTTACTTTTTTTTTTTTAAATCTCGAAAGGGTGTGATTAACATTTTAATGCAATGGTGTGGTTTGTATCTAAATGCATCCATGTTGTAATTGTTATAAGAGCACCGACATGGTAAAATTTTCTTTTACTTTGAAAATATTGGAGAATGGTGTGTACTAGTGTTTTTTTTATTCAAACACGTCCGTGTTGTTTTGTATAAGAGCACCAATATGATAACATATTTTATATTTTTTGAAATTCTGGAAAATGGTGTTGGTATTATTTCAATGCACTAGTGTTGTTGTTCTTTAAACACATCGGTACGATTTGTTTTGATAAGTGCCATAGTAGGGTTTTAAACCTATGTAAAATTTAATTTTCACATAAAAATTTATATTAATCTTAAATTATCTTTTAAGATGCATTAACATGGATTATCGAAGCTCATAGTATACATTTTCACTTAAAGTAACCTTATTCATGAAAAACTACTTCAAAACAAATTGAAATTCAAGCTATGGTTATATGGTTCTCGAAATTAATATTAGATATGCACACAAACTTTTATTTCTGTTTTTTTTTAAGAGGAGGGACAAAATATCAATAATATCAAATGGGCAATTCTTCATGGCAAATTCTTCAAATTCCAACTCGTTTCATATTGTTGATAAAATTTCTTCACAAAGTTATCCATTTTCATATCTAGTAACGTTAGATTTTATTTATATTTTGATTATGTAATTGCATATTTTTTAATCATTGCCAATTTGAATAATAATATCTCCAAATTTGTAGGATCCTAATTTAGAATTCTATTCGGATGTAGAAGATATTCCACCATTTCAAAAAAGTCAGAAGAACTTATCAAGAGAAACATATCACAGGGAGTTGGTAGATGAAAATGGACAACCTCTTCACCCTCCAATTGGAACATGGCATCTTCCAACTGTAATAATGGATCATCGACTGTAATAATTGTTTGGTATAACATAATTTCATTAAGCCAATTTCATTGGTGTGCTTATTAATATCATTGATATTGTACTAAAGAAATTCAACATGTTTTGAAATTAGGATACTAGTGATGATGATCAACCCACCTACCATCTTCTAGTCCACCCCACTACCACGTCAACTCGACAGAAGGTTGAATTACGATCAAGACTCAGAGCTGAAGCATACAAATAATGGATGAATCAACCACCTATTCAATTCATACTACATCTAAATTCACTAATTAGGAATGACTACAACAATAATAATTTTTCATCTCAAGTTGGGAAAAGAGGCAATCGAATAGAGGTTGGTATGGATGATTACTTAGAGGGTACAACTATCACAGAGGCAGTATTTTTAGTTACATTCCATAATGATGAGATATTGGTTGATTCTCATTTCACTGATACCTTATTTGAAAGCCTCAAATCTTCTTCCACCACCCGTGTCCTTGGACCTAGAAGCAAGTCAAAATCTACTTATATGGGGATAATGATGTTGTTGTACAACTTGAAAGAAACGTTTGGCATGTTGAACACATGTTTCTCGCAATATAGAGGTAATTCACTTGCATGATCAGTCAAGTCCTATATATTTTGAGAAATATTGTCCCACAATTAACATTAAAAATGGTTAATTTTATGAACGTTAAATATTTACATTGTACAATTATATTCCCCACCAACTGAAAGTTATGCAAATATAAGGTTCTTATGAGTGATAATGTCTTATCATGTAGCTTCGAAGAGGAAAATCAGTTGTTTAAAATGTTGGGTGTTGAGTACATATCATATCATGCATGTATGAATGATTGTATTCTATAAAGAGGAGAATATCTAGACAAAGAGATACGTCTGAAATGTGGGCATGGCAAGTATTGTAACTAGGAAAATTTTGTTAAATTACATGGTCCCCCTCTTAAGATATTAAGGAACCTGACTATAATCCAAAGGACCCAAAGGTTCTTTTGTCGCAAAGAATTATTTATGTTGTAGGGATTACATGCCTCACATAAAAGTTAGTCAAGAGTTATGTCAATCCCAAAATATTCAATAGCCATGAACCATATAGAGGATACATGGCTTGAAAAATTCAAGGATGAAGTATGAAGTCTATGATTCGGCATAGCCATGGATGGTGTCAACCCATATTCCCTCCAAAGCATCATCTATTTTGTTTGGCCTATAGTAGTGATCAATAATAATATCCCTCTATGGTTGTCCTTGAAGAATTCACATCTTATGTTCAATCTCATAGTCCCTAGCAAAAGACAAGTGAAGAATATGTATGTCTACTTACATCCACTCATAAATGAATTGAAAGAACTATGGGAAGAGACACATGTGTACAATGTATCAAGAAACAAAACAAGAGAGAGTGGTTTTATGTTGTATGGCATATTTTCTTACATCATACATGATTATCCAATCTTGGGAGTTCTCTCTAGTAAATTACATTTTATTAATTTGTTTATATGTGTAACAATATTGTTTCACATATTAATTTATTTCACTGCAATTGTTTTGATCTTCATGGTCACTAATTTTCTGGTCTTTATACAAAAATTTCGCAGGTCTTGTAACAAAAGTGTATCATGGAAGTAAATGATGTGGGACTTCTCTAATGTCTAGGTGGTCTAACCACCTATGAAAGCCAGTGCATGACTCCTTGAGGGTATTCGTTCGAAAATAACACACTTACAAAAGAGAACCCAAAGGCATGCAATAATGACACCAACTTAATGGCTTAGAGAATATAAGAGAGAGAATGAAAATGATTTTTCATAAATGTTGTATCCAAATGGGCATCCTATGTTCAATGATCGAGAATTCTTCTACACTTATGTTAAGAAATTTCCCATCAAGATGAAAAGGAAATTTTTTTGTTATGAGCTCCCATAGTTGGAGCATCTTAATATTTCCCACTTACTAGATCCCATGCATCTATTTAAAAATGTTTCATCTTCTCTATGGAGGCACATATCATCAAAACAAAATAAAACATTTTTTCTTAGGAGAGATCTTATTTCTTCAAAAACTAAAGAGAAACATTGGCCAAGATAAGAAACTAGAGGAGAGGTTCGTCTCTCTTGGTATTTCAAAGAAGGTGATGTCCCATGGGTTTTAAAGAAATATGATATTTATTTGGAAAAGGTAGTTATAATGACTGTGAGGGTGTCTTCTTTATATTGGTCTTCACTATGGGGCTGCTTTATTGTGGAATACCATTTGTCGGGGTTGAAATCACATGACCATTTCAACCTTCTAAGAGTATGTATGTCAAAATATGATTTTTTATTTTTATTTTACATTTATGCAATGGGATATTTTGTAATTACTTTATGTATAATGTACTTTTTACTATGCAATGTCATTATCCTCTGCTCGTGTGTCAGTGTGTGAATTGTGAATTCCCCCAAGACCTATGACATGACATAAATAAGGTATCTACATTTGTACATTCGATCACATGAAAGGATATTCACATGGCTAGCATTAAATGGTGGCATTAAGAGATATCTAAGATTGTTTGTACGTTTGAGAAGGAATTGTTTACGAGTTTCATGGACTTGCATGTGCAACTTCTAATTATCCTAGTAGATGAAGTTGAATTAGTTGGGGTGGTTTCTGTAACACCACCCATTGTAATTAAAATAGCTAGGTGTTTGTTGGTTACTATTACTAGTGGTTTAACTAGGATTGAGACAAATTGACTATGGTTGCAAAATAGTTTTTAGAATAATAAATAAATTTGTTGTTCCCATTGTTGGAAATAATAATCACTAATATCAGAGTAAATGATACTTTCCAGAATCTTAGAATAATCAAATTCAAATTGAATTTCCTGAATTAAAAATATATGGATATATATTACACCCCTGTCGGAGATAAAGACAGGATAAAATCACAGCAAGGAGAAAATAAGGCTTTTTATTTTAGGAAAAATAACTGAAAAGCCTAGGCTAAGTGGATACAGATTCCGAGAAGGAAAGACATTGTGAAGGAAAAATCTGTGAGAAAGATAATGTTAAATAAACTTATCAAGGCTCAGTAGGGGTTACTGAGATCTAGCAAGGTTATCATAACTCGGGGGGAGTCAAAGATGATTCAAGGTTGGGTTGACCGGCATTACAGTCCATAGGTTTCAAGCCTTGGAGTAATGTATAATCTACTGTGAAGTAAGAGGTTAATTGAAGTGCATGACATATCAGTCGAAATCGAACAAAGGTAGGTGTATACACTGGGCTAGGAGAAAATATCGAGAGGGGTTGCATGCTATCCATGCAGCTAACATGTAGTATATTGCAATAGTAAAAGTGCTAAGCAAATTTGAAGAGTGGGTTGATTCCTATTATAATTAAATTACCAGCCCATGCATACACTACAAAACCAAACGTGTATTAGCAGACTTCAACTATAAAATATTTTCAATTGTGATCTATGTCTACAATACTCTTCCTGCCAAGCGAAATCATAATAGGTCCAGCTACACATTACCAATCTAGAAGTTCAAAATTCGTAGAATAGTAAAAAGTCAACATACTAAAATTAACTATATATATATTACCAAATTTTGAAACTAGTCATATGTATATATATCTAGAACAGTTGCATAACCACTTATTAGGTAGTTTGGAGAAATCACCAACATAAAACTTGATTATAGAATTGTTCTCAATTCAGAGCTTAACTCAAATTAATTAAATAACTTGAACAAGGTTTAATTTTTAGATAGGAGGAATGACCTGTTGTAGAGTTTTAGTGAACCCAACGTTTCAGACCACCAAGTGAGTCCATCATCAGGGGATGCGTCAATAGATATTCTTTAGATCTTAATGATGTATCCACGAGCTAGATTTAGGTTTCATATATAGGAAATTGAATAAAAGATGTAAGAAAGTAGGTCGGTTAGATTTTCATTTATCTAATTAATTATTATTCTTTATTTAATTTATTTATTATGATTTACTTATTTATTTATTTATTTTTATTTTTATTTTTTTTTAATTAACTAATCAATAGGTTTAACAATCCATTCATAGTTGTAACTGAATGGCAAGCATAAAATCCCTAGAACCATTCAGAATATAGGAAAAACTTCTGGAAATTCCTTAGAAAATTCCATTAAGAAAGCAGGATGCACCTGGGTATCGAGTATTTCATATGAGATAGCCAGTTGAATGAGTAGAATCGCGATCAGACCCATGTCAGATTAATGACTCAATCCTACAAACAAAAAATGTAGATAATTAAACAACTTGTAGGCAAACTAAGATGGGGGTTAACCCTCAACCCTATCCACTAATGAAAAAGGAAGGACGATTTCCAACAACTTACTGAATTCTAAAATTAGTATGCCGGAATGTGGAGACCGATTGCATCCCTTGTAAAAACAACAAGACAAGATATTAGTGGAGATGTGACTCATGAAGCGATGTTATTTCTTGTGGAAATGAAAAAAAAACAAAAGGGCAATGTGTATTTATGGTTTACCTTGATGTCAGAGTTTTAGAGACGTTTGCCTTCCAGCTAAAGACTAGTCATTGTGTTGATGTTGGTATGTGGTCTCTTGGTTCGATGGTGAGAAATGACCAAGAATCTGGCAGGAATCTTAGTCGACTGGAAATGTTGCAGAACAAAACCCTTCCATAGTGAACCCCGGGAAAGACTGAATAGAGCGGAGGGAAAACGGGTTGGTTACTGATAACCACCGCAGGGTCATCGGAATCTGATAGATGAGAGAGTACCAAGATCAACAGTGGAACCATCTCCAAGTGGTGCATTGGAAGATTCAAGAACTTGGGGCTAGTTGGCCACCAACATTGGAATAATTAGAGTCACCCTCTATATTTTAATACTTACCTTATAACTCACAAATGACATGATATGGAATAATTAGAGTCACCCTCTATGTTAAGGACATGCTATGGACATTATGAGTTTGTTTTTATGCCATTTGGACTCACAAATGCCCCAAAAATAAATGTTGTTGGGGAATTTGTGAGTCCAAATGGCATAAAAACAAACTCATAATGTCCATAGCATGTCCTTAACATTATTTTATGTATATCTTCATCCTTAATTCGTATATGGTGATAGCCTGATCATAGATCAATATTTGAAAATACAACAACACCCTTTACTTGATCAAAAATATCATCTATTCTAGGAAATGAGTACTTATTTTGAATCCTTAACTTATTTAGTTTCCTATAGTCTATAGGCAGGGGAAGAGTGCCATAGTTTTTTCTTACAAATAGAAATGGTTCTCCCCAAAGAGACACACTGGGGTGAATATGATCGTTGTCCAATAGCTCTTGGAGCTGTCTTTTTAATTATGTCAACTTCGGAACACTCATCCTATAATGGGTTTAGAGACTATGGTGGCACAATGAACCAATTCTATAATAAGATCAATATTTCTTTTGGGTGGAAATTCTAGAATTTATTCTTGGAATACATCTGAAAATTCCTAGATGACTCGTATCTTTTCCAGGTCAAACATTTTGTCCTTAGAATTAGCATAAACAACCTGCAAAATATAGACTTGACAACCCTTACAAATACAATTTCCTAAGTGATGGGCTGGAAAAAGGCATAACCTGAATTCCATTTTAACATGTGCCTAGATTTATTTTTTAGTACTCTCATTAATAAGAAAGTTAACTGTTTTATCTATACAATTTACAAAGGTCCAGTGATCTTCCATCCAATCCATGCCTATAAATACATCATAGGAGCATAGCAGTAGAAAATTTAGATTTTCCTTAACTCGATGTCCAACTATATAAATTATGCAATTTCATACCTTTCCAATTACTCTTCTTTTAGCTCCTATGGCTAGCTTTACCAGCCAAGAATTCCTGAAATTCATACTTTACATATGACATAAATCAACTATTTTTGGGCTGATATAACATAGGCTTGCACCAGGGTCTATCAAAATGGAAACATGATGGCTACATATTTTACCTTCAAGCTCCACCATTGTTTGTTGACACTCCACTTGATGATCCTCCAAGGTTGCATTAATCTTCGGTATGCTCCTTTCTACTTCACCAATGGTAGAGGCCTCTTGGATGTTAGTAGCTGATTCTGGCCGACTGTGGTGGGTGAAACTTTTATAATAATTGGGTTCCCCACAACCCCAACACCGAAGAGGGGCATTCAAATTTCGATTGGGCTCTGGTTTAATAGATGGCTCATTCTGTTTTAGTTCATTCTGAGATCTAAATTTCTGTTGGTTTTTAATTGGAGGCCAACTCAACCCCTTTCCACATGCACTTTTCATTGTGACTGTTCTTTCATTTTTGTTGTTCAAGAAATTATTTTTCCTCATTTTGTTTGATGAATTCTTGGTATTGTCTTCTTTCTGCTTCATTTGATGGTAACAAATTTGATCCTTTCAAATGGATTCATCCATTATATTTGGGTTATGGAAATCTAGTTTCTCTTTCATGAAGGCATGTACACTGCTAGTAAATCACTGCACTTTATGTTTTTTTTTACAGACGTAAGGAACATATCTTAACAAAGAGGTAAATTCAGTTATAAATTCATTGATGGACTATTGTCCCAACTTCATATCATGGAAATATTTTTTATTTTTATCATAAAACCACTCAGTCAAATACTAATCTTTAAAATGTTCTAAAATTGTTCCCAAGTAACTTCTTGCTCATCAATACCTCGAACAATTTTAATCTCCTCCCACCCTAGGGTGGCCTTTCCTTAATTGGTACATTACCAACCTTGCCTTTAGATTAGCATCATATTCATATATTTGTAGTATACCTAGGGGGGATAGTATCGGGTAAAGAGGGAGGTACCCAAGGGAATAATGTAATAATGGGATGGGTCATAGTAATAAATAAAATGGTTAACTCGTATCATGTAAGGGGCCACAAGTAGTTAGCAATAATGTAATTAGCCCATTGTATTAGATAGATAGTATTGAGGTAACCATGATAATGACCCATGGTATTGTATGTATGAGGCCTATATAGAGCCTAGAGACTCCCCATTGAGAGATGTCAAGGATTATTGTATTGTCAAGCATATGGCTTGTGGAGTGTTCTCCTTCCTTAAGGAGTCAATGTATGGTGTTGCCCTACCTTTAGAATTTGATTAATAAAGTGAAGCATTTATATATTCATATCTTGTTATTTCTTGGTTATATTTGTATTTTCATATATTTTCAGATCAGATCTATAGCAATAATTGAAAATATTTGTTCATATTTATGAGCCATCCTTTCACCAGCTCCTCCACTTCTCCATCATAATTCAGAGGTTTTATTTTCTTGAACTCCCCTCGTAAATCTATTTTTCTTTTTAGGTCCTTTTCCACAGGAAACATTTTCATATTCCTCTTCGTTACCCACTCGACCTCCCTCAGAATCTGGGTGATCTTCTTGTTGTCTAGGGAACTCGTCTTTGTGGCCTAAATATTGACTAGGATTTGGGTTCCATTGGTTTTTCTTGAGTGAGAGAATTTTCATGGTATTCTCTTGCTCCAATTGCCACCTTTCCTTGTCTCCCCTAAAATTCATCATTTCTTATCGAAGATGTTATAAAGTCTCTAACAACATGGAATTTGTATTTGGACCTTCTCTACCCCATTGAACCCACATTTTTGGGTTTCCTTCTGGTACAAGTATTGCTTATAATATTTCGGATAATCCTCCTAGTGGAGTAATCCTTGCTTCTCATCTCATATTGGATCAACTTATTTTCTCTGTACATCATCAATTTGTTTTGTTATCTTCACATGAATCCCTTCAAGTGTCAGTGTAGCAACTTGAGTGCTCTGATACCAATTATCACATACATACACACCATAAACCATTAAAAAGAAAATATTTAGCTACATAAATTATATAGTCAACTTTTCATACATTTAACACATAATACAATATAGACCCTATTTTAAGTGTAGCAGGTAAAGGTTACCATTTTAATTAAAGTTTATAACAAATATGATGGATGGAGATTGAAGCAAGGTTTGCCAATTTAATTTTATCAATGAGGAGTTATAAGGTATGTCTTAAAATATAGAGGGTGAGTCTAATTATTATAATGTTGGTGTCCATCTAGCCCCAAGTTCTCGAATCTTCCAATACACCACTTGGAGACACTGCCAGTGTTGACTCTCATCTGATACTTTCTGATGACCCATGTTTGTTATAAGTAAACAACCCGCTTTCCCTCCACTCCAGTCGATCTTTCCCGGGGTTTGCTATGGAAGGGTTTTGTTCTACAACATTTTCGGTCGACTAAGATTTCTTCTAGATTCTTGGCCATTTCTCACCATCAAAACCAGGAGACCACATACCCACAGCAACACAGTGACTAGTCTTTAGCTGGAAAGTAAATGTCTCTAAACTCTGACATCAAGGTAAACTGTAAATACACATTCCTCTTTTCTTTTTTTTTTTCGTTTCCACAAGAATATCATCGCTTCATGAGTCTCATCATGGCTAATATATTGTCTTTTTCTTTTTACCCGGGATTCAATCAGTCTCCACATTCTGGCATACTAATTCTAGAAGTTGGTAAGTTGCTGGAAATCAATCTTCCTTTTTCATCAGTGGATAGGGTTCAGGGTTTACCATAGTGTTAGTTTTCCCACAAGTTGTTTAATTATCAACATCTGTTGTTTGCAGGGATGAGCCATTAATCCGACATGGGTCTGATCAATAATCGACTCTTTCCACTTGCCATCTCATATGAAATACTCAGTACCAAGGTGCATCGTATTGTCTTAATGGATTTTTCTAAAGAATTTCCATAAGTTTTTCTTATATTGCGAATGGTTCCATGACTTTTATCCTATCCATGCAATTACAACCATTAATCAATGGTTAAAATTATACCTTGCTTGGGTTATTTAATTAATTTGAGTTAAGCTATGAATTGAGAGAAATTATATAATCAAGTTTTATGTTGGTGATTTCCCCGAACTACCCAATAAGTGGTTATGCAACTGTTTTGGATAGATATACACAGGACTATTTTCGAAATTTGGTATATATATATATATATATATATATATATATATAGTTAATTTTAGTATGTCGACTCTTTACTATTGTACAAACTTTGATCTTTTGGATTGGTAATGTGTAGTTGGACCTATTATGATTTTGCTTGGCGAAAAGAGTCTTGTAGACATAGATCACGGTTGCAAATATTTTATAGTTGAGGTCTGCTAATACATGTTTGGTTTTATACTGTATACATGGGCTAGTCATTTAATTTATAATAGGAATCATCATGTTCTTCAAATTTGCTTACCATTACTACTGTTTCAATCTACTACATGTTAGCTGCATGGATAGCATGCAGCCCCTCTCGATCTTTTCTCCTAGCCGAGTGTATACACCTAACTTTGTTCGATTTCGATGGATATGTCATGCACTTCAATTAACCTCTTATTTCACTATAGATTATACAATACTCCAAGGCTTGAAATCTATGGCTTGTAACACCGATCCACCCAAAATTGAATCATCTTTGATTCCACGTGAGCTATGAAAACCTTGCTATATCTCAGTAACCCCAATTGAGCCTTGATAATGTTTATTTAACATTAATTTTCTCACAGATTTTCACTTGGAAAGGTCTTTCCTTCTGGGAATATGTATCCCCTTAGCCTAGGCTTTTCAGTTACTTTTCCTAAAAGAAAAAGCCTTCTTTTATCCTTGCAGTGCTTTTATCCTCGGTCTTTATCTCCCACCAAGGTGTAATATATATCCATATAATTCAATTTTGCAAATTCAATTTGAATCTAATTCTTCTTAGATTTTTGCAAGTATCATTTACTCCGATGCCAGCGATTATGATTTCCAACAATGCAAACAACATCTTTGTTTATTAATTTGAAAATTATTTTCCAACCATACTCAATTTTTCTCAATCGTAGTTAAACCACTAGTAATAGTAACCAACAAACAACTAACTATATTAATCACATTGGGGGGTGTTACAGAAACTACCCCAACTAATTCAACCTCATCTACTAGGTGAATTAGAAGATGCACATGCAAGTCCATGAAACTTGTCAACAATTCCTTATAAAACATACAAACAATCTTAGATATGTCTTAATGCCACCATTTAATGCTAGCCATATGAATATCCTTTGATGCGATCCAATGTACAAAATGCAAATAATTTAGATATGGCATGTCACAGGTCTTGAGGGAATTCACAGTTCACACACCCATGCACGAGCAGAGGATAATGACATTGCATATTTAAAAGTACATTATAAATAAATTAATTATAAAATATCCCATGCATAAGAATAAAATAAAAACAAAAATTCATGTTTTTGACATACATACTCTTAGAAGGTTCAAATAGTCATGTGATTTCAACCCCGACAAATGGTCTTCCACAATAGAGCAACCCTGTAGTGATGACCGATATATTGAAGACACCCTCACACTCGTTATAGCTTCCTTTGCCAAAGAAAGATCACATTTATTTAAAACCCATGGGACATCACCTTATTTGAAAGACCAAGAGGGACGAATCTCTCCTATAGTTTCTTATCTTGGCCAATGTTTCTCTTTAGCTTTTGAAGAAATAAGATCTCTCTAACAACCAATGTTTCATTTTGTTTTGATGATATGTGCCCCCATAGACAAGATGAAACATTTTTAAATATATGCATGGGATCTAGTAAGTGGAAAATATTGAGATGCTCCCAATATGGGAGCTCATAAAAGACAAATTTCCTTTTCATCCTAATGGGAAATTTCTTAACATAAGTGTAGAAGACTTCTCGATCATTGAAAATAAGCTGCCCATTTGGATCGAACATTTATGTAGAATCCTTTTTCTTCTCTCTCATATTTTCTAAGCCATTCAGTTGGTTTCATTATTGCATGCCTTTGGGTTCTCTCTATTTACCAGTGAAAGTGAATTTTGCTCTTTTGCAAGTGTGTTCTTTTGGGAGGACGACCCTGAAGTAGTCATGCAATAGCTTTTGAAAGTGGTTATACCACCTAGTGTCCAGAGAAGTTCCACAACATTTACCTCCACGATACGCTTTTTGTTAGAAGACCTACGAAAGTTTTGTATAAAGAGAAAAATGTTAGCGACCATGAATATAAAAAAAATGTGGCGAAATAAATTATTATGCGAAACAATATTGTTAAACATATAAGTTAATCAATAAAATGTAATTTACTAGAGAGAACTCCTAAGATTGGATGATCATGAATGTTGTAGGAAAATATTCCATACAACATAAAACTACTCTCTTTTGTGATGCTTCTTGATACATCGTACACATGTATCTCTTCCCATAGTTCCTTCAATTCATCTATCAATGGATGTTAGTAGACATACATATTCTTCACTTGTCATCTGCTAGGTACTATGAGAACCAACATAAGATGTTCATTCTTCATGGATAACCATGGGGGATATTATTATTGATCACTATTATAGGACAAAAAAAATAGATGGTGTTTTGGAGGGAATATGGGTTGACACCATCCATGGCTATGCTGAATCATACACTTCATACTTCATCCTTGAATTTTTCAAGCCACGCATTCTCTATATGCTTCATGGCTATTAAATATGTTGGGATTCACATAACTCTTGACTCACTTTTATGTGAGGTATGTAATTCCTATAACATAACTAATTCTTTGGAACAAAACAACGTTTGAATCCTTGGGATTATAGTCAGGTTCCTTAATATCTTAAGAGGGGCACCATGTAATTTACCCAAAAATAATTAGTTATGGTACTTGTCATGACCACATTTCATACATATCTCTTTGTCTACATATTCTCCTCTTTATAGAATATAATCATTCATACATGCATGATATAATATGTACTCAACACCCAACATTTTCAACAACTGATTTTCCTCTTTGCAACTACCTGATAGGACATTATCACTCAGAAGAGCCTTATATTTTCATAACTTGTAGTTACTGGGGAATATAATTTTACAATGTAAATATTTAACACTCATAAAATTAACTATTTTTAATGTTAATTTTGGACAAGATTTCTTAAAATATAAAGGACTTTATTGGTCATGCAAGTGAATTACCTCAATATTGTGAGAAACATGCATTTGACATGCCAAAATTTTCTTTCAAGTTGTACAACAAAATCATTATACCTAGCTGAGTAGAATTTGACTTGCTTCTAGGTCCAAAGACAGAGGTAGTGGAAGCAAATTTCAGGGTTCCAAATAAGGTATCAATGATATGAGCATAAATCCATAGCTCATCATTCTAGAATGTATCTAACAATACTTTCTCTGTGATAGTTGTATCATGTAAGTAATCATCCATACCAACCTCTAGTTGATTGCCTCTTTTTCCAACTTGAGATGAGAAATTGTTATTGTTGTAGTCATTCCTAATTAGTGAATTTAGACGTAGTATGAATTGAATAGGTGATTGATTCAACCATTATTTGTATGTTTCCACTCTGAGTCTTGCTCTTAATTCAACCTTCTCTCAAGTTGACGTGGTAGTGGGATGGACCAGAAGATGGTAGGTGGGTCGATAATCATCACTAGAATCTTAATTTCAAAACATATTGAACGTCTTTAGTACAATATAAATGATATTAGTAAGCACCCAAATTAAATTGGCTTAATAAAATTACATTATACCAAACAATTATTATCGTCGTTGATTCATGATTACAACTAGAAGATGTCATTGTCCAATTGGAGGGTGAAGAGGTTGTCAAATTCAATCTACCAACTGCTTGTGATATGTTTCTCTTGATAAGAGCTTCAAACTTTTTTGAAATGGAGGAATATTTTCTACATCTGAACAAAATTCTATATTAGGATCCTACAAGTTTGGATATCTTATTATACAAACTGACATGGATTAAAGAGAAATGCAATTACATAATCAAAATATAAATAAAATCTAAACTTACTAGATATGGAAAAGGAGAAATTTGTAAAGGAGTTTGATAAAAAATATGGAACGAGTTGGAATTTGAAGAATTGGCCATTTGATATTATTGATATTTTGTCCCTCCATTTAAAAAAATCAGAAATAAATATTTTTGTGCATCTCTAAAATTAATTTCAAGAACCATATAACCATAATTTGAAGTTCAATATAGTTTTCAAACTGTTTTTCAAGAATGTGGTGACTTTAAGCGAAAAATGTATACTATGAACTATGATAATTCATGTTAATGTGTCTTAAAGGATAATTTGAGATTAATATGATATTTTATGTGAAAGTTAAATTTTATATAGGTTTAAAACCTTACTTTGGCACTTATCAAAACAAATCGTAGTGATGTGTTTAAAAAACAACACTCGCGCATTGAAATAATACCAACACCAATTTCCGGCATTCCAAAAAATATAAAATATGTTATCATATCAGTGATCCTATACAAAACAACACTGGCGTGTTTAAATAAAAAAAACACTGGTGCACCAGTTTCCAAGATTCTCAAAGTAAAAGCAAATTCTATTTTCAAAGTAAAAGCAAATTCTACCATGTCAGTGCTCTTATACAATTACAACATGGATGCATTTAGATACAAACCACACCATTGCATTAAAATGTTAATCACACTCTTTCGTGATTTGAAAAAATAAAGTAGAAGAAATGTATCATGTTGGTGTGTTGAAAAAATTGGCGCATCAACAATGTCGGTGCACTTCACTTATAAATGTACTGGTTCTCTTCACTGTCGAACAATGATATTTGGATTAAGTGAACAAAAAAAAGCGCGAGTAATTTTTGTTTTTAATTCAAATATGAGCAATAAGTGATTTAAATCGTAAAAAGTTATTCACTATTTCATCATTTTTCCCAAAATTTCAAGGGATTGATTTGCAAGAGAGACTTAGGAGGAACACTATGTAACATCAAACTATTTTGGAGAAATTGAACTATTCAAAAGGTGAGAAGTTGAAAGGTATGACGATTCACTTAAAACCTTGCATTGTAAAAAATTTAGTAATTTTTTTTACAATATCTGTTAGGGTTTAATTAAAAGATAGATCATTTAAAAATGAGACATACTCAGAGTACTCTAGAGCAACAAAATATTTTGGAATTGCAGAAAGATCAGAATTTAAAAGGTATGGTGATTCACACAAAACTCTACATAGCAAAAAATTTAAATTTTAGTGTTAATAATTTTTCCAATTTCTGTTAGATTATTCAAAATTTAAAAAAAATAAAATAAAAAAATAAATCAAATTAAAAATCATGTGTAATAAAAAAATTACTATTGATTTTACTAGTAAAATTTTATAAGATCTATATTCCTATTCAAATTTAATTAAAAACAAAAACAAAAAAACAAGAAAAATCAGTACTAACCTTAGACCGATGCTTATGTGACCACCAAATATCAAGTTAGGGTTTAATTCCCCTATCACTTCACAAATAGGATTTTTAATTCTAGGCATTTTATATTTAATGGGTTTGTGTATATATATGGCACTTGACATGTAAAGCAAGGGAATTTATTATTGAATTAGAACCAAACACTGTCGCCTTTGTCTCATTTTTTCAAAACGACATATGTTTCATGCTGCACTAACTTAATATAACACACGAGTGTTCCCTATGTAATACAACAAGCCAACGTATTTTAAACCAGTTGGTCCTATCTAGTCTGTTCATCGGTGCTTCCAGTGTAATATAACACATCGACACACCTTTGCTAAATAGCCCCATTAAGTCATTGCGTTGTGTTTATCATTACAAATCGCATAATCATAATTTAAAATTATTTAAAACACACACACACAATGTTTAACAATTAAACACTTGGTGCGTTTAATGGCCTAAACGGATCTGTACATTTATTTAAATAAATGCACCGGTTACCACAGCTCTTTTTGCCTGATTTTTTTTATTTATGTAAAAAATATATTTAATGACTTTTATATCGAATCGTACAAGTTTTAGATTGATAGAAATATCTGAGAATGTGTGAAATAACAAAAATAATAATCGACATAATGATAACACATCGAAAAAAGCAAAAAATGCATTTTTTTGTAATTTCTTTCCAAAATTAATATGTTTGAACTATATGCAACTTTAACTAATATGTATTGCGAAGCCAAAAAATGAAGAAGGTCAATCATATTATTTTTAATCTATGTGCAAAAGATCATAAAAGTATGATTAGAAATTTGCAGAAGGATGAATGAGGTGAATGAAAAAATAATATTCAATATGAGTTTTTTTTTTTTGAATTTTCATTAATAATGTACTTAAGAATATTAGGTAACATGTTTGAAACAATCTATTAATTCATATATGATTAATGTTCTACAAGGATCAACAATGAAGGAAAAAATCAATGTTGTTTTAAAAAGAAAAATATATAACATGTAAATGGCCAGGAATTGGTCCTTAGTGGTGCTAGAAGTTAATGAGGGGGGGAGGCGGGTAGAAGAATTTTTACAAAATTATTAGAAATCCAGTGGAATGAAGGTATATACGTACATTCCACTTACAATACAAAAATGAATCCAACGATTCCAAGAACTAAATTATGTCTAAATTACATGACGTACATCCAAAACAATGGCCAATAAAACATGTCAGACTTGCATAAAAAAATATACAACAACAAAAAATTTAAACATACATTAAATGGAAGTTGTTGCCCTTATCCTACATACATTTCCAACCATATATTCATAAGAAATTGAATTAAATATTGTAAAATTTTCTTTAAAGTATAATGATTTATTTAATAATATTAATTTTAAAAAATAATAATAATAATTTATATTATAATTTTTTGAAATAAAAAGTACTTATAAAAAAAATATTTTCTAAATTATATATTTTTCTGTAGGGCATATCAATAAAAGGGACCATATTCTATTCGCAGTGCCTAACATTAAAGGCATTTGAGGGAAATTGACCCATAATTTTTTATTAGCGAAGTGATTTAGCTAAAAGAGACTAGATTATTTATATGGGTGAATAAGATTTTATATAAAAATATATCAATATTTTATTATTTTATTTTACTTATTTTAACAATAATACATATATACTTCATAACTATTTTTATATCTTAAAAAAAAAATCATAATTATAAAAAATAAAAAAGTAAAATTAAAAAAATTATATACAATTTAAATTTGTTGGATTTATTGAAATTAATTAACTATTTAATTTATATGACTAAAAGAAATTCCATAACTTAATTCTTCACTTAAACTTCTTTGTAATAAATTTTAGTTTAAAATAATTTAATGATTAGAAAATTTATTTACAATATAAATATTTTTAAATTTAAAAAAGAATTTAAATTAAAAATATTAATTATTTAAATTATATAATTTAAAATGTCTAGATTTCTCAATACATTTAAAGCTTCAATTGTTTCGATCATTCCTTAAAGATAGGTAACTATATATATATATATATATATATATATATATATATATATATATATATATATATATATTCTTCTTCCCAAAACAAATCTAATATTTTCATGGGATCAGATTCTCCTTCCTTCTAGATACTTTAGATTGACCATTAACGTTATTGATTGATGATCATGGCTATCCATTGAATAATACAAGTACAAAAAAATTCTTAAATTTATGATCAAAATGTAACATCTATTAATTCTTCCCCATCGATGGTTGTAAAATGAAAAACACCGACCATGCAATTTCTACCTGAAATCTAATTCTATAGTTCGGACAATAATACGAATACAAATATCTTGGAATGCCTCTTTCATTGAACTCCTTAAAATCCTCTTATTGGCAATCTCTGCTCCAAACAATTAGTGAGAAACTCAGTAGTTGGGCCATCATATTCCTAAATATGGTTGGCCACACAGTCCTCCTCAAATATGTTCTCTAATCTATTTTGATTTACCAGCTCTCAGGGATGGCACCCCCAAAAACCTCCTACGCAAAGATGGGGGAAACTTTTGAAAAGTTCTTATGGGGGGGAGCCCAACAAGTAAATAAGTGGGCATTGGTATCATGGCCCAACCTTACTAAGGCCAAGATAGAAGGAGGTCTAGGTCTCCATGACCCTTATACTCTTTATCAAATAATGGGAACCAAACTATGGTGACACTAGACAAGAGGCAATCCTGACCTCTGGAAACAAATATGGACACATAAATATAACATGCCAACTCGAACTGAAGATATCCTTATATATCGTGACCCCCTGAAAGTATCTTCAATTTGGAATATGGCGATAAAAAACAAGACCTCATATAACATGTCTTCTGGGAGATCACAAATGGGAAAACGACCTTGTTCTGGTAGGACTCGTGGAAATGGGGAGATAAACTATTTGGGAGACAAGACCTAAGTGAAATTTTCCTATATGCAATTGGCAAGAACTTCCATACGGTGGATCAGTATTGGAAAGAAGGCTCGTCTACTTAAGGATGGAGGAAATGGAAGGAACACCTGGATTGGCCCGAGGCGCCTGATTCAGAACAATGAAACCAACTGGATAGAGAGTTAGAATCCAGGAAGCTTGTTGTCATAAGTGGACCAGACATCCAAAGATGGGGATATAATATAAAATACAATTTTACCATTAAAGAGGCTTATGGCCTCAAGGTAGGATGTGAACAGGGGCATCACAATCTCACTTGGAAAAAGATTTGGAAAGGAGGTTGGTGGTCGAAGGTGGCCTACTTCTTGTGGATCGTTTGTAGGGGTGTCATTCTTACCTCGGGCCCACTTCAAAAAAGGAGTATCTATGGGCCTTCATATTGTGTCCTTTGTAAACACCAAAATGAGGATCTAGAACACATACTAAACTCTTGCCCCTTTGCAAAGAAAAAGTGATGACAGGTGCAGGATCTTTTTGGAAGAATGGATTGAGACAACTAGAGCATTCGAAAAACTAACCTATTATAGTGAACATGCCTCTTCTCTAGCCCAGTCCTCAACAGATCTTTGGGGCTCACCTTGGGGTTAACGCTATGGGCTATATGGAAAGAAAGGAACCAAAAAATCTTCAAGAATCATCCACTTCCTCAGGAATCATCCACTTCCTCGGGAATTCTTTTGGGAAGGGATCATCCAAAACATCCGGGAAACAATCTTGGCCGAGAAATGACATCTTGACGATTGGGAAGTGCCTCCTCATCAAGTTAGAATTCTTCACTATCTAAATGTATCACCAACAATGATTTCCCCAACCTCCTCTAATCTCATCACAAGGCGAGTGGACTCACTAAAACACTTCACAGCCCCCACGGAGGGATTCATCAAGTTGAGTTTTGACGGAGCCTCGAAAGGTAGCCCAAGTCCTGTAGGACTAGGAGTCCTCTTCCAAGACTCTCGGTCACAAACCCACCTAATATATGCCAACACCGTGGATATGCAAGTAATAATGAAGAAGAATTTTCCGCTCTTCAACAAGCCCTTCTCAAAGCTATCAAATTGGGATATAGCAACATTGTAGTGGAAGGAGATTTTAGCTTAGCAATAAAAAAGGTTAAAATACCGATACAGGGGGGCTAAATGGGATAAGGTTAGACACAACTGGAGAACTGCAAGATTAGTGGTAGAGATAGTAGAACTTATTCATAATTATGACTATATTAATAACAACCATGTTAGGAGAGAGGGAAATAGAACTGTACATTTCTTTTCTAATTGGGGGTGTGCTCACGGAAATGACCGTCTTGAGATAATTTGGCCGCCTCAACCTACAAATGGTGGGTTCAACTCCTTGGAAGTGATCCTAGAGAAAGACAGGTGACATATGTCTCGGCGCCTCCAAACACCTGACTAGACCTTCGATTAGGGTGCGAGCTAGATGGAAATAGATATGTTTATTTCTATATAATAGCAAACAACCTCAAAAAATATTGACCAATATTCTTTTTTATTCATTCTAAAGATTTCATGCCATAAATATTTATCATGTTATAAATAAAATTGTTTTTTTTAATATTTTATTTTCTTTAAATTTAAATTTAAGAAAATAAATTAATTATGCTCATTAAAATAGTTAAAATATATTGTTAGTAAAGCAATAATATGATCTTATTGAATACAGATGAAAACATTATTTCAAAAAAATATTAAAGAATAATGTTTATCCTTCACTATTATAATATGTACTACTCGAAGTATATTATTTGCATAAGAGTCCAGATGAAAAAAAATTGGATCGGCTCTCGACATGTGATTCCGGCTAGGATTTTGGTACGAACAAGCCTGACTCCACTGCAACATACCTACTATTGCAACGATCCCTTCACCTGCACCTACCCCATTCTGGAATTCTTACAAAGGTATGAGTGCACCTATCGGAGGGGGAGACATCCCCTCCTATTGAAACATTGTGGCTGACGAAAGAAGCATACAAGGAGCAACATCGGTAGGAAATCATGGAGGCAATGGTAAAGGGCCTCTAGTGCTTGGCATCTAGTGGTAAGCATGATTAGATGGGTAGTGTGTCCCACAGGCTATCAAAAAACTGCAATTTTTTCATACCCAACAAAAAACTAGATACATACAGGAAGTACATGAAAGACCATGAATTAATATGAAGATTCATCAAGGTTTGGCCAATAGAAAAGGACTTGGTCAAGTGGATTCAACAAAAGTCGTAGCCAAAAGGCCATATTGAGCTGAAGTTGGGGGCTAAAGGCTTCTTTAGAATTATTTTCACCAATTTTAAGGATAAGGAAAGGGTTTTCGAAAATGGACCATACTTTTTAAACAATGGAGGTCTATTTATGAAGCATTGGGAATAATGTTATAATCCAAACCAGGAGAAATTCTTAGCAGTGCCAGTACCGATCAGACTATTTGTCTTACTGGTAGATTTATGGAATCCAAATATCTTAGAAGGGATTGGAAATTGCATTGGACACTTTTCCAAGGTTATAGATTCCACACGACAGGGAAGGTACACCTCTTATGCTTAGATATGCGTTTATATGAATATAACAGAATGTCTCCCTGAATTCATTGAGCTCGAATACCATGATGAGGTTTGGAAGCAACCCCTGTACTATGAGAATATCCCATTTCTATATCGTATATGCCATGACTATGGGCACTTTTCTTGTGAATTCCCTCTGAACCAATTTGAACCTGAAGAAACTCCCAATCCAAATAGCTAGGAAAAAATAAAAGAGCATGTGGCGGGATTCCAGGAAGTTCAAAGGAAGAAACAAAACCATTGGAATCAACAAACTTCTAACCAGCTACCAAACAACAAAGGCCTATCAAATAACAATTGATATGACATCCTTCAGGATGAGGAAGAGGGTACGGAGGTCTTGAAAGAAAATCCGGGTGTAGAAAACCAACCAACCCCACAAAAGGGTCGGAATAATACAAAGAGAAAGGCGGAAGATGAACCCCAAGACAAAGAATCTACCACACAACAAGTTGATCAGGTCAACATGGAGATTGACAACCAAAACGAGGATCTATGAACATAATAACAAGCAATGAGAATATTGCTAAATGAGTGGAAGCATCTAGACGAGTGATTCATAGCGGAGAACTAGAAACAACTATACAAAGAAACCTTTCAATAATACAAAGTCAAGCAAGGAATGATGACTACAAACCAACCACAACATTTGGGCTCTCAAGAAAGCCAAGTTCTTGAACAGGGATCACAAGCTAAAGGAGGGAAAAAGTGAGGAAGGAAGGACCTGAATATAACCATAGAGATGGTAGGAGAAATTATGGTAAACTGTGGAAGGTTGGTGTCACTGACGGCAGTCTTCCACCATCTTCACAAAGCCTAGAAATGATAATTACATCCTAGAATGTATTAGGCATAAACATAAAAGGAAAATAAAGATATTTGAAAGACGTGCTCAAAAGGGAAAAGCCAAATATTATGATGATTCAAGAAACTAAGATTGCAAAAACAAAGTTAAAGGAAATTATGAAGAGTTACAAACCTCATTATGAAGTAGTGGCTCAGGATGCCAAAAGTAGTGCTACATGCCTGTCTATCGTATGGAAATCTAGTGAAATAATATTTGAGGACTGGGTTCCTAAGAATCCTCAGTGGAAAATTCCTTCATGTTGGCTCCAGATACAAGGTTCTATGGATAGGAGTTTATGGGTCTCACCTTCCACGAGAAAAAGGGGTTTTACTACAAAACCTCACAAAGTGCAACAAGTGTATCCAAACGATCTCTAGATAGTAGGAGGTGACTTCAACATGATGTCATCACTGGAAAAGAAGAAGGGAGGAATCCATCAAACAGAGGCAGAAATAGAAACATTTAGGGATCTCATTGAGGATCTTCCCCTGATGGATCTGCTAGCGAATAATGGTGTATACACCCTGTAGAACAATATATGGGGAGGAACCCATCAAATTACATCACATTTGGACTCATTCTTGGCTTCAAAGAAAGTGATCAACATGGATATGTTCTTGGAGGCCTAGATTCTCCCTTTTTTGGGATCAGATCACTAGCCAATCCACCTGGAGATTGATTTAAAAATAGGTCCCAAGGATCACCCCTTTAGATTTGAAGCCTTTTGGTTAAGGAACCTTGTGGAATAGTAGTGAAGGTCATGGAAGGAACAACATGCATACCTTTCAACTGAAGTTAAAAGAGCTCAAGAAAAGGATAAAAAAATGGAACCTGGAGGAGTTTAGACACATCATGAAAGACCAGTGTCAGTTAACTAATAAAATGTAGAAACGCGAGCAACAAATCATCCAACAGGACAGATCCGATAATCTTGTGAAAGAGGAGGGGCGACTAATCAATCAGCTAGAAGAATGACAAAAACAGGAAGAGATACTATGGAAGCATACATTAAGTGTGAGATGGTTTCGCGAAGGAGAACAAAACACGCCGTTCTTCCACCAAGACATGATTCAACACTGACAACGCAAATCACATCTATTCACTAAAGGATGAAGCAGGGAATTGAATGGTCTGGCATGAGGAAATGGAGAACCTCATCATGAACCATTTCAAATCCCTCCTTTATAAACCGACCCATGACTGAATGGAGGCCATTTAAAGGATTACGAGGAACATTCCTCATTTTATCTCAAGGGACAAGAACCTTGCCCTCATGAGAGCAGTAACATTGGAATAAGTTGAGGAGGTTATCAAAGGAGTGGTGAAAAACAAGCCCATTGGACCAGATTGCTTTACAGTGGAATTTTTCCAAGAAGCCTAGACATTTATAGGCTAAGATATCGTAGAGGTGGTTGAAGAATCATGTCACAAAAAAAGGCATGTCCAAGCCTGAATACTACCTTCATTGTTTTAATTCCTAAATCTTCCAAATCTGAAGATCCCCAAGGTTTTAGAGCCATTGCGCTCTGTAATGTCATCTACAAGATCATAGCCACGATTATAGTCAAATGACTCAAGTCTTTGCTCCCTAAACCTATATCCCCAGAACGAATAGGTTTTGTGGTAGCATAACAAATCCTAGATGGATTTGTCACCTTTTAGGATATTATGCACTCCCTTATCAAACGTAAACTCCCTGGTGTGATGATTGAACTTGACCTCTCTAAAGCCTCTAACCGCTTAAATTGGGATTACCTCAAAAATATTCTTCAGTCCTTCGTGTTTTATTAGATATGTATTAATTGGGTATCTGCTATGGTGTTCTTCCCTCTATACTCCATTCTCCTTAACGAATCCCCCACTCGAACATTTAATTCCTTGCGTGGCCTGCGCAAAGGCGATCCCATATTTTTGTTCCTGTTCATCATTGCAGTGGAAGGTTTAGGTCGATACTTAAAGTCAAAAGTGAGGACCTCTCAGCTTAGGGGTCTGACACTGTGGGGCAATGACCTCCCTATCACTCATCGTAATTTGTGGATGATATCATGCTTTTCTGTCATGTATCGCTACGAGAAGCTCACCACATAAAAGAGATACTCCAAGCCTTTATGGATGCTTCAGGGACTATGGTAAATAATGAAAAATATTTAATCTTCTTTTTCAATACTGCAGGGACCATCTAGACATACCCAGCTCAGGTTCTGGGCATTGGCATTCATTCTCTCCCCTCCAAATATCTTGGAATGCCTCTTTCATCGAACTCCTTAAAATCCTCTTGTTGGAAATCTCTACTCCAAACAACCTATGATAAAATGAGTAGTTGGTCCATTATATTCCTAAATATGGTTGGCCACACAATCCTCCTCAAATATGTTCTCTAATCTATTTTGATTTACTAGATCTCGGGGATGGCACCCCCAAAAACCTCCTACACAAATATGGTGGAAACTTTTGAAAAGCTCTTATGGGGAGGAGCCCAGCAAGTAAATAAGTGGGCATTGGTGTCATGGCCCAACCTCACGAAGGACAAGAAGGAAGGAGGTCTAGGTCTCTGTAACCCTTATACTCTTTATCAAATAATGGGAACCAAACTATGGTGGTGCTCGGAAAGAGGTGGTCCCGGCCTCTCGAAACAAATATGGACAAGTAAATATAACATGCCAACTCGAACTGAAGATATCCTCAGATATCGTGACCCCCCTAAATGATCTGTAATTCGGAATATGGCAGTCCAAAACAAATACCTCATACAACAACATGTCTTATGGGAGATCAGAAATGGGAAAACGACCTTGTTCTGGGAGGACTCATGGAAACAGATAGATAAACTGTTTCGGAGAGAAGATCTAAGTGACATTTTTCTATACACAACTGGCAGGAACTTCCATATGGTGGATCAATATTGGAAAGAAGACTCATTTAGTTAAAGATGGAGGAAATGGAAGGAATGCCCGTAGCGGCCCTAGGCCCCTAATTCAGAACAATGGAACCAACTGGACAGAGAGTTAGAATCCACAAAGCCTTCTATCCTAAATGGATAAGACATCCTAAGATGGGGATATACTACAAAATAAAATTTTACCATTAAGGAGGTTGATGGCATCAGGGAAGGACGTGAACAAGGGCATCATAATACCATTTGGAAAATGATTTAGCAAGGTGGTTGGTGGCCGAAGGTGGCCTACTTCTTGTGGCTAGTTTGGAGCGGAATAATTCTTACCTCAAGCCCACTTCAAAAAAGGAGTATCTATGGGCATTCATATTGTATCTTTTGTAAACACCAAAATGAGGATTTGGAACTCATGCTAAATTCTTGTGTCATTGTAGAGCAAAAATAGCAACAGGTGGTGGATATGTTTGGAAGAATGGATCGAGACAACTGGAGCATTCGAGAAACTATCCTCCTATGGCGAACATGCCTCTTCTCCAACCCTATCCTCAACAAAGATTGGGGGCTCACCTTGGGGTTAATGCTATGGGCTATATGGAAAGAAAGGAACCACAAAATCTTCAAGAATCATCCTCTTCCTTAGGAATCCATTTCGGAAGGGATCATCCAGAACATACGAGAAACAATCTTGGTCGAGAAATGGCATCTTGACAATTGGGAAGTGCCTCCTCATGAGGCTAGAATTCTTCAATGTCTAAACTTATCACCAACACTGATTTCTCCAACCTCATGGAATCTCATCATAAGGGGAATGGACTCACTCAATCACTTCATATCCCCGTGGAGGGATTCATAAAGTTGAGTTTGATGGAGCCTCGAAAGGTAACTCGGGTCTTGCGAGACTAGGAGGGCTCTTCCAAGACTCCGGACCACAAACTCACCTAATATATGCAAACACTGTGGATATGCGAGTAATAATGAAGAAGAATTTTCCTCTCTTCGACAAGGCCTACTCAAAGCTATTAAATTAGGATACAAGAATATTGTAGTGGAAGGAGATTCCAGGTTAGTAATCAACAAGGTTAAAAAATTGATCCACGGGGCTAAATGGGATAAGGTCTCGCACATCTGGAGAACTGCAAGATTAGTGAAAGAGATAGGAGAACTTGTTCATAATTATGACTATATTATCAACAACCATGTTAGGAGAGAGGGCAATACAGTTGCATATTTCCTTGCTAATTGTGGGTGTGGTCACCGAAATGACCCTCTTGAGATAATTTGGCCGCCTCAACCTATGAATGGTAGGTTCAAATCCTTGGAAGCGATCCTAGAGAAAGACAAGCGACATAACTCTTAGTGCCTCGAAACACCCGACCAAACCCGAGTCCAGGTGCGAGCTGGATGGAAATCCCATCAAATTGTAATTATTGCGAAGGACATTAGGGTACACACCCACCACCCCCCACATGCTCGAGGCAATGGGCGGTGTGGCTCCCTGCATGCAAGACGTAAATACCCCCGTGAAAGGTGGTAGAGACAATATGTTAGTATTTGGGCTTGGTGTCAACAACTCTGCAAGGTGTGTATGTCGATTTAGTGTCAAGGGGATTACAGTGTGGATGAAGGACTCCCTGGTGAGAGATATGCTATGAATCTAGGAAAGGTGATGCACTATTCATCTTCAAGCGAGGGTAGCCTAGTATGTTAACTGTTTCTTCTCCCTCTCCCCCATGCATGTGATTGTTTGGTCATGGGATTAGGTTTTACATGGGTTCAAATTGTCTACGGGTGGGAGTAAATGGGAAACTTGACGTCATTGGTGTTGGTAGTGTGATTGTTGTATGTTATCCTAACTAGTATGGTTTACTGTCAGTATGCTATGAAATTCTTCTCTCCCGAATCGGGTTATATGGGATGCATGTTTGTGGTGTTAGTTCTAGGGAATGTTGTTGTCTGGTTTGGTTTGAAGGCCTTGGGGTCTAAGATTGGGTCTCCTTCAGCTCTCCCTGTAGGGTCCATTTTACTTTTTTTAATGGGTTTGAGGGGAAGTCTTTCCCCCTGCATAACTAGTGGTTTCGACGTTGTAAAGATATTGTTGTCTCGCTTTCTTTACTCTGCACCCATGTCCTTCGTGGAAGTTTCCTCAGGGCTACAATTGAGGATCTGCATCGCTTTGGGTTTGGGAATCATTATAATCTTGTTGGTGTTGGTTATGGTGGCCTCTTAAACTATATTTTTTAGCTACAATGTAAATTAGCTTTACGGTAAGGAAACTGAATTCTTGTGTGGGATGGAAGACTTCGACTAGATGCATGGGCTGAGATTGGTGGAGATTCAATGTTTTAGCATCTGGAAATGACAGTTTTGTTCTCCTATTGCATTTTTTTGGGGAGGTAGGTTCACCTGGGAGCAAAGCGCATCTGGGCTTGGGCCCCCACCTGTACAGGTATTGGGCATCATCCATCTTTTCATCGGGCACTGTGAGTTGGTTGTGATTGCAAGGGCATTGAATTCTAGGGGTTGTGGTAGGAAGCCCTGGGTGACAGTGCAGGAGGAGCATCCTAGTTCCTCAGGTGGAAGAGGGGCCATAAGATGGTAGCGAGCATGATTAATGACACGACCAACGATTACCACAGAGGGACCAGTGAAGAAATCAGGAGTGGGAAGTAGATTTGAACTGCCAAAGGAGCTCGAAAAATATTGAGATGGAGGACTGGTAAGCAATGGTTACAGATCTTGGGCATACTCATGAGTGAGTGACCCAGTTCAAACAGAATTTGTGTTTGTATTGGATCATGAAAAGTCTCTTGGGGAGGGCCTTGAGCATATTTTAGTGAGGATGGCGACATTTGTATAACACTTCCCCAACTACAAGCAAGACTTATAGAAATTTCAGTTCCAACTGATGTATGCTTTCATCGACTCAAGGATCACCTCCCTTGCCTTTTCTCACAAACAGTGTTGCCTGGTTCCAATGTTGAGGACCCAACCCCGGTCGAATCTACTTCTGTTGAGGGAGATGAATAGGTAGATAGTTGGTTTTAATTTTATTAGTATATATGTGGATAGCTTTTAATTTTCAGCATGATGTTTCATATGTTTATATGCAAATAGAATATGGACACAGTGATGATGTACAAACTTATATAGCCTCGGCAGAAAGACTTATCACATTTTGCTACTGGAGAACTTATTATGCGGTCAGGTGGCCAATAGACTTGGTTTCCCTTTAGGGAAGCTAAGGCCACTTAACTATTCATATTTGGTTGTACCTTGCTTATATTTAATGAAAATGTAAAAATTTACCCAACTTACAATATATATATATATATATATATATATATATATATATATATATATATATATATATATATATATATATATATATATATATATATATATATATATATATATATATGTTGCTCTTTTTAGAAACATTGATATCTATTACGTTCCCTTGAATTTAACTGATTGATGGTTAAGCTGAATTTGATTTATGTTAACGCCTTTTTCTTTGCACATATGCTAGGGTCAAAATTAGAGATCAAAGCGAATGCCGATAACCAGATCCTGTTGTGGAATGTGTATGCAAATGTCAAGGTCAACTGCAGCATCCGTTCCACACTAGCATTCATGCTCATAGGAGGCTTCGCTTGAGAGCAACTCAGTCTTTTTAAAGCTTGCCGTTGTGAGTTAATGTCAAAACTATTGACTACTGCGATCCCATGTTTCTCAGTCAATTACTCTATCCTACAATGAATGTCAAAGGATTGAATACTGCAATTCTATGTTTGTCAGTCAATTACTTCATCCCACATTATCACTACGTGTCAAAGTCAAAATTTGAAAGTATTTGCATTGGGTTTGAATGTCAGGTTTATGTATTACTATCAAAGCACACGCGAAACGATTCAAAGCAATCCAAGTTCTTCCCACTTTGTATCGCGAAGTTGACAAAGTATACAAATTTTATTAGCTGGAGTGAACCTCACCCTTGGCAGTCCTCGTCAACATAAAATAATCAATTAAATAAATGAAAGAGCACCAAAAGTCGAGTCCATAGTGAATTTAAGAAATTAGATAAGTGACCCACGGATGAAGGAAGTTAAGGAATTGGTCAAGTCTAACTAAACTTGGGAAAAAAGCTTTCACACCTTTGCGCGGTTGTACCTCTCAGAAGTTGTTGGTTTGGCAACCTATTCGACCTAAATATCCTTATTCACCTGCTTTTGTCTCTATTTGCCCTACTCTCGACCTTTCCATTGTGTGTATAAATAGATAGTTCCACCTTTTGTATTATCTATGCTTTCTTATTTCGTTTAACTGGTAACAGTGAGGATTGATGCTATCTGGAATTTTGTTTTGAAGACAAGATCAACATACTATACTTTTCATTACATTACATTTTGATTCATTGACGTGAGACATCCCTGTAGTAAAATTATCAAATATACTTGAAGTATTATTGCGAAAGACGAGCAATGAAGGCCGGAATTTTGTTTTTGTTCTTCTTCTACGTTTCAGTAGCGGCAGTAGTAATGAAGGGAGGTGCAGTAGATGCAGGTAGAGTCGTGAAAATGAGAAATATTGCAACAACCCAAGCTGATAAAAATCCATGTGATCAACATAATATTTTTAATGGAGATTAAAAAGTGGGATATATATTGAAGAATAAACTTCCTTCTGGTCCAAGTGGAGGAGTAGGCCACAAATACACCGATTCCTTGGAACCTGTGAAAACGAAGACAAGTAAGGCAGGCAATACATTGAAGTTTAACAAACTTCCTTCTTGTCCGAGTGGGGGAGTAGGCCACAAATACATCAATGCCGAAGGGCTGATGAACCTATCAGTAGTACCATCACAGAAGTTAATTACTACAGTCCCTTCAACAAGCTTCCATCAGGTCCAAGTGGGGGAGTAGGGCACAACTATAACGACTGATTACGACATTCAAGAGAGATCCATGAGCAGTAAACTCAGACCGCGATCAGTGCATGTTTTAATCTTGACGATTATGGATCAGGGTCTTTGCCGAATACTAAGTGTCAAGATTGTCTGAAATTACATGGTCATTGTTTTTTCATTTTACAACCCTCAATGGGGGAAGAGTAAATAGATGGTATATTTCAATCATAATTTAAGCATTCTTTTTATCATGTTATTCAAAGCATAACCATATAGCATTGGCGGCTGATCTAAATTATATAGAGGGAAAGAGAATTCGGTGGCGTGAAAAGATTGGATTTGTTTTGGGAAAAAGTTTAAATATTTTCTTTTCAAGTAATGATTATTTTCGTCTTTGCTGATATTCTATTTTGTTATGTATCTTTAGGGAAGGGAATGATGGAAACAATTGCAGTTTTAAATGTATAGAGAAATCTAAACATTTAAAATTTAAATTATATGATGATGATGATGATGGTAGTTAACGTCCACTGAGACCAAATTGGTCTATCGGACCTACAATATTTTTAGTTTTTAATTATCTGGCTCCTCGTCTTTCTTGGCGAGATTGGTACTATAGCTTTCTTTTTTTTCTCTACAGTCTTCCAACTTCCTTTATCTTGCATCTCCTACATCTCTTTTGGTTCTTTGGACATTGGTGTCTTAGCTTCGTGATCTATTGTGTTCGTCCTTTTGAAGATAGTCGGAGAAAAAGTTTGGTCTAGGAGACCTGCTTTGCTGTTAAATGAAGATTTATTTTGTACGGTATTCGAATCCTCATAGCTGCTGATTTGTTGGGCGGGGCTTTCTCCGTGCTTGTCTTGAGAGTTGTTTCTTTCTTGCCAGATTTCTTGTGATTCATAGTTTTCTCTAGAGTATTCTTCTTTGATGACAGTGTAATGTTCTTTTTGTGCTCCTTCCCACCATGTAGATCTGTGGTGGTTTTTTCTAGCAGAATGTTTATGGGAGGCTTTTGGGCAATTTTTGGCTAGATGCGTTTGGGCAATTTTTGGCTAGATGGCCTATCCCAAAGCAGGATTCCACATCTGAAGAGGACACTTTCATCATAGAGTTTCTGGTTCCACACATAGTCTTTACTTGTTAGGTTTATTTCAGCTGGGAATCCGGTGTTGAAGTCCATTTCCACACAAATGTGTGCATAGGTGGTTTTGGCACACTCCTCTGTTTCTGGGCACCTGCAGTAAAATTTCCCAATTGCATTTCCAATGGCTTTTAGCTAGGAGAGATTCCAGAGATGCAAGGGTAGGCTTGGCAATCTCACCCAAACTGAGGTTATCACTGCTTTAGAGGGATCGAATGATGGGTTCCATGGCTTCATGAATAGACCTGATTTTTCCCAAAACCAAGGGCCGGAATCTAGAATACAATACATTGTCTGCTTTCGGGATTTTCAAAAGTATATATTAATTTCATCAGAAATGAAAGGCTTCCATACCGCTGAGATCCAAATATGGAGAGCTGTGAGCCGTGGCCAAAAACCATTGAACGATCAGATTAGGGCACTTTTAGAAAACTTCAAAGCCTCATCAAGTGAGGCTTGGACCACGTGGATAGTTGAAGCTGGGGCCTCACTGACGATATGGGCAAAAGCTTGCCCTCCAGAAGCAGATGAGCCAGTGGCTATTTTTGCAAAGCTGAGAGCCATATTTTACTTGCTCATAGACCCTAGCTGCAGAGAAATAAGGCAGAAGATAAGATTAGATTGATATCTGGCGCAGAAGATTAGATCTAGAACCTAGCCACCTAGATCTAGAACTAGCTGTAGAAGATTAGATCTGGAACGCAAAATGTGCAAATAAACTTATTCACTAAAAATTTCAGATGCCGGTGATCTCACCTAAACAGCCAGTGCGGATATATATGTATATATAGATATATATATATATATATATATATATATATATATATATATATATATATATATATATATATATAATTTAATTATTATTTTTAATTATTGAAAGAATTTTATATAAATTAAAATTTAAAAAAAAAAGTTTAAGTGAAGAATCGATTTATGGAAAAAGTTATGTGAAAAGATGTTTTAATTATATAAATTAAATGGTTAATTAATTTTAATAAATCTAATGAAATTAAATGATATAAGATTTTTCTTTAATTTTTTTTCAAAATATAGTTTTTTTTACTAGAGTAGTTATGAAGTGTATGTGTTAGTTTTAAGATAACTAAAATAAAATAATAAAAAAAAAATTAATTAATTATTAATATTATGGTATATGAGATGGTATATATTTTTTATAAAATCTTAATCATCTATATAAATATTTTAATTTATAGAAAACTAAAAGAAAAAATTATTTAGAAATAATAAAGTTTCTTTCATTAAGGTTAAGGAATCCTTAATGGATGGTCACTGAGTCAAGTTTCTCTTAACCTGATTTATTTTTTTCTAATAAATCTATTCAAATATTTCTTTTATAAAAATAAATAAATAATTTAAAAATAAACATATCTATTAATATAAATAATTATATTATTATCTATATATAATTAAAAAAAAAAAAATTATAACTTTTTTTATTATTTATATATAGTCAGAAATGTATGTATAATAAAAGGTAAGGTACCACTTAATCTATGTTTAAATTTATACACCGATGAGGTAAAATCACGGCCTGGAAAATTTTATTATTGAAAATGTTTTATGAATTAGTCATATATATTTTATTATAGAAGTTTAGCATAGAAAAAATGTTTTAGGATTTGGTTTATTTAATTTTAATCCTGGTTCAAAATTTTAATATGGAGCATTGCTTTCAAAATATTATTATTTTTTTGTTATTTAGTGTTTTTGATAATTAATCATTTATACTATAGATCTTTCTCATATTACATGAAAAAATATTTTCTTAATTCTAAGTCTTGATTCTAATTAGATAAATATTATATATACATTATATTCTTTTAAGAAATATTAATAATTTTTATAACAAGAATAATAATATTTATTGGGATGATAATGAATCTAATTATGTTAATGTAGTATATAGAAGCCTACTTTTGAAAATCTTAAATGACTACGAATCCATATACGTAAGCGGAAATTGTCATAATACAAACTAAATAATCATTTCAAATAGACTTTCTAATGTAAATTTCCAAACTATTTTTTTTATATTAATTCTACCTTCATTATGCATAATAATTTGGTTCGCCATTATATTTCAGTTTGTTGTTAAATTTAGATTCCTTTTATCAAATAAAAAGTCCCAATATCCTTTATTGCAACTTGAATCCAAAGAATAATGATTTGGTTCATGGTTGTGTTTCAACCTGCTTTTAAATTTTAATGGCTTCCATTAACTACATAGTCATGTAGTTTATCGTAATTTTAAGAAAAAAAAAACATAAAAATTTTATTATTATTTTAGTAATTAACATTTTTAGGTATAATAATTAGCATTCTTGTTCGTCAAATGAGGTATTGTTGGTCAAATGAGAAATTCATTTTTATGGATTAAAAGGAGTGCTTTCACAATGTTGATATTGGTAAATCATTCTCCTCCCACATGGATAAGGATGATTGAAAGTCAATAGTTTCAAAACCAAGTCTTATTTTTTTTTGTTGTAACAAGTTTTTTGCTCATGTAATTTCATTTCATATTTTAAATTTTATTATAAATCATAGATTTAATATAAAGATTTTTTTTGTTTTATTTATTATAAATTCTAATAATTAAAACTACATATATATTTATAAATTTTATAATTAGTTTTTGATACATCAATATATACTAACAACTCTGGAATAATTCTTATAATGTTTTTTTTTTTTTGTAAATTAGCACTTATTTGAATACATTGAATGATGGTTTTTGTAAAACAACTTAAAATCTAAAAAAATGGACCTTGAGTTGTTATAAGAAAATATTAAAAAATACTAACAAACTTTGATATGAACCACTTTCTCCATTGTCGTCTTGTTTTATGTGTTGAATGAGTTCCATTTTTTCTTTTCTGTAACAAAATACTTGAAACTTTATATTTAATGCTAAATTATTTTATTATATGTACAAATTCAATCATGATTACATACATTTGAACCATGTTTTTGTTGAGATCACTCCTTTGATGCAATTATGTCCATTTCTTTGACCATCTCATTGTACATTTTTTAAGACATTCCTACTAGCATGTTTCACATATCAGCTTGTTGATTGTTTGATATTTTCATAATATTTTTGGAAAAATTAATAAAATATTCTTATATTGATATATGAGAAGTATATATAACAAAATTGATATTAATAAATGAATGATTTGTAGTAATATATACATATAATCATAGAAAATCATTTTAATTATAAATATTATCTTTTAAATGTTTCTTTTTTGTTGCTGAATATTTTTGCTATTTCAAGTCTCACATGTCTCATTGACCATTCTCTGGAAAGATTTCATGTAGTTTAGACATAACTTGGTTCTTGGAATAATTGGATTGATTTTTGTATTGTAAGTAAAAGTTACATCTATATGTTCGTTCCACTGGATCCCTAACAGTTTATGGTTTTGTAAAAATCCCCCCTCCCCCCATTCATTAACCTCTGGCATCACTCTAGATGAACTAAGGACCAATTCATTATTATTTACATGTTTTATATTTTTTTCTTAGAATGACAATGATCTTTTCCATCATTGTGGCCCTATATAAAACATTAATCATATATAAATTAATAGATTATTTGAAATATGTTATCTAATATACTTAAGTACATTATTAATGAAAAAAATCATATTGAATAGCATTTTTTCATTCACTTGATTCATCCTTCTGCAAATTCCTGATCATGCTTTTACACTCTTCTACACTTAGATTAGAAATAATCTTATCAACTTTATTCATTTTGTAGCTCTGCAATACATATTAGTTAAACTTACTATAGTTTAAAGATATTAATTTTGTAAGAATTTGCCTTCTGTATTTTTTTCAATGTGCTATCAGAACAATGGAACCAACTGGAGAGAGAGTTAGAATCCACAAAGCCTTCTATCCTAAATGTATAAGACATCCTAAGATGGGGATATACTATAAAATAAATTTTTACCATTAAGGAGGCTGATGGCATCAGGGAAGGACGTTAACAAGGGCATCATAATACCATTTGGAAAGTGATTTAGCAAGGTGGTTGGTGGCCGAAGGTGGCCTACTTCTTGTGGCTAGTTTGGAGGGGAATAATTCTTACCTCAAGCCCACTTCAAAAAAGGAGTATCTATGGGCATTCATATTGTATCTTCTATAAACACAAAATGAGGATTTGGAACACATGCTAAATTCTTGTGTCATTGTAGAGCAAAAATAGCAATAGGTGGTGGATATTTTTGGAAGAATGGATCGAGACAACTGGAGCATTCGAGAAACTATCCTCCTATGGCAAACATGCCTCTTCTCCAACCCAATCCTCAACAAAGATTGGGAGCTCACCTTGGGGTTAATGCTATGGGTTATATGGAATGAAAGGAACCACAAAATCTTCAAGAATCATCCTCTTCCTTAGGAATCCATTTCGGAAGGGATCATCCAGAACATACGAGAAATAATCTTGGTCGAGAAATGGCATCTTGACAATTTGGAAGTGCCTCCTCATGAGGCTAGAATTCTTCACCGTCTAAACTTATCACCAACACTGATTTCTCCAACCTCATGGAATCTCATCATAAGGGGAGTGGACTCACTCAATCACTTCATATCCCCATGGAGGGATTCATAAAGTTGAGTTTGATGGAGCCTCGATAGGTAACTCAAGTCTTGCGAGACTAGGAGGCCTCTTCCAAGACTCCAGATCACAAACTCACCTAATATATGAAAACACTGTGGATATGGGAGTAATAATGGCGAAGAATTTTCCTCTCTTCGACAAGGCCTACTCAAAGCTATTAAATTAGGATACAAGAATATTGTAGTGGAAGGAGATTCCGGGTTAGTAATCAACAAGGTTAGAAAATTGATCCAGGGGGCTAAATGGGATAAGGTCTAGCACATCTGGAGAACTGCAAGATTAGTGAAAGAGATAGGAGAACTTGTTCATAATTATGACTATATTATCAACAACCATGTTAGGAGAGAGGGCAACAGAGTTGCAGATTTCCTTGCTAATTGGGGCTGTGGTCACCGAAGTGACCCTCTTGAGATTCGATGACCCTCTTGAGATAATTTGGCCGCCTCAACCTACGAATGGTAGGTTCAAATCCTTGGAAGCGATTCTAGAGAAAGACAAGCGACATAACTCTTAGTGCCTCGAAACACCCGACCAAACCCCGAGTCCAGGTGCGAGTTGGATGGAAATCCCATCAAATTGTAATTATTGCGAAGGACATTGGGGTACACACCCACCACCCCCCACATGCTCGAGGCAATGGGCGGTGTGGCTCCCTGCATGCAAGACATAAATACTCCCGTGAAAGGTGGTAGAGACAATATGTTAGTATTCGGGCTTGGTGTCAACAACTCTGCATGGTGTGTATGTCGATTTAGTGTCAAGAGGATTACAATGTGGATGAAGGACTCCCTGGCGAGAGATATGCTACGAATCTAGGAAAGGTGATGCACTATTCATCTTCAAGAGAGGGTAGCCTAATATGTTAACTGTTTCTTCTCCCTCTCCCCCATGCATATGATTGTTTGGTCATGGGATTAGGTTTTACATGGGTTCAAATTGTCTACGAGTGGGAGTAAATGGGAAACTTGATGTCACTGGCATTGGTAGTATGATAGTTGTATGTTATCCTAACTAGTATGGTCTACTGTCAGTACGCTATGAAATTCTTCTCTCCTGAATCGGGTTATATGGGATGCATGTTTGTGGTGTTAGTTCTAGGGAATGTTGTTGTCTGGTTTGGTTTGAAGGCCTTGGGGTCTAAGGTTGGGTCTCCTTCATCTCTCCTTGTAGGGTCCATTTTACTTTTTTTAATGGGTTTGAGGGGAAGTCTTTCCCCCTGCATAACTAGTGGTTTCGACGTTGTAAAGATATTGTTGTCTCGCTTTCTTTACTTTGCATCCATGTCCTTCGTGGAAGTTTCCTCAGGGCTACAATTGAGGATCTGCATCGCTTTGGGTTTGGGAATCATTATAATCTTGTTGGTGTTGGTTATGGTGGCCTCTTAAACTATATTTTTTAGCTACAATGCAAATTAGCTTTAGGGTAAGGAAATTGAATTCTTGTGTGGGATCGAAGACTTCGACTAGATATCAACTGCCATATCAACTGCCACTACCAGTCACATTTGGGTTGATAATGTTTCATGTTTCATTTATAAAAAAATATGCTTATGATTTTAGACACATCATAAATTGGAAAGCTATATAGGTAATAAAAAAATAGTTAAAAAATTCTATAAGAAAAAATTGGTATAACAGGGGAACAGATTAATAATTTAGTTGTAATTGTAATAGGTGAAACAAGACAAAGAGTTTCTGGTAGAACCTTTGTGTATACTTGACCAGAGAGAAATAATGCTAGGGAGCTATATTCGAAGTTAAAGTATAGTGGCAATACTTTAGCGTAGATGAAGCCACATGGGAAAACAAGGAATTTATGCAGGAGGCATATCTTGATTTGTTTCCAAGTGTGACAGAAGAGATGAACACCATGGACAATGTTCCAATTCAGGTGTGGGGGAGATGTGACGCCCCCAAGTGATTGTAAACATTTGTTAATCACTTTGGTTATTAGGTGAACTTGGTAATTTATATATGGAATAATATTGAACTAGAATAAATCTAAATGATAAATAATTTTGCCTTCTTATGTTGAGTTTTAGAATTTACAAGAAAAGACCTAAGTAATTCTATTTTTACCATAAATTTAAGAGAAGCTATGCTCCTTTCATGCTTCAAGAGTTGACAAAATGTAGAGGGAAAAAGGAGGAGGAGAGAAAGAAAGGAAAATAAAAAGGCAAGACACTACCTGAAAGAGGGTTCCTAAGCTGGACTAGTGCTAGTGGAAACACTAGATGTTAGGCTTGGTCTGTGAATGAGAAATATTATAGAGTGAAATGGAAAAGAGACTTGATGCTAGTGAATCAATAACTTTTACCTAAATAACTGTTCTGGGCTGAGAAGATTAGGCGAAGGAATGAGACGTAATATACTAATCCTCATTGATCTGGTGGTAGGGTGTTACCTGTAAATTCTAGAATCTTGGCTAAAGGATAAGTGCTTGAATGAGTCTCAAGTTATTTAACATAATTATAAATGAAAGTAGAATTGTGCTAAGGAAGAGAATCTGAATAGTTTCTTCTTTAAATGTAAATGATTAACTCTGTTTAGTTTTTGAAATGAACAAAACAATTTGTGTGTGAATATGACTAGGATGATTAACTTTGATATTTTATGCATGCCAAGATAGTTGTGTGTGAATGTGATCTGAAGGATCAGGCCTGATATGTGTTTTCTTTTAAAAAATTGTGCATGACAAACAAGAAATGAAATGGTAATTTTTTTTTTCTCTTTCAAGGAAAGAATAACAATAGCTTAATGTAATTATTCTCATCTCTTCAAAAAAAAGACTTTGCATTCAACGTAAGAATAAAAACCTGGAATCCAATACAGATGACGGGAAGGGTCGGGGATCATTGAGATAAAAATATTATTAACAGAACTCCTTGCGTACCAAGTAAATTAGTTTTTGAGAAAATTAAGTTAAGAAAAACTTAACTATCATCCGATAGTCGAGGTAAGTATGGTTATTTAATCACTGTTGAAATATAATCTCAACTGCAAGTTTATTTGTTTTGCGATGCGATGAGATCGCAGATCGCAAATCACAAGTATGCTTGGAGCCTTCGTTTGTTCACTTGATTTCCCCGATTGCGATGGTGCGATGCGATCCGATCGCATATCGCAGATCGCACCATATGTGTGTGCCCAAATTTTGGGTTACGACCAAATGGGATTTTGCGATGCGATTTAAATGAAGTCAATGGGTGAAGTATGGGCCAGCATTAAATGAAATTTTACGTGAAGTAAAATTTTTACTTTACCGCCAGTAAGTGTCAGTAAAACAGTAAATGCAATTTACTGTGGTTGGTAAGATTTGGTGAAGTTTTTAATTTTATTTTAGCGGCAGTATGGGCTCAAGTAATAGTTGGTAAATGCATTTAATTTTTATTATGTCTTTCACGAAAGCATGGCCAGTGAAGACGTGAAGTAATTTCTTCTTGGGTTGTCATATATATGTAATGTTTTTTTTCGTTGTGTTAACGAATGTGAGTGAAGAGGGGAGACGCAGCAGCGCCCATGAAAGAGAATAGTAATGCACAGCAGTGCGAAGTAAAAATATATACGCAACAGCTTTGTATAGCAATGTGAGAGGAATGCACAGTACTGCAGAGATGTTTTCTGTTTGTGAAGATTTGTAACAGTTTGAATGTTTTGCTTTTGGAACTGCAATTGAAGCAGTCTCTTGGTGACTCCCTCTCAGTGTAAGAGGATGAATTTTGTATCAGTTTATTTTGAATACAAATCCTTTATATGTGTGTTCAATACTCTGTTCTCAATAATTTGTTTTTAAAGCTTCCCTGTGCTAAGATCCTGTGTGTGTAAAACAGAGCATTGTTCTGCTCTGTTCAGTTTGGTTGTTTGTTTTTCGGATTTTACCAGAAAAATCCCCAACAGTGGTATCAGAGCTAATCCAGGCTCTTTGAAGGGTTCAAAGAAGCTGAAGGAAGGATTCTTACTGCAGCAACTTCTCCAGCAGTGTGAAGACTCAGGCAAAAGAATCCAAGGTATTTCTCAAGTTTTTTTTTGTGTGTTGCTGTTAAAGACAGTCTGTTATTTTAAATACACAGTGAAGTATTTGAAGCATAGTTAAGAGTGCAAAGATGGCTGGCACCAGCACCAACAATAGCATGGGTATGCAGCTCCCATTATTTGATGGTAAAAACTATGACTATTGGGCAATAACAATGAAAGCCTTTTTTGCTTCCCAAGGCTTATGGGAAATAGTTAAGGATGGTTTTGAACAACCAGCAGATGAAAATGAGTTTAATGCATTAACTCAAGGAGAGAAGGATCTGTTAAAGAGCCATAAGAAGAAGGACTCAAAAGCCCTCTTCTTCTTGTATCAAGGATTGCATGGAAGCGTGTTTCCAAGGTTAGCAGCAGCCAAGACATCCAAAGATGCATGGAAAACTCTTAAAAAAGCCTATCAAGGCATGGAGAGAGTGAAGACATCAAAGCTACAGTTGCTGAGGAAAGATTTTGAGAACCTGTGCATGAAGGAGTCAGACAATATTGACTCATTCTTCAGTCAAGTAATTGGCCTGGTCACACAAATAAGATCTGATGGAGAGATACTTGAAGAAAGGAGGATTGTGGAGAAACTATTGAGGTGCCTACCCTCAAGGTTCCATGTGATTGTCACCACCATAGAAGAGACAAAGGATCTCTCAAATTTTTCAGTTGATGAGCTTCATGCATCACTGATCACACATGAGCAGAGGTTGAGTAGAAATGAAAACTCATCTCTAGAGCAAGCCTTCAAGACCCAGATGTCCTTTGGAAGAGGAAGAGGTCAAGGCTGAGGAAACAAGAGAGAAAGAGGCAGAAGCCAGAACAGAGGTGGAAGGAACAGTCCAACAAATGCTCAAGGAAGAGGCAGCGATACAAATCAGAACCAAGGTCAAGGTAGCAGCCAACAACGAGGACAACATCATGCTCAAGGACAAAGGTATGAAAAACCCAATGTCCAATGTTATTATTGTAAAAAATATGGGCGTTATGCGAGTGAATGTAGGAAGAAGCAGCATGATGTGAATAATAGATCTAATGCAAATATTACTAGAGAAAATGTCAGCCAAGATAATGTATTGTTAGCTTGTAACATGGCTGAAACAAATAGTGAAGATATATGGTTTCTAGACTCCGATTGCAGCAACCATATGACAGGAAACATAGCTTTGTTTTCTGCTTTAGATCAAAGTGTGAAGTCACAAGTCACACTTGGGACTGATAGCAAAATTTATGTTATGGGTAAAGGAGAAGTTAAAATATTCACAAAGCAAGGTGAAAAGAAAACCATAGCAGATGTTTATTATGTTCCTGGAATGAGATGTAACCTCTTGAGTATTAGACAACTTGTTCAAAAGGGTTACAATGTTTTCTTTAAGAATGATGTATGCACCGTCATGGATATTCCACCCAGAAAAAGATGCATTGCTGAAGTGAAGATGACAAGGAACAGAATGTTCCCTCTCAGATAAAGGGCAGATTTGAAAAACAAAGATGCAATGGCAGCAGTTACCCAAGAGGCTTTCCAAAGCCAACCAAAAGATGAAAATTGGTTGTGGCACTTGAGATTTGGACATCTCAACTTTGGAGGCCTTAATTTGTTGAGCAGAAAAGGAATGGTAAGGGGATTACCATTGATAGAGAAACCGGACAGCCTTTGTGAAGGCTGCATATTGGGGAAACAACACAGAGAAAGTTTTCCAAGCGGGAAAAGCATAAGGGCAAAAGCACCCTTAGAAATTGTCCACTCAGATTTATGTGGACCGATGCAAAATCAATCTTTAGCAGGCATCCAATATTTTCTAACATTCATTGATGATTTTACAAGAAAAACTTGGGTTTATTTCTTGAAGAACAAATCAGAAGTGTTTGAAAAATTCCGAAATTTCAAAGCACTTGTGGAAAATCAAAGTGGGTTGCGTATCAAAGTTTTGAGAACAGACAGAGGAGGTGAGTATATCTCCAAAGAATTTTTATGTTTTTGCAGAGAAAATGGAATTCACAAGAAATTCACAGCAAGGTACACCCCACAGCAAAATGGAGTTGCTGAAAGGAAGAACAGGACCATTATGGATATGGCGAGAATCATGTTGAAGGCAAAGCATTTGCCAAATGATTATTGGGCTGAAGCCGTAAACTGTGTTGTATATATCTTGAACAGGTGTCCTACAAAAGCTGTAATGAACAAAGTGCCGGAAGAAGCATGGAGTGGGAGAAAGCAAAGTGTTACGCACATGAAAGGTTTTGGATGTGTGGCTTATGCACACATTCTAGATCAGCTAAGGAGGAAGTTGGACAGCAAAGGGGAGAAATGTATTTTCATTGGATACAGTGAGGAATCCAAAGCTTACAGGTTGTATATTCCATCCACCAAGAAATTCTTTGTGAGCAGAGATGTTCAATTTATTGAGGAGGAAGCTTGGGATGGAAGCATAGAGAAAACAGTTAATGTTAAAAATTGTTTGTCTCATGATGAAGATGATGAGGAGATGGTAGAAATACATCCCCAAACAACAGTACCAACACAAGGACAGCAAGGAACACCTTTGAGGAGAAATGAGAGTGCTTCTCCAAGCACACCACAGGAGGAAATTCAAGTGCATCTTCAAGCACTTGCACACCAAATGAAAGAGTTAAGAAGTTTAGAAATTTAAGTGACATTTATAATGAAGGAATGAATTCCTTATTTTCCTTGTATTGTCATGTTGATGATCCTAATCATTTCGAAGAGGCAATTAAAGACAAGAAATGGATAGAAGCTATGGATGAGGAGATGAATGCCATACAAAGAAACAAGACATGGGATTTGGTTGAGCTATCAAAAGGTAAAGAAGTTATTGGAGTTAAATGGGTCTATAAGACCAAATGCAATGCTGAAGGCAAGATAGAAAGGCACAAGGCAAGGCTGGTTGTCAAGGGATACAAGCAGCAGCATGGAAGAGACTATGAGGAGACTTTTGCCCCGGTTGCAAGAATGGAAACCGTGAGAGCAGTGTTGTCCATAGCAGCACAAAACAAATGGAAAGTCTACCAAATGGATGTGAAGTCGGCATTCCTAAATGGAGTGTTAAAGGAAGAGGTTTATATTGAGCAGCCTCTAGGCTATGAGAAGAAAGGCCAAGAGCACAAAGTGTGCAGATTGAAGAAAGCTCTTTATGGGCTAAAGCAATCTCCAAGAGCATGGTACAGTAGGATAGATTCTTATCTACTGGAAAATGAATTTGAAAAATGTGAGGGAGAACCCACAGTCTACATCAAAGAAAAGGATGGCAAGATTTTAATTGTTGTCTTGTATATTGATGATGTTATTTTTACAGGTAATGATGACTACCTCATTGAAAACTTCAAATCAGTCATGAAAGAAGAATTTGAGATGACTAACATGGGTTTGCTGAGATACTTCTTAGGCATAGAAGTAGATCAAAATGGAAATGGGATTTTTATCTCTCAAGCAAGATATGTAAATGAAGTATTGAGCAGATTTAATATGCAAGAATGCAAAGCAGCAAACACTCCCACGGTAATGGGATTAAAACTCAGCAAAGAGGACAGCAACAAGGATTTTGATCCTAGTTTGTACAAGAGCATAGTTGGCAGCCTTATGTATTTAACTACAACTAGGCCTGACATAATGTTTGCTGTTAGTTTGATTTCCAGACTCATGGAGAGGCCAAAAGAGGCACATTGGCAGGCAGCAAAAAGAATTCTGAGGTATGTCAAAGGAACAAAAAGATTTGGCATTTTGTATACTTTTTCAGAAAGTTCAGATTTAGTTGGCTACACAGATATTGATTGGGCTGGAAGTGTGGATGATCGGAAAATTACTTCCGGTTATGTATTTCACATGGGTTCACGAGCAATTTCATGGGCTTCCAAGAAACAAGCAATTGTGGCATTGTCTACAACAGAAGCAAAGTACGTGGCAGCTACAGCAACAGCATGTCAAGCAGTTTGGATGAGAAGAATGTTGAGGAGATTAGGCCAAGAGCAGGCAAAAGCAACAGTTATTTTTTGTGACAATAGCTCAGCTATTGCGTTGTCCAAGAATTCTGTGTTTCACAAGCAAACGAAACACATTGATACAAGGTTCCATTACATCAGAGAATTGGTGAACAACGGAGAAATTGTTCTACAGCATTGCAACACTCAAAAACAGGTTGCAGAAATTCTCACCAAGACATTAGACCATAAAAGTTTTGTGTTTTTAACGAAGCGTCTGGGTATGATTGAATGCCCAGCAGTTGAAATTAAAGGGGAGTGTTGAAATATAATCTCAACTACAGGTTTATTTGTTTTGCGATGCGATGAGATCGCAGATCGCAAATCACAAGTATGCTTGGAGCCTTCGTTTGTTCACTTGATTTCCCCGATTGCGATGGTGCGATGCGATTCGATCGCATATTGCAGATCGCACCATATGTGTGTGCCCAAATTTTGGTTTCCGACCAAATGGGATTCTGCGATGCTATTTAAATGAAGTCAATGGGTGAAGTATGGGCCATCATTAAATGAAATTTTACGTGAAGTAAAAGTTTTACTTTACCGCCAGTAAGTGTCAATAAAACAGTAAATGCAATTTACTGTGGTTGGTAAGTTTTGGTGAAGTTTTTAATTTTATTTCAGTGGCAGTATGGGCTCAAGTAATAGTTGGTAAATGCATTTAATTTTTATTATGTCTTTTACGGGCTCAAGTAATAGTTGGTAAATGCATTTAATTTTTATTATGTCTTTTACGGAAGCATGGCCAGTGAAGACGTGAAGTAATTTCTTCTTGGGTTGTCATATATATGTAATGTTTTTTTCATTGTGTTAATGAATGTGAGTGAAGAGGGGAGATGCAACAGCACCCATGAAAGAGAATAGTAATGCACAACAGTGCGAAGTAAAAATATATACGCAGCAGCGTTGTATAGCAATGTGAGAGGAATGCACAGTAGTGCAGAGATGTTTTCTGTTTGTGAAGATTTGTAACAGTTTGAATGTTTTGCTTTTGGAACTGCAATTGAAGCAGTCTCTTGGTGAATCCCTCTGAGTGTAAGAGGATGAATTTTGTATCAGTTTATTTTGAATACAAATCCTTTATATGTGTGTTCAATACTCTGTTCTCAATAATTTGTTTTTAAAGCTTCCCTGTGCTAAGATCCTCTGTGTGTAAAACAGAGCATTGTTCTGCTCTGTTCCGTTTGGTTGTTTGTTTTTGGGATTTTACGAGAAAAATCCCCAACAATCACGATAGGGTCAGATTTGTAACCTAGATTTACCCTTCTTGGTCATCATAAGTGGGCAATCAAGGAATGGTTCTCGGTAACAATGTTTCTCCACGTATTTAGAATGATAAGGGTTATAAGGACAATTTTTTATAATTAGAAAGCCATGCTTAATAAACCGAACCAGAACAACAATAAGATAATAAGGAGTAATCTATAAAGGCATTAGCAATACCGTACTATTGACTGCAAACAATTACCCAGGTAGTTGGGAACCCAATGAGCCCTTATTACAGATAAAGAAGCGAGAAACATTCTCATAATAAACATAACAGGAAAACATGACACATCATTGGAATAAATAAAAGAAACAAACGCATTAAGTTTTTTGTTCCATACATGTTTAACTAATAACTCGAACTTCTGAAAATGAAGGCATCTCATTGATAGTTCGCAAAACAAAAAAAATACACATGCAATTTCCAAGACTCAGTAAGGACAAACAACAAGTAAATTGTAAGGGGTTCTTGCCGAAAAGAGCAAACCCAGGACTCAATAGTAGAGGGCCATTACTTATCAATCAAGAAAAGTAGTAATTATTTATTGGGTAACTCTCAGAAATCACCAACATAAAACATGATTATAGAATCACTCTTAATTTGGAGCTTAACTCTAACTAATTAAATAACCTAAGCAAGGTATAATTTTAACCATCCATTCACAGTTGTAACTGTATGGCTAAGATAAAATCCCTAGAACCATTCACAATATAAGAAAAACTTCTACAAAATCCTTAGAAACCCCATTAAGACAATAGGATGCACCTGGGTACCAAGTATTTCATATGAGATGGCCTAAGGAATGAGCAGAGTGTCGACCACACCCATGTTGGACCAATGACTGAGCCTAATAAACAACATATGTAAATAATTAAACAACTTACAAGAAAATTAACATTGGGGTAAACCCTGAACCATATCCACTGAAGAAAAAGGAAAATTGATTTCTAGCAATTCACTGACTTCTAAAATTAGTATCCTACAATATGGAGGCTGGTAAAGTCCCTTGTAAAAAAAACAAGACAAGATACTAGTCGAGATGAGATTCGTGAAGCCATGATATTGCTTGCAGAAATGAAAAAAAAAAAAAAGGAGTATTGTGTATAAATGTATGGTTTACCTGGATGTGAGAGTTTTGGAGACGCTTGCCTTCAAGCTCAAGGCCAGTCATTGCGTTGATGTGGGTATGCAACATCCTGGTTTCGATGACAAGACAGGGTCACGAATCTAAGACAAAGCTCAGTCGACCATAAATGTTGCACAACAGATCCCTTCCACAACAAACCCTAGGAATGACCGACTCGAGTGGAGGGAAAACAGGTTGGTTATCGATAACCATCGCGGGTCACTAGAAGCCATCGGATGAGAGAGTACCAAGATCAACAGTAGCAATGTCTCCAAGTGGTACATTGGAAGATTCGAGAACCTGGGGCCATTTAGCCACCACCATTGGAATAATCAAAGTCACCCTCTATAGTTTAAGAGTTACCTTATAACTCCTCGTCAATAAAATTAAAATAGAGGACCTTGGTTCAATCTCTATGCATCATATTTGTTTTAAACATTAATTAAAATGATAACCTTTACTGGTGAGACTAACCATATCGAGGTAAATAAAGTTTTTTTTAATGGTTTATTATGTGTATGAATGTGACAACTAGCTTTAAATATTTCATGTCATAAATGTAAATATTTTTCTATTCTTGTTAAAATACAATAATTTTAACTCATTCTAAAAATATGAAAAATTATGTGTGTAAGCTTTACTGGTGAGACTAACCATATCGAGGTAAATAAAGTTTTTTTAAATGGTTTATTATGTGTATGAATGTGACAACTAGCTTTAAATATTTCATGTCATAAATGTAAATATATTTCTATTCGTGTTAAAATACAATAATTTTAACTCATTCTAAAAATATGAAAAATTATATGTGTAGATACACTTAAGTGTATACTGCTTCAGCTTTTGAAATATCTATCTTATTTTAAATAAAATTATTTTATTTAAGGAAAAAAATTAATTTATTTAAGGAAAAAAATTAATTATCCCAGTTAAAATGTACTAATTATTAATAAAAATAAAGACGATTTTCCCCTCAATATTAAATAATGAATAGAAATAAGAATTAAGAATGATTATCTTCCAATATTGCACATATGTACTACTATTTTTCAAAACATTGATATATATTCTATTTCCTTTAATTTAATTGACTAGGGTTACGCTGAATTTGATTTCGTTACACGCTCCCATTCAGGGTCATAGGAGGCTTCACTTGGGGGCAACTCAGTCCTTTTAAAGCTTGCGGTTGTGAGTCAATGTCAAAAGTGTTGACAACCGCGATCCAGTGTTTGTTAGTCAATTACTCCATCAGACATTGCCAAAGGATGTGTGATGAAGGATTGACTAAATTTATTCAACAATGAATGCCAAAGGATTGACTACTGCAATTCTATGTTTCTCAATCAATTACTTCATCACACATTGTCGCTGTGCCTCAAAGTCAAAATTTGAAAGTCTTGACATTGTGTTTGAACTTTGAATGTCAGGTTTATATAACGCACTTGAAACAATTAAAAGCAATTCATGGTCTTCCCACGATGTATCCCAAAGTTGACAATATATACAAATTTGATTAGCTGTTCCCAGTCCTCAGATAATCAATTAAATAAATGAAAGACAACAGGAAGCCAAGTCTGTTGTGAATTTAAGAAATGAAAACCACTGACTCAGGGATTAATTAAGGAATTGGTCAAGTCTAACTGAACTCGGGCGCAGTTTTATCTCTCAGCAGCAGTTGGCCTGGTTAGCCATTCAACCTGAACATGCCTATTCACCTCCCTTCGCAATAGTGACTAAGTGATGAACTTAAGGAATGGGTCAAGTGTATTCACCTCCCTTTGCAATAATGACTAAATGATGAACTTAAGGAATGGGTGAAGTCTAACGAAACTTGGGGAGAAAGTTTACAGCCTGTTGCGTCGTTTGATTTATCAGCCGCTGTTGATTTGGTAACTGATTTGACTTGAATATGATTATTGACCTCACTAAACTCTCTTTGCCCGACCCTTGGTGTGTATAAATAGGTCGTTCCACCTTTTGTATGATATATGCCTCCTTATTTCATTTAACTGATATCGGTGAAAATTGCTTCTGATCAATCGTAGCCATTTAAAAGAGGGTTCTATTATTCACGCTATCTAGAGCCTTTTTGTTTTGTCTTTAATAGCAGAGCAGCATACTAAACTTTTCATTACATTACATTACATTTTGATTGATTGACGTGAGAAGCCCCTGCAATAAAATACTATCGTCAAAGACGAGCAATGAAGACTGGAAGTTTGCTTCTGTTATTCTTCTGCGTTTTAGTAGCCGCAATAGTAATGAAGGAAGGTGCAGTCGATGCAGCTAGAGTCCTGAAAATGAGAAATATTGCAAGAGCCCAAGCTGATAAAAATCCATGTGATCATCATAATGTTCCTAATGGAGATTATGATGTGAGAAATATATTGAAGAGTAAACTTCCTTCTGGCCCAAGTCCAGGAGTAGGCCACAAATACATCGATTCCTTGGGCCCTTTGAATGTGAAGACAAGTAAGGCAGGCAATACATTGAAGATTAGCAAACTGCCTTCTGGTCCGAGTGGAGGAGTAGGCCACAAATACATCAATGCCGAAGGGCTAACGAAGCGATCAGTAGTACCGTCACATAAATTAATTACTACAGAGCCCTTCAACAAGCTTCCATCAGGCCCGAGTGGCGGAGTAGGGCACAGTTATAATGACTGATGACAACGTTCAAAAGAAACCCATGAGCAGTAAACTCAGACTGCGATCAGTACATGTATGAAGGTCTCTGCGGATCATACTAAGTGTAAAGATTGTCCGCACTATAGAATTAGATTTCAGGTAGAAATTACATGGCCGGTGTTTTTTATTTTACAACCCGCGATCGGGAAGAGTTAATAGATGTTGCATTTCAATCATAAATTTAAGCATTATTTTCTACTCATGTTATTCAAAGCATAGCCATCATCATCAATCAATAGCGTTAGTGGCCAATTTAAAGTATATAGAGGGAAAGAGAATCTGACCGCGTGATAATATTGGATTTCTTTTGGGAAGGAGTTTAAATAATTCAATAATTTTTTTTTTTTTAATTACTCATTATTTTCATCTTTGTTGATATTTTATTATTATGTATATTCAGAGAATGATCGAAACAATTGCCGCTTTAAATGTACAGAGAGATCTAAACATTTTAAATTATATAATTTAGATAATTAATATTTTTAATTTAAATTATTTTTTTAAATACTAAATTTGTATAATTTAAATAAATTTTCTAATTATCAATTTACTTTTAAATAAAATATATTAAAAATAAATTCAACTGAAGAATTGATGTATGGAATTTAGATAATTAATATTTTTAATTTAAATTATTTTTTAAAATAGTAAATTTGTATAATTTAAATAAATTTTCTATTATCAATTTACTTTTAAATAAAACATATTAAAAATACATTCAAGTGAAGAATTGATGTATGGAAAAAATTATGTGAAAGGATGTTTTGGTCATATAATTAAATCGTTAATTAATTTCAATAAATCCAATCAAGTTAAATGGTATATAATTTTCTTTTGTTTTTTTGTTAGGGTTCTTTTTATTTTAATGTTTTTTTTAAGATATTAGAGTAGTTAGGAAGTGTATATCTATTATTATTAAAATATTTAAAATAAAATATTAAAATTAGAGTATATTTTTTATATAAAATTTAATTCATTTATATAAATAATTGAGTTTTTTTTTAAATAATTTTGTTAATAAGAAATCATGAGTCAATTTTCTTCGAATGCTTTTAATATGAGACATTATTTATATGTCAGTAGAATGTAATCCTTTCCCTTGATATACCCCGAAAAAAATTAAAAATAAATAAATAAATATATATATATATATATATATATATATATATATATATATATATAATTATAATTTTAAAAATTATAATATAAATATAATTTTATTATTTTTTATATTAAATTAATATAAATAAATAAAACATTATATTTTAAATTAAATCTTATCCTATTTAATTCAATTTCTTATGAATATATGGTCAGAAATGTATGCTATGAAAGCTATAGCTTCCATATGTTTAAATTCTAATACCAAACATGAATTTATACTCCAATTCAGTAAAATCAGGGTGTGGTAAATTTAATTATTGAAAATATTTTATGAATTAGTCATATATTTTATACTAAAACTTTAGGATAGAAAAAATGTTTGAGGATTTTCTTTATTTAATTTTAAGTCTCGTCTAAAAGTTTAATATGTAACATTATTTTCAAAGTATTATAATTTTTTTTAGTTATTTAGTTTTATTGATGGTTAAATATTTATACGATTGATTTTTCTTCTTGATTTTTCTAAATGGAATGAAAATATATTTTTTTATTTTTATTTTTAATTTTATATATATTATTTTATAAAAAAATTTAATAATTTTTTTATTGTGATGATAATGAATTTAAGTATGTTAATGTAGTATATGGATGTAGCATTTTTCAGTGAAATCTAAGTGTTTAATTTATTTTTATTGTAATTTGGTAAATTATTGTGTGAGTGGAAGGCCTTGTTATAAATTTAAATATTTAAAATAATTTTACTTTTAATTAAGATTAGGTTATGGGAAGCTCTGGAATTTACAAGGAAAGTTACTGAGTGAAAAGTTTTCTCTCCACTTCCCTATAGATAAATCATCTAAGTTGGGAAACAAAGAGGGGAAGAGAGTAGGAAGAAATACTTGAGATATGTGAAAAGGGAGAATAGAAATAATTCAATTTTCTCAAAGTTGATGTTGTTGACCAAGGCAGGGTATCCTTGAGCTGGTTGGTCAGTGTATCCTTGAGCTGGTTGGCCAGTGGAATTTGTAGAGCTCCATGGCAAGTGGAATCCCTAATGAGGCTTGGAGTCTGAGGAAAGCCCTAGTAAGGTCTTTGTCTATTACTGGAAGTGGAAACTGACAAGAAGGCAGAAACTGGTGAATTGTGTTGACTCCCTAAACTAAGATAAGTATTTCAATTTATAGTTTCCACAACATATAATATATATGTAATTTTTGTAATTCCTGTAATGTGAAATTATTTGCAAATCTCTATAAATGCAATAAACTCGTAGCTGATTTTTATTTTTGTATATCTATTTATTAAACTTCCATTATTCCAGTAATGAGTAATTTTATGGCAAGTTATTCTCAAATATGAATAAAAAGTTTGGTATGAAATTCTGTGTTAGTCTAATACTCAAAATTTCAACCATTGCACACTAGAAAATTACACTACTGATTCTGATGGAAATGCAATAGAAAAGAAAAAGAACACCTGCAGGTAACAGGGGTGATTGTTGTCACTGTATAGATGAAATATTTAGATTAGAACATTAATAATGACCCTTTATATATCTTCCTAATGAGGAAAGAGAATAATAAAATTTTGTGAATGTGAGGGGGTTCAGAGTGAGTTATCACTAACTAGAGGAGACCAATATAGATTATATAACTTCATTTGAGAGTCCCTAGCATTTGACTATAGGAGGGTCCTAGAATTAGTATACATTGGTATTGAATAAAATTGGTAATTTGATTTAAAACTTACCATGTGCATGATGAAATCATGGGAGTTTGTCTGTCACCGAGGTTAGCCCTCAGGCCGAGCTGGTTCTAGCTGCCTCATCGATAGACCCATGGTTGAATTCAAACAATAGAAGCCATTGGAAATCTAACAAGTAATAGAGCTATTTGCATTTCTAAAGACCATTAGAAGAAATACCAAAGAAATAATTACTAGGAAGAATATACAGATAACTCGAAGTCACAATAAATGGTAATTGTGTAAATCCATTGTCGATGCATTTATGAAAAAAACATGGATGCATGTATAAACAAAATTCCAAACGACATCTCAGTAAGCTGTAGCTTTGTAGGCAATTGAGAGTGGAGGTTGAGAATTGAGGGAGACGGAGCTATGGCGTTCGGGAGGGCGATTCTAGATCAACAAATGATGCAGGTTTTCCTCGTCGATGGATACTTCAGCAACACGAAAGGTCAGGTCCCCGTCCTCTGCAAGAAGCTCGAAAGGCTTACTTCTGCGTCTGCAGAAGCGCCGCCACTTCCAGACCCTCATCGCTCGCTGCTGTTGCAGGGTTTACCGAAGCCGATGTGTCCATTTTTCTCATCGCAAGTTTTGCTGAAGTGGCCACGGGTGCCATCGTCTCTAGCGATTTTATTGCAGGGTTTTTATTTCCCGGCCTCGTACAGGCTGGCCTCTCAAGCCCTCCAAGAGATTCAGCTGCCACTCCTGGAGAGGAAAATGAAAAAGGATTGGACAGAAGGGGTTTTTTCATCAGATCGAGCGAAGAAAACAATAGAGGCCGACTGCATGAAGCGGATCTGCATCCGCCTGCGGGGAAGAGAGAAAAAATCTCCAGATCTGGACTGGATCTATCAGATCCCGTAAACCAGCAAAGGAATCGACAAGTCCTATGTACCCTGGAACTCTGGCTGAACAGGGATGCACAATTATTTTGCCACCTGTTACACTGTGCCTCCAAGAACCCTGCCTTGGCAAAGGCGATGGGAGCAGAACAGACACTCTTCAGCGATCTGATCCCCCAGATCATAGAAAGGGCTATATGGCACGAGGACATCCAGAACACAAAACAGAGGAGAACTGCTCCCATTGCCTCTGTGGTGACAACCCCACCAGATCCACGCTTTCAAATTAGTATAAAACCTCCCTCTCGGAAATCAACCCTAATCTGGGTTCAAGCTTTAGATAGTGTCTCAAATCTGAAGAAAAACATTGCCAACCACACCGGCCTCCCCGAAGGATATCAACATCTTCTCTCTAAGGGCAGATCGATACAAGATCAGAGGACAATTGGATATTACAACATCAAGCCACGATCTAATATTATTGTAAACATGTGGCTACGGGGAGGCGCAGCAGCCAATGGCCCACGAAAACAAACAGAAGAGGGCAGTGGATCTAAAGCAAAACACAGGCCAGATCCACACCAGCAGCACAAAAGTGAAGGAACATCATACAAGCATATTCTACAAGGGGGAAAATCTTCCTCTACAACCCCACAGCAGGCCGGAACAGAACCCAACCCATATATAGTGGAGCAGCTGGACTATACACCTGAACTAACAATAGATACAACAGAAGCAGAGGAGGTGCGCAACATATATGAAAGACAAGCCCTCATCTGCCGCTTCAATGGTTTCTGGCCAAAGCCCATGGACCTTTATCATTGGATTTTCACAAAATGGTCTCTTAATTGTGGCATCATGCTCTGCTCCAAAGGTTTTTTCATAGTCAATCTTCCTTCTGCAGAGGTCAGGGACGTAGTTATACAGCAAGGACCGTGCTTTTGGGGATCTTCAGGACTCTTCATTACACCTTGGACCCCAAATGTTTACGCAAACACCTTCATTGTCTCCAGGGTGCCAGTGTGGGTACGTCTACACAACCTTCCAGCACATATTTGGGACCAAAAGACAATCGCATGCATTGGAAACTCCATCGGCAGATATATTAAAATGGACACCCAGCGAGTGGAAGAAGGAATCTACACTTTCGCACGAATCTGTTTGGAGGTTGATCTCAGCAAAGGATTACCGGATCACATAGTATTGAAGCACAAAGATCGCTGCTGGATGCAAACAATAGATTGTGAAAACACAGCATTCCAATGCAGAATATGCAGGCAGACAGGGCACCTACAAAATGACTGCCGAGAATTCAAAAAAGACAGCCAAAGAAGGAGGAAATCCGGAAAAAAAAAAGGATGGACATTCCCCCCACCAGTGCCTGAGGAAGAGGAAGAAAGTGAGGAGGAATTCCCTAGCCCAAATAAGAACATCCAAGTAGAACCGCATGAACAAACTCCACAAATGGCCATGGAATCGCAACCGGAACAGACTTCAGACAAAACGGAACTCAGTGGAACCAAAAGGCAACATAAATGGGACACCTCGGACTCAGACAAGGAAAACCCTCGACCCGTTGAGAAAAACCCATACCAACTCGTTCCCATGCATCCGGTTCAAGGCGAATGGCGCAAAGTAGAGAAGAAAAAGGGGAGGAAAACTTGATCTTCCCCCCACTAGGCTTCTGAGTGCTCTAGGCATGGTTTTCTTTTCAGCAGATTACTTTCTTCTTTGTTTTTGACACTTGTGTCACCCCTTTTTTGTGAGGCTTCATAGCCTTGTCTTTGCTATGCTTCGGCATCTACAAAATGCAATTTTCAAAATTAATGGAAATTACGATTTTTTCTACGGGGAAAAAAGCTGTAGCTTTGCAAAACCATAGGATAGCTAGATGATGAAACCCTTGAACAATTATCTAATTTCCGCAAAATTAATAACTACATTCGATATTGAAGAAAAATAATCAAAATTGTACATAGATTACCACTGAGAATTGCTGCAAAGTAATTCTATGTTTTCAGAAAAAATTCTAAGGAAAAACCCTCGGCGAGGGAATTAGATGTCGCACTATGTACAAATCACACTGTGAATATATACATATTGAAATGTATATAAGTAATTCGCATAGGATACGATTAATTTCATCAATATCCATTACCATGAATAGTAAGAAGAGAATTCCCAAAATAAATTAAAGGGCAGACCCTTTCTAAATCAGTTATTAGACCCACGGCGGAACCCTCAACAGGCATCACAAAGTTTGTAAAGTAACCTAGCACCGTGAATCAAAAGGCGTATTGACGGTTCTAGCAGCTGTGAGGAAACCCTGGCTGCAAGAAGATGGGCAGGGGTAAAATGAGCCCAGCTATAAATAACACATTCAAACCCTAGGTTAAAGAAAATAACTAGAGGAGAAAAAAAGAATGAAACCCGAGTCGTCAGAATTAACTATGGAGGAATCAGGAGGAACCCATCACCTAGGCGGGTTAAATGGATGGACCTCGTGGAGAAAGAAAAACTGCATATTCAAATAAACAATGCGATTAGCAACTAGATAAGAATCATAGCAGTACACAAAATCAAATTGAGAAAACAGCTAATGGGTACTGAAAGGAAAAAGATAAACATGGTGGATAATTGTTGGACATGAATTATGAATAATGAAAGTAGGCCCATTTCTGGAAATAAACTCGAGAGGTGTATGACGATCAGCCGTAGTGGTGGACTGAATAGCTTACCACAGGAACAATTTGCACCCTGAACCTTCCATGAAAACCTAACTACATCAAAGTTGCAGAGCTGCGGTAGGAAGGTGCGAGAATGACGAGTAGAGAACTGACAAAGGAGGCAACCAGTTACCTCAACCACCTCGGAGTGATCTCTACCTTCCATGTACACCTTTCTAGATCGACGCTTCAGCTCTCGGTACACTAACCCAATAATGGATTCAGGAGGATTCGCCATAACACTCTGTCAACGTGATTTCGTACTAGGTTGCTACCAGTGTAGGAAAACTCATGTTAGATTTCAGGATTATACATATAGCCTTTTCATGTGAGAAATGTTTGTAAACAAGCCCAACGATCTAAGAAAATTATATGTAATTACTCTTCCAGCGAGCTACGTATAAATACAATATCAATATGTTATGGATTATTTCTTATGTGTAAATGAAGGTAGGCCCAACGACTAAGATCAAAACAATAATTAATTCCTGACTAGATAATTAATAGTAAGTTAATTGATAGTAATCCATAGAAAAAAAATTATGAACAATAATTAATTCTTAAAGTTAATAGTAAGTTAATTGATAGTAATTTATAGAAAAAAAGTTATTTGACTGTTATGGTGTATGCACGTTGTAATTGGTATCAGAGCTAAAAGCTTCAACACTGCGAACTATTTAAGGGAAAAAGTTCATTTGAGTTGTATTTCATAATAAAGAAAAGTTGGAAATATGGTCAGTTTACTTAGAGGATGAAACTATTTACCATTACCCAACTCAATCTTCAGATATTGGTGCGGTCAGGTGAGACACCATAGTCCAAATATACTATAATGCTGAGGGAATAAATTACCTATTCAAACTAATAATGAAAACTGAATTAAAATAAATATTTATAGGTAACTTTAGTTACAAGTCATGAAATACTAATGAGAATTCTTACTTGCAAAGTGACTTATTGGTCAATATATCTCACAATAAGTAATAACTGAGTAAGTCACATTTAATTACTTTGGGTTCATGATATGTAATCATGAGAGAGCTTATGCACTAACAAATCAAAATATGAATATATATAAACTAAATAAACAAATATTCCTACACTATGGACATGTTTGAGGAAAGAAGGTCTTGCCTGTATGACCCCTCTCATAAATAAGAGATTACCTATAAGATGACTACTTGTTAATAGTTAGAGATATTCCTTTTGATACCTAGTTTATAAACTTTGTTGAACAAATGAGTGAAAAAAAATCATTGATAATAATTTAAATTTTGAATCTTATGTGTGAAAGGACAAAAACTCCAATAAAATTCCGCAGGTTGAAAGCCCTGTTTGTTTTGAAAATTTATATATAAAAAACAAACCTTGTAATCTATATATATATAACAAAATGTAAAATATATTACTATACACAGGAATTGAGTCGATTATATCTGAGGAGAACTCTTGTCCAAGTGAATGAGAATATGGGATGCCTACGATTATCAAATTTATGTACAATATGTCTCAATGATGGATGATTTATCAAATATATGTACAATATAACTCAATGATGGATGATTGGTAAAATGGTTGTAATCCTTTCCATTGATATGACAGATATTGACAAGGGTCCCATTAGAAGATAATAAAAAAATCATATGTTAATATTACATCTTATGTGTTAATAAATACAATGATACATAAGTGAGGGAAATAAAGCTCAAATGAAAAAGGAATCAATCAACGGTTGTACTAAAAATTCTCTTTACAAAAACCACAGAAAGGAGGGTTAACACAAACCATCACCATGGAAGACCATAATAGTAATGTGGTTTGAAAAATGACTAGATAATATGCCTTATCAAAGACCAACGAAATGGAGTTAGGTGGTGTCAAATATGATTGGACAAAAAAAAACTCTCCCCAATAATAAGTAAATTGTGGAAGGGGTGTGGTTAAATGACTACGAACCCATATACTTCTTTATAACCTAGAAATTGTCATAATACAAACTAAGTAATCATTTCAAATTGACTTTCTCATGTAAATTTGTAAACTATTTTTTATATTATTTCTACCGTCATTATGCATAATGATTTGGTTCACCATTATGTTTCAGTTTGTTGTTAAATTTTGATTCCTATTATCGTATAAAAAGTCGCAGTATCCTTTAATGCAACCTCAATCCAATTCTTCGGGTTATAATGATTTGGTTCAGGGTTGTGTTTCAATCTACTATTAAATTTTAATGGATTCTATTATGTAAAAAATCTCAAGATGTTTTGAACTAAATAGTCAAGTAGTTTACCCCAGTTATAAGAAAAAATTTAAAAATACATATTTTATTGTTATTTCAATTATTATCATTTTTGTTTATCATAATTAACATTATGGTTGGTCAAAATGAGGACTTGTTATTCCATATTTCCTTTCTTATGGTAAATCATTTTCGTTTAACATGAATTCCAATGATTGAATGCTAATAATTTCAAAACCAAGTCTCATGCCTTGTAAGAAGTTTTTTGTTAATGTAGTTCTATGCTTTATTTTATGTAAATTTTAAATCTCATTAAAAATTATGGTTTTTTTTTTTCTAAACTTAGGTGGGACCTTCTCATTTTCTAGTTTTTACATGTCCGTTATTCACCCCATTTCCACGGAGGGTAGCACAAGAATCGAACCCAAGATCTCCGGTTCGGTGAGACTTCATTTCCACGGCCATTGCCACTTGAGCTAACCTATGCTGACATAAAAAATTATGGTTTTAATATAATGTTTTCTTTTGTTTTATTAATTATAAATTGAAATAATTAAAACAATATAGATACTTACAAATTTCTTAATTAATTTTGGATATACCAACTTATAATCACAACCCATATTTAACCTAAGTCAATCAGTTTTTCTAATGGTTCTTCTTTGTATGTTAGCACCTATTTGAAGAAATCCAATGATGGTTATTGTAAAATAACTAAAAATATACAAAAATGAAACTTTGAGTTGTTATAAGGAAATATTAATAATTACCAAAAAACTTTGATATCAACCATTTTCTTCCTTGTCGTCCTGTTTTTATGTGTTCAATGAGTTCCATTTTGCTTTCTTTTGTGCAAGAAAATACTTGAAAATGAATATTTAGTGCTAAATTAGTTTTTTATATGTGCAAATTCAATCATGATTACATACATTTGAACCACACTTTTGTTCATATAACTCCTCCTATGATGCAATTATGTCCATTTCTTTTACCATCTCATTGTACATTTTTTTGGACATTCCTACTGGCATTTCACATATCAGCTCAGATTTTCGTAATCTTCTTGAAAAAATAATAAACTATTTTTTTATTGACATATGAAAAATAAATATAACAAAACTCATATTAATAAATGAATGATTTGTATTAATATATACATATAATTGTGAAAAATCATTTTAATTATGAATATTACTTTTTAAATGTTATTTTTTTTGTTGTTGTATATTTTTTCAGTTGCAATTCTTACATGTCCTGTTGACCATTTCTCTAAAAATACTTCATGTAGACATAATTTAGTTCTTGGAATCATTGGATTGATTTTTGTATTGTAAGTGGAATGTACGTCTATACGTTCATTACACTGAATTCATAGTATTTTTGTAAAAATCCTTCCACCCCTCCCTTTCATTAACTTCTAACACCACTCTAGATGAGCTAAGGAACAATTCATCGTCATTTACATGCTCTATATTTTTTTCTTAAAAATGACATTGATTTTTCCTTTCATTGTTCCTCCCTGTATAACATTAATTATATATGAATTAATAGACTGTTTTAAACATGTTATCTAATATTCTTAAGTACATTACTAATAAAAATTAAAAAAACCCTCGTATTGAATACTATTTTTCATTCACCTCATTCATCCTTCTACAAATTTCTAATCATATTTTTAAGATCTTCTCCACATAAATTAAAAATAATATTATTGACTTTTTTCATTTTTTAGCTTTGCAATACATATTACATATAATTCAAACATATTTATTTTGGAAAGAAATTACAAAAAATTACATTCCGTGCTTTTTTCAATGTGTTATGATTGTGTTGATTGGTACTTTTGTTATTTGACACATTCTCAAATATTTTTTATCAATAGAAAACTTGTACGATTAGATATAAAAGTCACTAAATATATTTTATACATAAATAAATAAAAGTTATGGAAAAAAGAGCTTCGGTAATAGTGCATAAATGCACCAATCCATTTAGGCCATTAAATGCACCGAGTGTTTAATTTTTCAACATTGTGTGTGATTTTTTTTTTAAATATTTTTAAATTGTAATCACCTGATTTGTAATGATAAATGCCACACAATGACTTAATAGATCTATTTAGTAGAGGCCTGTCGGTGTGTTACAGTACACTTAAGCAGCGATGAACAAACTAGACAGGACAAACGAGTTTAAAATAATGATAAACACCACACAATGACTTAATAGATCTATTTAGTAGAGGCCTCTCGGTGTCTTATAGTACACTTAAGCACCGATGAACAAACTAGACAGGACGAACGAGTTTAAAATACGTTGGTGCATTGTATGACACAAGGCAAACTTGTGGAAATTAATCCACCACGAAACATATGTTTTTTTTTTAAATAGGACAAGGGTGAAAGTGTGTGGATTTAATTCAGTAAACAAACCCCAACTTTAGATGTCAAGTGCCATATGTATAACAAGTACAGAAATTCATTAAATCTAAAATGCCTAAAATTAAAAAACCTAATTGTGAAGTGATAGAGGAGTTCAACCATAACTTGACATTTTGAAGTCACATAACCAAAAGTTTAAGGTAAGTACTCATTTTTTTTTTTAAATTTAAAAATAAGTACATAGATATTATAAAATTTTACTTAATTTAATCTAATTTTTTATTTAATTACTTTTTTAATTTTATATTTTTTTTTAAATTTTGAATAAATCTAATATAAATCATAAAAAATATTAACACTAAAATTAACATTAAAATTTTAATTTTCTTCTATGTAGAATTATGTGTGAATTATCATACTTTTCAAATTCCGACATTTCTCCAATTCCAAAATATTTTGGTACTCCAAAGTACTCCGAGTATGTCTCATTTTCAAATGATCTATATTTTAATTAAACCCTAAGACATATTGTAAAAAAAATTATTAGTAAAACTTTTACAATGTAAGGATTTAAGTGAATCACCATACCTTTCAGCTTCTAATCTTTTGAATAGTTTAGTTGCTCCAAAATAGTTTGTTGCTGCATAATGTTCCTGGTAAGTCTCTTTTGCAAATCACTTCCTTGGAATTTTGGGAAAAATAATCAAATAGTGAATAACTTTTTACTATTTAAATATATTATGGCTCATATTTGAATTAAAAAAAATAAAAAAAATCGTGTTTTTTTTGTTCACTTAATCCAAACATCGGTGTGTTCAACAATAAAGAGCACTAGTACATTTATAAGCAAAGCACACCAACATTGTCGAGGTGTCAAATTTTTTCAACACACCAACATGATACAATACTTTTACTTTTTTTTTTTTTAAATCTCGAAAGAGTGTGATTAACATTTTAATGCAATGGTGTGGTTTGTATCTAAATGCATCCATGTTGTAATTGTTATAAGAGCACCGACATGGTAAAATTTTCTTTTACTTTGAAAATATTGGAGAATGGTGTGTACTAGTGTTTTTTTTATTCAAACACGTCCGTGTTGTTTTGTATAAGAGCACCAATATGATAACATATTTTATATTTTTTGAAATTCTGGAAACTGGTGTTGGTATTATTTCAATGCACTAGTGTTGTTGTTCTTTAAACACATCGGTACGATTTGTTTTGATAAGTGCCATAGTAGGGTTTTAAACCTATGTAAAATTTAATTTTCACATAAAAATTTATATTAATCTTAAATTATCTTTTAAGATGCATTAACATGGATTATCGAAGCTCATAGTATACATTTTCACTTAAAGTAACCTTATTCATGAAAAACTACTTCAAAACAAATTGAAATTCAAGCTATGGTTATATGGTTCTCGAAATTAATATTAGATATGCACACAAACTTTTATTTCTGTTTTTTTTAAGAGGAGGGACAAAATATCAATAATATCAAATGGGCAATTCTTCATGGCAAATTCTTCAAATTCCAACTCGTTTCATATTGTTGATAAAAGTTCTTCACAAAGTTCTCCATTTTCATATCTAGTAACTTTAGATTTTATTTATATTTTGATTATGTAATTGCATTTTTTTTAATCATTGCCAATTTGAATAATAATATCTCCAAATTTGTAGGATCCTAATTTAGAATTCTATTCAGATGTAGAAGATATTCCACCATTTCAAAAAAGTCAGAAGAACTTATCAAGAGAAACATATCACAGGGAGTTGGTAGATGAAAATGGACAACCTCTTCACCCTCCAATTGGAACATGGCATCTTCCAACTGTAATAATGGATCATCGACTGTAATAATTGTTTGGTATAACATAATTTCATTAAGCCAATTTCATTGGTGTGCTTATTAATATCATTGATATTGTACTAAAGACATTCAACATGTTTTGAAATTAGGATACTAGTGATGATGATCAACCCACCTACCATCTTCTAGTCCACCCCACTACCACGTCAACTCGACAGAAGGTTGAATTACGATCAAGACTCAGAGCTGAAGCATACAAATAATGGATGAATCAACCACCTATTCAATTCATACTACATCTAAATTCACTAATTAGGAATGACTACAACAATAATAATTTTTCATCTCAAGTTGGGAAAAGAGGCAATCGAATAGAGGTTGGTATGGATGATTACTTAGAGGGTACAACTATCACAGAGGCAGTATTTTTAGTTACATTCCATAACGATGAGATATTGGTTGATGCTCATTTCACTGATACCTTATTTGAAAGCCTCAAATCTTCTTCCACCACCCGTGTCCTTGGACCTAGAAGCAAGTCAAAATCTACTTATATGGGGATAATGATGTTGTTGTACAACTTGAAAGAAACGTTTGGCATGTTGAACACATGTTTCTCGCAATATAGAGGTAATTCACTTGCATGATCAGTCAAGTCCTATATATTTTGAGAAATATTGTCCCACAATTAACATTAAAAATGGTTAATTTTATGAACGTTAAATATTTACATTGTACAATTATATTCCCCACCAACTGAAAGTTATGCAAATATAAGGTTCTTATGAGTGATAATGTCTTATCATGTAGCTTCGAAGAGGAAAATCAGTTGTTTAAAATGTTGGGTGTTGAGTACATATCATATCATGCATGTATGAATGATTGTATTCTATAAAGAGGAGAATATCTAGACAAAGAGATACGTCTGAAATGTGGGCATGGCAAGTATTGTAACTAGGAAAATTTTGTTAAATTACATGGTCCCCCTCTTAAGATATTAAGGAACCTGACTATAATCCAAAGGACCCAAAGGTTCTTTTGTCGCAAAGAATTATTTATGTTGTAGGGATTACATGCCTCACATAAAAGTTAGTCAAGAGTTATGTCAATCCCAAAATATTCAATAGCCATGAACCATATAGAGGATACATGGCTTGAAAAATTCAAGGATGAAGTATGAAGTCTATGATTCGGCATAGCCATGGATGGTGTCAACCCATATTCCCTCCAAAGCATCATCTATTTTGTTTGGCCTATAGTAGTGATCAATAATAATATCCCACTATGGTTGTCCTTGAAGAATTCACATCTTATGTTCAATCTCATAGTCCCTAGCAAAAGACAAGTGAAGAATATGTATGTCTACTTACATCCACTCATAAATGAATTGAAAGAACTATGGGAAGAGACACATGTGTACAATGTATCAAGAAACAAAGCAAGAGAGAGTGGTTTTATGTTGTATGGCATATTTGCTTACATCATACATGATTATCCAATCTTGGGAGTTCTCTCTAGTAAATTACATTTTATTAATTTGTTTATATGTGTAACAATATTGTTTCACATATTAATTTATTTCACTGCAATTGTTTTGATCTTCATGGTCACTAATTTTCTGGTCTTTATACAAAAATTTTGCAGGTCTTGTAACAAAAGTGTATCATGGAAGTAAATGATGTGGGACTTCTCTAATGTCTAGGTGGTCTAACCACCTATGAAAGCCAGTGCATGACTCCTTGAGGGTATTCGTTCGAAAATAACACACTTACAAAAGAGAACCCAAAGGCATGCAATAATGACACCAACTTAATGGCTTAGAGAATATAAGAGAGAGAATGAAAATGATTTTTCATAAATGTTGTATCCAAATGGGCATCCTATGTTCAATGATCGAGAATTCTTCTACACTTATGTTAAGAAATTTCCCATCAAGATGAAAAGGAAATTTTTTTGTTATGAGCTCCCATAGTTGGAGCATCTTAATATTTCCCACTTACTAGATCCCATGCATCTATTTAAAAATGTTTCATCTTCTCTATGGAGGCACATATCATCAAAACAAAATAAAACATTTTTTCTTAGGAGAGATCTTATTTCTTCAAAAACTAAAGAGAAACATTGGCCAAGATAAGAAACTAGAGGAGAGGTTCGTCTCTCTTGGTATTTCAAAGAAGGTGATGTCCCATGGGTTTTAAAGAAATATGATATTTATTTGGAAAAGGTAGTTATAATGACTGTGAGGGTGTCTTCTTTATATTGGTCTTCACTATGGGGCTGCTTTATTGTGGAATACCATTTGTCGGGGTTGAAATCACATGACCATTTCAACCTTCTAAGAGTATGTATGTCAAAATATGATTTTTTATTTTTATTTTACATTTATGCAATGGGATATTTTGTAATTACTTTATGTATAATGTACTTTTTACTATGCAATGTCATTATCCTCTGCTCGTGTGTCAGTGTGTGAATTGTGAATTCCCCCAAGACCTATGACATGACATAAATAAGGTATCTACATTTGTACATTCGATCACATGAAAGGATATTCACATGGCTAGCATTAAATGGTGGCATTAAGAGATATCTAAGATTGTTTGTACGTTTGAGAAGGAATTGTTTACGAGTTTCATGGACTTGCATGTGCAACTTCTAATTATCCTAGTAGATGAAGTTGAATTAGTTGGGGTGGTTTCTGTAACACCACCCATTGTAATTAAAATAGCTAGGTGTTTGTTGGTTACTATTACTAGTGGTTTAACTAGGATTGAGACAAATTGACTATGGTTGCAAAATAGTTTTTAGAATAATAAATAAATTTGTTGTTCCCATTGTTGGAAATAATAATCACTAATATCAGAGTAAATGATACTTTCCAGAATCTTAGAATAATCAAATTCAAATTGAATTTCCTGAATTAAAAATATATGGATATATATTACACCCCTGTCGGAGATAAAGACAGGATAAAATCACAGCAAGGAGAAAATAAGGCTTTTTATTTTAGGAAAAATAACTGAAAAGCCTAGGCTAAGTGGATACAGATTCCGAGAAGGAAAGACATTGTGAAGGAAAAATCTGTGAGAAAGATAATGTTAAATAAACTTATCAAGGCTCAGTAGGGGTTACTGAGATCTAGCAAGGTTATCATAACTCGGGGGGAGTCAAAGATGATTCAAGGTTGGGTTGACCGGCATTACAGTCCATAGGTTTCAAGCCTTGGAGTAATGTATAATCTACTGTGAAGTAAGAGGTTAATTGAAGTGCATGACATATCAGTCGAAATCGAACAAAGGTAGGTGTATACACTGGGCTAGGAGAAAATATCGAGAGGGGTTGCATGCTATCCATGCAGCTAACATGTAGTATATTGCAATAGTAAAAGTGCTAAGCAAATTTGAAGAGTGGGTTGATTCCTATTATAATTAAATTACCAGCCCATGCATACACTACAAAACCAAACGTGTATTAGCAGACTTCAACTATAAAATATTTTCAATTGTGATCTATGTCTACAATACTCTTCCTGCCAAGCGAAATCATAATAGGTCCAGCTACACATTACCAATCTAGAAGTTCAAAATTCGTAGAATAGTAAAAAGTCAACATACTAAAATTAACTATATATATATTACCAAATTTTGAAACTAGTCATATGTATATATATCTAGAACAGTTGCATAACCACTTATTAGGTAGTTTGGAGAAATCACCAACATAAAACTTGATTATAGAATTGTTCTCAATTCAGAGCTTAACTCAAATTAATTAAATAACTTGAACAAGGTTTAATTTTTAGATAGGAGGAATGACCTGTTGTAGAGTTTTAGTGAACCCAACGTTTCGGACTACCAAGTGAGTCCATCATCAGGGGATGCGTCAATAGATATTCTTTAGATCTTAATGATGTATCCAGGAGCTAGATTTAGGTTTTATATATAGGAAATTGAATAAAAGATGTAAGAAAGTAGGTCGGTTAGATTTTCATTTAGCTAATTAATTATTATTCTTTATTTAATTTGTTTATGATGATTTACTTATTTATTTATTTATTTTTATTTTTTTTAATTAACTAATCAATAGGTTTAACAATCCATTCATAGTTGTAACTGAATGGCAAGCATAAAATCCCTAGAACCATTCAGAATATAGGAAAAACTTCTGGAAATTCCTTAGAAAATTCCATTAAGAAAGCAGGATGCACCTGGGTACCGAGTATTTCATATGAGATAGCCAGTGGAATGAGTAGAATCGCGATCAGACCCATGTCAGATTAATGACTCAATCCTACAAACAACAAATGTAGATAATTAAACAACTTGTAGGCAAACTAAGATGGGGGTTAACCCTCAACCCTATCCACTAATGAAAAAGGAAGGTCGATTTCCAACAACTTACTGAATTCTAAAATTAGTATGCCGGAATGTGGAGACCGATTGCATCCCTTGTAAAAACAACAAGACAAGATATTAGTGGAGATGTGACTCATGAAGCGATGTTATTTCTTGTGGAAATGAAAAAAAAACAAAAGGGCAATGTGTATTTATGGTTTACCTTGATGTCAGAGTTTTAGAGACGTCTGCCTTCCAGCTAAAGACTAGTCATTGTGTTGATGTTGGTATGTGGTCTCTTGGTTCGATGGTGAGAAATGACCAAGAATCTGGCAGGAATCTTAGTCGACTGGAAATGTTGCAGAACAAAACCCTTCCATAGTGAACCCCGGGAAAGACTGAATAGAGCGGAGGGAAAACGGGTTGGTTACTGATAACCACCGCAGGGTCATCGGAATCTGATAGATGAGAGAGTACCAAGATCAACAGTGGAACCATCTCCAAGTGGTGCATTGGAAGATTCAAGAACTTGGGGCTAGTTGGCCACCAACATTGGAATAATTAGAGTCACCCTCTATATTTTAATACTTACCTTATAACTCACAAATGACATGATATGGAATAATTAGAGTCACCCTCTATGTTAAGGACATGCTATGGACATTATGAGTTTGTTTTTATGCCATTTGGACTCACAAATGCCCCAAAAATAAATGTTGTTGGGGAATTTGTGAGTCCAAATGGCATAAAAACAAACTCATAATGTCCATAGCATGTCCTTAACATTATTTTATGTATATCTTCATCCTTAATTCGTATATGGTGATAGCCTGATCATAGATCAATATTTGAAAATACAACAACACCCTTTACTTGATCAAAAATATCATCTATTCTAGGAAATGAGTACTTATTTTGAATCCTTAACTTATTTAGTTTCCTATAGTCTATAGGCAGGGGAAGAGTGCCATAGTTTTTTCTTACAAATAGAAATGGTTCTCCCCAAAGAGACACACTGGGGTGAATATGATCGTTGTCCAATAGCTCTTGGAGCTGTCTTTTTAATTATGTCAACTTCGGAACACTCATCCTATAATGGGTTTAGAGACTATGGTGGCACAATGAACCAATTCTATAATAAGATCAATATTTCTTTTGGGTGGAAATTCTAGAATTTATTCTTGGAATACATCCGAAAATTCCTAGATGACTCGTATCTTTTCCAGGTCAAACATTTTGTCCTTAGAATTAGCATAAACAACCTGCAAAATATAGACTTGACAACCCTTACAAATACAATTTCCTAAGTGATGGGCTGGAAAAAGGCATAACTTTAATTCCATTTTAACATGTGCCTAGATTTATTTTTTAGTACTCTCATTAATAAGAAAGTTAACTGTTTTATCTATACAATTTACAAAGGTCCAGTGATCTTCCATCCAATCCATGCCTATAAATACATCATAGGAGCCTAGCAGTAGAAAATTTAGATTTTCCTTAACTCGATGTCCAACTATATAAATTATGCAATTTCATACCTTTCCAATTACTCTTCTTTTAGCTCCTATGGCTAGCTTTACTAGCCAAGAATTCCTGAAATTCATACTTTACATATGACATAAATCAACTATTTTTGGGCTGATATAACATAGGCTTGCACCAGGGTCTATCAAAATGGAAACATGATGGCTACATATTTTACCTTCAAGCTCCACCATTGTTTGTTGACACTCCACTTGATGATCCTCCAAGGTTGCATTAATCTTCGGTATGCTCCTTTCTACTTCACCAATGGTAGAGGCCTCTTGGATGTTAGTAGCTGATTCTGGCCGACTGTGGTGGGTGAAACTTTTATAATAATTGGGTTCCCCACAACCCCAACACCGAAGAGGGGCATTCAAATTTCGATTGGGCTCTGGTTTAATAGATGGCTCATTCTGTTTTAGTTCATTCTGAGATCTAAATTTCTGTTGGTTTTTAATTGGAGGCCAACTCAACCCCTTTCCACATGCACTTTTCATTGTGACTGTTCTTTCATTTTTGTTGTTCAAGAAATTATTTTTCCTCATTTTGTTTGATGAATTCTTGGTATTGTCTTCTTTCTGCTTCATTTGATGGTAACAAATTTGATCCTTTCAAATGGATTCATCCATTATATTTGGGTTATGGAAATCTAGTTTCTCTTTCATGAAGGCATGTACACTGCTAGTAAATCACTGCACTTTATGTTTTTTTTTACAGACGTAAGGAACATATCTTAACAAAGAGGTAAATTCAGTTATAAATTCATTGATGGACTATTGTCCCAACTTCATATCATGGAAATATTTTTTATTTTTATCATAAAACCACTCAGTCAAATACTAATCTTTAAAATGTTCTAAAATTGTTCCCAAGTAACTTCTTGCTCATCAATACCTCGAACAATTTTAATCTCCTCCCACCCTAGGGTGGCCTTTCCTTAATTGGTACATTACCAACCTTGCCTTTAGATTAGCATCATATTCATATATTTGTAGTATACCTAGGGGGGATAGTATCGGGTAAAGAGGGAGGTACCCAAGGGAATAATGTAATAATGGGATGGGTCATAGTAATAAATAAAATGGTTAACTCGTATCATGTAAGGGGCCACAAGTAGTTAGCAATAATGTAATTAGCCCATTGTATTAGATAGATAGTATTGAGGTAACCATGATAATGACCCATGGTATTGTATGTATGAGGCCTATATAGAGCCTAGAGACTCCCCATTGAGAGATGTCAAGGATTATTGTATTGTCAAGCATATGGCTTGTGGAGTGTTCTCCTTCCTTAAGGAGTCAATGTATGGTGTTGCCCTACCTTTAGAATTTGATTAATAAAGTGAAGCATTTATATATTCATATCTTGTTATTTCTTGGTTATATTTGTATTTTCATATATTTTCAGATCAGATCTATAGCAATAATTGAAAATATTTGTTCATATTTATGAGCCATCCTTTCACCAGCTCCTCCACTTCTCCATCATAATTCAGAGGTTTTATTTTCTTGAACTCCCCTCGTAAATCTATTTTTCTTTTTAGGTCCTTTTCCACAGGAAACATTTTCATATTCCTCTTCGTTACCCACTCGACCTCCCTCAGAATCTGGGTGATCTTCTTGTTGTCTAGGGAACTCGTCTTTGTGGCCTAAATATTGACTAGGATTTGGGTTCCATTGGTTTTTCTTGAGTGAGAGAATTTTCATGGTATTCTCTTGCTCCAATTGCCACCTTTCCTTGTCTCCCCTAAAATTCATCATTTCTTATCGAAGATGTTATAAAGTCTCTAACAACATGGAATTTGTATTTGGACCTTCTCTACCCCATTGAACCCACATTTTTGGGTTTCCTTCTGGTACAAGTATTGCTTATAATATTTCGGATAATCCTCCTAGTGGAGTAATCCTTGCTTCTCATCTCATATTGGATCAACTTATTTTCTCTGTACATCATCAATTTGTTTTGTTATCTTCACATGAATCCCTTCAAGTGTCAGTGTAGCAACTTGAGTGCTCTGATACCAATTATCACATACATACACACCATAAACCATTAAAAAGAAAATATTTAGCTACATAAATTATATAGTCAACTTTTCATACATTTAACACATAATACAATATAGACCCTATTTTAAGTGTAGCAGGTAAAGGTTACCATTTTAATTAAAGTTTATAACAAATATGATGGATGGAGATTGAAGCAAGGTTTGCCAATTTAATTTTATCAATGAGGAGTTATAAGGTATGTCTTAAAATATAGAGGGTGAGTCTAATTATTATAATGTTGGTGTCCATCTAGCCCCAAGTTCTCGAATCTTCCAATACACCACTTGGAGACACTGCCAGTGTTGACTCTCATCTGATACTTTCTGATGACCCATGTTTGTTATAAGTAAACAACCCGCTTTCCCTCCACTCCAGTCGATCTTTCCCGGGGTTTGCTATGGAAGGGTTTTGTTCTACAACATTTTCGGTCGACTAAGATTTCTTCTAGATTCTTGGCCATTTCTCACCATCAAAACCAGGAGACCACATACCAACAGCAACACAGTGACTAGTCTTTAGCTGGAAAGTAAATGTCTCTAAACTCTGACATCAAGGTAAACTGTAAATACACATTCCTCTTTTCTTTTTTTTTTCGTTTCCACAAGAATATCATCGCTTCATGAGTCTCATCATGGCTAATATATTGTCTTTTTCTTTTTACCCGGGATTCAATCAGTCTCCACATTCTGGCATACTAATTCTAGAAGTTGGTAAGTTGCTGGAAATCAATCTTCCTTTTTCATCAGTGGATAGGGTTCAGGGTTTACCATAGTGTTAGTTTTCCCACAAGTTGTTTAATTATCAACATCTGTTGTTTGCAGGGATGAGCCATTAATCCGACATGGGTCTGATCAATAATCGACTCTTTCCACTTGCCATCTCATATGAAATACTCAGTACCAAGGTGCATCGTATTGTCTTAATGGATTTTTCTAAAGAATTTCCATAAGTTTTTCTTATATTGCGAATGGTTCCATGACTTTTATCCTATCCATGCAATTACAACCATTAATCAATGGTTAAAATTATACCTTGCTTGGGTTATTTAATTAATTTGAGTTAAGCTATGAATTGAGAGCAATTATATAATCAAGTTTTATGTTGGTGATTTCCCCGAACTACCCAATAAGTGGTTATGCAACTGTTTTGGATAGATATACACAGGACTATTTTCGAAATTTGGTATATATATATATATATATATATATATATATATATATATATATATATATAGATATATATATAGTTAATTTTAGTATGTCGACTCTTTACTATTGTACAAACTTTGATCTTTTGGATTGGTAATGTGTAGTTGGACCTATTATGATTTCGCTTGGTGGAAAGAGTCTTGTAGACATAGATCACGGTTGCAAATATTTTATAGTTGAAGTCTGCTAATACATGTTTGGTTTTATAGTGTATACATGGGCTAGTCATTTAATTTATAATAGGAATCATCATGTTCTTCAAATTTGCTTAGCATTACTACTGTTTCAATCTACTACATGTTAGCTGCATGGATAGCATGCAGCCCCTCTCGATCTTTTCTCCTAGCCGAGTGTATACACCTAACTTTGTTCGATTTCGATGGATATGTCATGCACTTCAATTAACCTCTTATTTCACTATAGATTATACAATACTCCAAGGCTTGAAATCTATGGCTTGTAACACCGATCCACCCAAAATTGAATCATCTCTGATTCCACGTGAGCTATGAAAACCTTGCTATATCTCAGTAACCCCAATTGAGCCTTGATAATGTTTATTTAACATTAATTTTCTCACAGATTTTCCCTTGGAAAGGTCTTTCCTTCTGGGAATATGTATCCCCTTAGCCTAGGCTTTTCAGTTACTTTTCCTAAAAGCAAAAGCCTTCTTTTATCCTTGCAGTGCTTTTATCCTCGGTCTTTATCTCCCACCAAGGTGTAATATATATCCATATAATTTAATTTAGCAAATTCAATTTGAATCTAATTCTTCTTAGATTTTTGCAAGTATCATTTACTCCGATGCCAGCGATTATGATTTCCAACAATGCAAACAACATCTTTGTTTATTAATTTGAAAATTATTTTCCAACCATACTCAATTTTTCTCAATCGTAGTTAAACCACTAGTAATAGTAACCAACAAACAACTAACTATATTAATCACATTGGGGGGTGTTACAGAAACTACCCCAACTAATTCAACCTCATCTACTAGGTGAATTAGAAGATGCACATGCAAGTCCATGAAACTTGTCAACAATTCCTTATAAAACATACAAACAGTCTTAGATATGTCTTAATGCCACCATTTAATGCTAGCCATATGAATATCCTTTGATGCGATCCAATGTACAAAATGCAAATAATTTAGATATGGCATGTCACAGGTCTTGAGGGAATTCACAGTTCACACACCCATGCACGAGCAGAGGATAATGACATTGCATATTTAAAAGTACATTATAAATAAATTAATTATAAAATATCCCATGCATAAGAATAAAATAAAAACAAAAATTCATGTTTTTGACATACATACTCTTAGAAGGTTCAAATAGTCATGTGATTTCAACCCCGACAAATGGTCTTCCACAATAGAGCAACCCTGTAGTGATGACCGATATATTGAAGACACCCTCACACTCGTTATAGCTTCCTTTGCCAAAGAAAGATCACATTTATTTAAAACCCATGGGACATCACCTTATTTGAAAGACCAAGAGGGACGAATCTCTCCTATAGTTTCTTATCTTGGCCAATGTTTCTCTTTAGCTTTTGAAGAAATAAGATCTCTCTAACAACCAATGTTTCATTTTGTTTTGATGATATGTGCCCCCATAGACAAGATGAAACATTTTTAAATATATGCATGGGATCTAGTAAGTGGAAAATATTGAGATGCTCCCAATATGGGAGCTCATAAAAGACAAATTTCCTTTTCATCCTAATGGGAAATTTCTTAACATAAGTGTAGAAGACTTCTCGATCATTGAAAATAAGCTGCCCATTTGGATCGAACATTTATGTAGAATCCTTTTTCTTCTCTCTCATATTTTCTAAGCCATTCAGTTGGTTTCATTATTGCATGCCTTTGGGTTCTCTCTATTTACCAGTGAAAGTGAATTTTGCTCTTTTGCAAGTGTGTTCTTTTGGGAGGACGACCCTGAAGTAGTCATGCAATAGCTTTTGAAAGTGGTTATACCACCTAGTGTCCAGAGAAGTTCCACAACATTTACCTCCACGATACGCTTTTTGTTAGAAGACCTACGAAAGTTTTGTATAAAGAGAAAAATGTTAGCGACCATGAATATAAAAAAAATGTGGCGAAATAAATTATTATGCGAAACAATATTGTTAAACATATAAGTTAATCAATAAAATGTAATTTACTAGAGAGAACTCCTAAGATTGGATGATCATGAATGTTGTAGGAAAATATTCCATACAACATAAAACTACTCTCTTTTGTGATGCTTCTTGATACATCGTACACATGTATCTCTTCCCATAGTTCCTTCAATTCATCTATCAATGGATGTTAGTAGACATACATATTCTTCACTTGTCATCTGCTAGGTACTATGAGAACCAACATAAGATGTTCATTCTTCATGGATAACCATGGGGGATATTATTATTGATCACTATTATAGGACAAAAAAAATAGATGGTGTTTTGGAGGGAATATGGGTTGACACCATCCATGGCTATGCTGAATCATACACTTCATACTTCATCCTTGAATTTTTCAAGCCACGCATTCTCTATATGCTTCATGGCTATTAAATATGTTGGGATTCACATAACTCTTGACTCACTTTTATGTGAGGTATGTAATTCCTATAACATAACTAATTCTTTGGAACAAAACAACGTTTGAATCCTTGGGATTATAGTCAGGTTCCTTAATATCTTAAGAGGGGCACCATGTAATTTACCCAAAAATAATTAGTTATGGTACTTGTCATGACCACATTTCATACATATCTCTTTGTCTACATATTCTCCTCTTTATAGAATATAATCATTCATACATGCATGATATAATATGTACTCAACACCCAACATTTTCAACAACTGATTTTCCTCTTTGCAACTACCTGATAGGACATTATCACTCAGAAGAGCCTTATATTTTCATAACTTGTAGTTACTGGGGAATATAATTTTACAATGTAAATATTTAACACTCATAAAATTAACTATTTTTAATGTTAATTTTGGACAAGATTTCTTAAAATATAAAGGACTTTATTGGTCATGCAAGTGAATTACCTCAATATTGTGAGAAACATGCATTTGACATGCCAAAATTTTCTTTCAAGTTGTACAACAAAATCATTATACCTAGCTGAGTAGAATTTGACTTGCTTCTAGGTCCAAAGACAGAGGTAGTGGAAGCAAATTTCAGGGTTCCAAATAAGGTATCAATGATATGAGCATAAATCCATAGCTCATCATTCTAGAATGTATCTAACAATACTTTCTCTGTGATAGTTGTATCATGTAAGTAATCATCCATACCAACCTCTAGTTGATTGCCTCTTTTTCCAACTTGAGATGAGAAATTGTTATTGTTGTAGTCATTCCTAATTAGTGAATTTAGACGTAGTATGAATTGAATAGGTGATTGATTCAACCATTATTTGTATGTTTCCACTCTGAGTCTTGCTCTTAATTCAACCTTCTCTCAAGTTGACGTGGTAGTGGGATGGACGAGAAGATGGTAGGTGGGTCGATAATCATCACTAGAATCTTAATTTCAAAACATATTGAACGTCTTTAGTACAATATAAATGATATTAGTAAGCACCTCAATTAAATTGGCTTAATGAAATTACATTATACCAAACAATTATTATCGTCGTTGATTCATGATTACAACTAGAAGATGTCATGTTCCAATTGGAGGGTGAAGAGGTTGTCAAATTCAATCTACCAACTGCTTGTGATATGTTTCTCTTGATAAGAGCTTCAAACTTTTTTGAAATGGAGGAATATTTTCTACATCTGAACAAAATTCTATATTAGGATCCTACAAGTTTGGATATCTTATTATACAAACTGACATGGATTAAAGAGAAATGCAATTACATAATCAAAATATAAATAAAATCTAAACTTACTAGATATGGAAAAGGAGAAATTTGTAAAGGAGTTTGATAAAAAATATGGAACGAGTTGGAATTTGAAGAATTGGCCATTTGATATTATTGATATTTTGTCCCTCCATTTAAAAAAATCAGAAATAAATATTTTTGTGCATCTCTAAAATTAATTTCAAGAACCATATAACCATAATTTGAAGTTCAATATAGTTTTCAAACTGTTTTTCAAGAATGTGGTGACTTTAAGCGAAAAATGTATACTATGAACTATGATAATTCATGTTAATGTGTCTTAAAGGATAATTTGAGATTAATATGATATTTTATGTGAAAGTTAAATTTTATATAGGTTTAAAACCTTACTTTGGCACTTATCAAAACAAATCGTAGTGATGTGTTTAAAAAACAACACTCGCGCATTGAAATAATACCAACACCAATTTCCGGCATTCCAAAAAATATAAAATATGTTATCATATCAGTGATCCTATACAAAACAACACTGGCGTGTTTAAATAAAAAAAACACTGGTGCACCAGTTTCCAAGATTCTCAAAGTAAAAGCAAATTCTATTTTCAAAGTAAAAGCAAATTCTACCATGTCAGTGCTCTTATACAATTACAACATGGATGCATTTAGATACAAACCACACCATTGCATTAAAATGTTAATCACACTCTTTCGTGATTTGAAAAAATAAAGTAGAAGAAATGTATCATGTTGGTGTGTTGAAAAAATTGGCGCATCAACAATGTCGGTGCACTTCACTTATAAATGTACTGGTTCTCTTTACTGTCGAACAATGATATTTGGATTAAGTGAACAAAAAAAAAGCGCGAGTAATTTTTGTTTTTAATTCAAATATGAGCAATAATTGATTTAAATCGTAAAAAGTTATTCACTATTTCATCATTTTTCCCAAAATTTCAAGGGATTGATTTGCAAGAGAGACTTAGGAGGAACACTATGTAACATCAAACTATTTTGGAGAAATTGAACTATTCAAAAGGTGAGAAGTTGAAAGGTATGACGATTCACTTAAAACCTTGCATTGTAAAAAATTTAGTAATTTTTTTTACAATATCTGTTAGGGTTTAATTAAAAGATAGATCATTTAAAAATGAGACATACTCAGAGTACTCTAGAGCAACAAAATATTTTGGAATTGCAGAAAGATCAGAATTTAAAAGGTATGGTGATTCACACAAAACTCTACATAGCAAAAAATTTAAATTTTAGTGTTAATAATTTTTCCAATTTCTGTTAGATTATTCAAAATTTAGAAAAAAATAAAATAAAAAAATAAATCAAATTAAAAATCATGTGTAATAAAAAAATTACTATTGATTTTACTAGTAAAATTTTATAAGATCTATATTCCTATTCAAATTTAATTAAAAACAAAAACAAAAAAACAAGAAAAATCAGTACTAACCTTAGACCGATGCTTATGTGACCACCAAATATCAAGTTAGGGTTTAATTCCCCTATCACTTCACAAATAGGATTTTTAATTCTAGGCATTTTATATTTAATGGGTTTGTGTATATATATGGCACTTGACATGTAAAGCAAGGGAATTTATTATTGAATTAGAACCAAACACTGTCGCCTTTGTCTCATTTTTTCAAAACGACATATGTTTCATGCTGCACTAACTTAATATAACACACGAGTGTGCCCTATGTAATACAACAAGCCAACGTATTTTAAACCAGTTGGTCCTATCTAGTCTGTTCATCGGTGCTTCCAGTGTAATATAACACATCGACACACCTTTGCTAAATAGCCCCATTAAGTCATTGCGTTGTGTTTATCATTACAAATCGCATAATCATAATTTAAAATTATTTAAAACACACACACACAATGTTTAACAATTAAACACTTGGTGCATTTAATGGCCTAAACGGATCTGTACATTTATTTAAATAAATGCACCGGTTACCACAACTCTTTTTGCTTGATTTTTTTTATTTATGTAAAAAATATATTTAATGACTTTTATATCGAATCGTACAAGTTTTAGATTGATATAAATATCTGAGAATGTGTGAAATAACAAAAATAATAATCGACATAATGATAACACATCGAAAAAAGCAAAAAATGCATTTTTTTGTAATTTCTTTCCAAAATTAATATGTTTGAACTATATGCAACTTTAACTAATATGTATTGCGAAGCCAAAAAATGAAGAAGGTCAATCATATTATTTTTAATCTATGTGCAAAAGATCATAAAAGTATGATTAGAAATTTGCAGAAGGATGAATGAGGTGAATGAAAAAATAATATTCAATATGAGTTTTTTTTTTTGAATTTTCATTAATAATGTACTTAAGAATATTAGGTAACATGTTTGAAACAATCTATTAATTCATATATGATTAATGTTCTACAAGGATCAACAATGAAGGAAAAAATCAATGTTGTTTTAAAAAGAAAAATATATAACATGTAAATGACCAGGAATTGGTCCTTAGCTCATCTGGAGTGGTGCTAGAAGTTAATGAGGGGGGGAGGCGGGTAGAAGAATTTTTACAAAATTATTAGAAATCCAGTGGAATGAAGGTATATACGTACATTCCACTTACAATACAAAAATGAATCCAACGATTCCAAGAACTAAATTATGTCTAAATTACATGACGTACATCCAAAACAATGGCCAATAAAACATGTCAGACTTGCATAAAAAAATATACAACAACAAAAAATTTAAACATACATTAAATGGAAGTTGTTGCCCTTATCCTACATACATTTCCAACCATATATTCATAAGAAATTGAATTAAATATTGTAAAATTTTCTTTAAAGTATAATGATTTATTTAATAATATTAATTTTAAAAAATAATAATAATAATTTATATTATAATTTTTTGAAATAAAAAGTACTTATAAAAAAAATATTTTCTAAATTATATATTTTTCTGTAGGGCATATCAATAAAAGGGACCATATTCTATTCGCAGTGCCTAACATTAAAGGCATTTGAGGGAAATTGACCCATAATTTTTTATTAGCGAAGTGATTTAGCTAAAAGAGACTAGATTATTTATATGGGTGAATAAGATTTTATATAAAAATATATCAATATTTTATTATTTTATTTTACTTCTTTTAACAATAATACATATATACTTCATAACTATTTTTATATCTAAAAAAGAAGAACCATAACTATAAAAAAATAAAAAAGTAAAATTATGAAAATTATATACAATTTAATTTTGTTGGATTTATTGAAATTAATTAACCATTTAATTTATATGACTAAAAAATTTCCATAACTTAATTTTTCACTTAAAATTCTTTGTAATAAATTTTATTTTAAATTATTTAAATAATTAAAAAATTTATTTACAATATAAATATTTTAAAATTAAAAAAAAAAAATAAATTAAAAATATTAATTATTTAAATTATATAATTTAAAATGTCTATATTTCTCAATACATTTAAAGCTGCAATTGTTTCGATCATTCCTTAAAGATAGGTAACAAAATAAACAGATAAAGTATCAACATATATAAATTATTAGAAATCTAGTGGAATGAACTTACATTCCACTTACAATACAAAAATGAATCCAACGATTCCAAGAACTAAATTATGTCTAAATTACATGAAGTACATCCAGAGCAATAGCCAATAAAACATGTGAAAGTTGTAATAAAAAAATATATAACAACAAAAAATTTAAACATACATTAAATGGAAGTTGTTGCCCTTATCCTACATACATTTCCGGCCATATATTCATAAGAAATTGAATTAAATATTGTAAAATTTTCTTTAAAATATAATGGTTTATTTAATAATATTAATTTTAAAAAATAATAATAATAATTTATATTATAATTTTTTGAAATAAAAAGTACTTATAAAAAAATATTTTCTAAATTATATATTTTTCTGTAGGGCATATCAATAAAAGGGATCATATTCTATTCGCAGTGCCTAACATTAAAGGCATTTGAGGGAAATTGACCTATAATTTTTTATTAGCGAAGTGTTTTAGCTAAAAGAGACTAGATTATTTATATGGGTGAATAAGATTTTATATAAAAATATATCAATATTTTATTATTTTATTTTACTTATTTTAACAATAATACATATATACTTCATAACTACTTTTATATCTTAAAAAAAAATCATAATTATAAAAAATAAAAAAGTAAAATTAAAAAAATTATATACAATTTAAATTTGTTGGATTTATTGAAATTAATTAACTATTTAATTTATATGACTAAAAAAAATTCCATAACTTAATTCTTCACTTAAACTTCTTTGTAATAAATTTTAGTTTAAAATAATTTAATAATTAGAAAATTTATTTACAATATAAATATTTTAAAATTTAAAAAAGAATTTAAATTAAAAATATTAATTATTTAAATTATATAATTTAAAATGTCTAGATTTCTCAATACATTTAAAGCTGCAATTGTTTCGATCATTCCTTAAAGATAGGTAACAAAATAAAAATACAAAGTATATATATATATATATATATATATATATTCTTCTTCCCAAAACAAATCTAATATTTTCATGGGATCAGATTCTCCTTCCTTCTAGATACTTTAGATTGACCATTAACGTTATTGATTGATGATCATGGCTATCCATTGAATAATACAAGTACAAAAAAATTCTTAAATTTATGATCAAAATGTAACATCTATTAATTCTTCCCCATCGAGGGTTGTAAAATGAAAAACACCGACCATGCAATTTCTACCTGAAATCTAATTCTATAGTTCGGACAATAATACGAATACAAATATCTTGGAATGCCTCTTTCATTGAACTCCTTAAAATCCTCTTATTGGCAATCTCTGCTCCAAACAATTAGTGAGAAACTCAGTAGTTGGGCCATCATATTCCTAAATATGGTTGGCCACACAGTCCTCCTCAAATATGTTCTCTAATCTATTTTGATTTACCAGCTCTCAGGGATGGCACCCCCAAAAACCTCCTATGCAAAGATGGTGGAAACTTTTGAAAAGTTCTTATGGGGGGGAGCCCAACAAGTAAATAAGTGGGCATTGGTATCATGGCCCAACCTTACTAAGGCCAAGATAGAAGGAGGTCTAGGTCTCCATGACCCTTATACTCTTTATCAAATAATGGGAACCAAACTATGGTGACACTAGACAAGAGGCAGTCCTGACCTCTGGAAACAAATATGGACACATAAATATAACATGCCAACTCGAACTGAAGATATCCTTATATATCGTGACCCCCTGAAAGTATCTTCAATTTGGAATATGGCGATAAAAAACAAGACCTCATATAACAACATGTCTTCTGGGAGATCACAAATGGGAAAACGACCTTGTTCTGGTAGGACTCGTGGAAATGGGGAGATAAACTATTTGGGAGACAAGACCTAAGTGAAATTTTCCTATACGCAATTGGCAAGAACTTCCATACGGTGGATCAGTATTGGAAAGAAGACTCGTCTACTTAAGGATGGAGGAAATGGAAGGAACACCTGGATTGGCCCGAGGCGCCTGATTCAGAACAATGAAACCAACTGGATAGAGAGTTAGAATCCAGGAAGCTTGTTGTCATAAGTGGACCAGACATCCAAAGATGGGGATATAATATAAAATACAATTTTACCATTAAAGAGGCTTATGGCCTCAAGGTAGGATGTGAACAGGGGCATCACAATCTCACTTGGAAAAAGATTTGGAAAGGAGGTTGGTGGTCGAAGGTGGCCTACTTCTTGTGGCTCGTTTGTAGGGGTGTCATTCTTACCTCGGGCCCACTTCAAAAAAGGAGTATCTATGGGCCTTCATATTGTGTCCTTTGTAAACACCAAAATGAGGATCTAGAACACATACTAAACTCTTGCCCCTTTGCAAAGAAAAAGTGATGACAGGTGCAGGATCTTTTTGGAAGAATGGATTGAGACAACTAGAGCATTCGAAAAACTAACCTATTATAGTGAACATGCCTCTTCTCTAGCCCAGTCCTCAACAGATCTTTGGGGCTCACCTTGGGGTTAACGCTATGGGCTATATGGAAAGAAAGGAACCACAAAATCTTCAAGAATCATCCACTTCCTCAGGAATCATCCACTTCCTCAGGAATTCTTTTGGGAAGGGATCATCCAAAACATCCGGGAAACAATCTTGGCCGAGAAATGACATCTTGACGATTGGGAAGTGCCTCCTCATCAAGTTAGAATTCTTCACTATCTAAATGTATCACCAACAATGATTTCCCCAACCTCCTCTAATCTCATCACAAGGCGAGTGGACTCACTAAAACACTTCACAGCCCCCACGGAGGGATTCATCAAGTTGAGTTTTGACGGAGCCTCGAAAGGTAGCCCAAGTCCTGCAGGACTAGGAGTCCTCTTCCAAGACTCTCGGTCACAAACCCACCTAATATATGCCAACACCGTGGATATGCAAGTAATAATGAAGAAGAATTTTCCGCTCTTCAACAAGCCCTTCTCAAAGCTATCAAATTGGGATATAGGAACATTGTAGTGGAAGGAGATTTTAGCTTAGCAATAAAAAAGGTTAAAATACCGATACAGGGGGGCTAAATGGGATAAGGTTAGACACAACTGGAGAACTGCAAGATTAGTGGTAGAGATAGTAGAACTTATTCATAATTATGACTATATTAATAACAACCATGTTAGGAGAGAGGGAAATAGAACTGTACATTTCTTTTCTAATTGGGGGTGTGCTCACGGAAATGACCGTCTTGAGATAATTTGGCCGCCTCAACCTACGAATGGTGGGTTCAACTCCTTGGAAGTGATCCTAGAGAAAGACAGGTGACATATCTCTCGGCGCCTCCAAACACCTGACTAGACCTTCGATTAGGGTGCGAGCTAGATGGAAATAGATATGTTTATTTCTATATAATAGCAAACAACCTCAAAAAATATTGACCAATATTCTTTTTTATTCATTCTAAAGATTTCATGCCATAAATATTTATCATGTTATAAATAAAACTGTTTTTTTTAATATTTTATTTTCTTTAAATTTAAATTTAAGAAAATAAATTAATTATGCTCATTAAAATAGTTAAAATATATTGTTAGTAAAGCAATAATATGATCTTATTGAATACAGATGAAAACATTATTTCAAAAAAATATTAAAGAATAATGTTTATCCTTCACTATTATAATATGTACTACTCGAAGTATATTATTTGCATAAGAGTCCAGATGAAAAAAAATTGGATCGGCTCTCGACATGTGATTCCGGCTAGGATTTTGGTACGAACATGCCTGACTCCACTGCAACATACCTACTATTGCAACGATCCCTTCACCTGCACCTACCCCATTCTGGAATTCTTACAAAGGTATGAGTGCACCTATCGGAGGGGGAGACATCCCCTCCTATTGAAACATTGTGGCTGACGAAAGAAGCATACAAGGAGCAACATCGGTAGGAAATCATGGAGGCAATGGTAAAGGGCCTCTAGTGCTTGGCATCTAGTGGTAAGCATGATTAGATGGGTAGTGTGTCCCACAGGCTATCAAAAAACTGCAATTTTTCATACCCAACAAAAAACTAGATACATACATGAAGTACATGAAAGACCATGAATTAATATGAAGATTCATCAAGGTTTGGCCAATAGAAAAGGACTTGGTCAAGTGGATTCAACAAAAGTCGTAGCCAAAAGGCCATATTGAGCTGAAGTTGGGGGCTAAAGGCTTCTTTAGAATGATTTTCACCAATTTTAAGGATAAGGAAAGGGTTTTCGAAAATGGACCATACTTTTTAAACAATGGAGGTCTATTTATGAAGCATTGGGAATAATGTTATAATCCAAACCAGGAGAAATTCTTAGCAGTGCCAGTACCGATCAGACTATTTGTCTTACTGGTAGATTTATGGAATCCAAATATCTTAGAAGGGATTGGAAATTGCATTGGACACTTTTCCAAGGTTATAGATTCCACACGACAGGGAAGGTACACCTCTTATGCTTAGATATGCGTTTATATGAATATAACAGAATGTCTCCCTGAATTCATTGAGCTCGAATACCATGATGAGGTTTGGAAGCAACCCCTGTACTATGAGAATATCCCATTTCTATATCGTATATGCCATGACTATGGGCACTTTTCTTGTGAATTCCCTCTGAACCAATTTGAACCTCAAGAAACTCCCAATCCAAATAGCTAGGAAAAAATAAAAGAGCATGTGGCGGGATTCCAGGAAGTTCAAAGGAAGAAACAAAACCATTGGAATCAACAAACTTCTAACCAGCTACCAAACAACAAAGGCCTATCAAATAACAATTGATATGACATCCTTCAGGATGAGGAAGAGGGTACGGAGGTCTTGAAAGAAAATCCGGGTGTAGAAAACCAACCAACCCCACAAAAGGGTCGGAATAATACAAAGAGAAAGGCGGAAGATGAACCCCAAGACAAAGAATCTACCACACAACAAGTTGATCAGGTCAACATGGAGATCGACAACCAAAACGAGGATCTATGAACATAATAACAAGAAATGAGAATATTGCTAAATGAGTGGAAGCATCTAGACGAGTGATTCATAGCGGAGAACTAGAAACAACTATACAAAGAAACCTTTCAATAATACAAAGTCAAGCAAGGAATGATGACTACAAACCAACCACAACATTTGGGCTCTCAAGAAAGCCAAGTTCTTGAACAGGGATCACAAGGTAAAGGAGGGAAAAAGTGAGGAAGGAAGGACCTGAATATAACCATAGAGATGGTAGGAGAAATTATGGTAAACTGTGGAAGGTTGGTGTCACTGACGGCAGTCTTCCACCATCTTCACAAAGCCTAGAAATGATAATTACATCCTAGAATGTATTAGGCATAAACATAAAAGGAAAATAAAGATATTTGAAAGACATGCTCAAAAGGGAAAAGCCAAATATTATGATGATTCAAGAAACTAAGATTGCAAAAACAAAGTTAAAGGAAATTATGAAGAGTTACAAACCTCATTATGAAGTAGTGGCTCAGGATGCCAAAAGTAGTGCTACATGCCTGTCTATCGTATGGAACCCTAGTGAAATAATATTTGAGGACTGGGTTCCTAAGAATCCTCAGTGGAAAATTCCTTCATGTTGGCTCCAGAGACAAGGTTCTATGGATAGGAGTTTATGGGTCTCACCTTCCACGAGAAAAAGGGGTTTTACTACAAAACCTCACAAAGTGCAACAAGTGTATCCAAACGATCTCTAGATAGTAGGAGGTGACTTCAACATGATGTCATCACTGGAAAAGAAGAAGGGAGGAATCCATCAAACAGAGGCAGAAATAGAAACATTTAGGGATCTCATTGAGGATCTTCCCCTGATGGATCTGCTAGCGAATAATGGTGTATACACCCTGTAGAACAATATATGGGGAGGAACCCATCAAATTACATCACGTTTGGACTCATTCTTGGCTTCAAAGAAAGTGATCAACATGGATATGTTCTTGGAGGCCTAGATTCTCCCTTTTTTGGGATCAGATCACTAGCCAATCCACCTGGAGATTGATTTAAAAATAGGTCCCAAGGATCACCCCTTTAGATTTGAAGCCTTTTGGTTAAGGAACCTTGTGGAATAGTAGTGAAGGTCATGGAAGGAACAACATGCATACCTTTCAACTCAAGTTAAAAGAGCTCAAAAAAGGATAAAAAAATGGAACCTGGAGGAGTTTAGACACATCATGAAAGACCAGTGTCAGTTAACTAATAAAATGTAGAAACTCGAGCAAAAAATCATCCAACAGGACAGATCCGATAATCTTGTGAAAGAGGAGGGACGACTAATCAATCAGCTAGAAGAATGACAAAAACAGGAAGAGATACTATGGAAGCATACATTAAGTGTGAGATGGTTTCGCGAAGGAGAACAAAACACGTCGTTCTTCCACCAAGACATGATTCAACACTGACAACGCAAATCACATCTATTCACTAAAGGATGAAGCAGGGAATTGAATGGTCTGGCATGAGGAAATGGAGAACCTCATCATGAACCATTTCAAATCCCTCCTTTATAAACCGACCCATGACTGAATGGAGGCCATTTAAAGGATTACGAGGAACATTCCTCATTTTATCTCAAGGGACAAGAACCTTGCCCTCATGAGAGCAGTAACATTGGAATAAGTTGAGGAGGTTATCAAAGGAGTGGTGAAAAACAAGGCCATTGGACCAGATGGCTTTACAGTGGAATTTTTCCAAGCAGCCTAGACATTTATAGGCTAAGATATCGTAGAGGTGGTTGAAGAATCATGTCACAAAAAAAGGCATGTCCAAGCCTGAATACTACCTTCATTGCTTTAATTCCTAAATCTTCCAAATCTGAAGATCCCCTAGGTTTTAGAGCCATTGCGCTCTGTAATGTCATCTACAAGATCATAGCCATGATTATAGTCAAATGACTCAAGTCTTTGCTCCCTAAACCTATATCCCCAGAACGAATAGGTTTTGTGGAAGCATGACAGATCCTAGATGGATTTGTCACCTTTTAGGATATTATGCACTCCCTGATCAAACGTAAACTCCCTGGTGTGATGATTGAACTTGACCTCTCTAAAGCCTATGACCGCTTAAATTGGGATTACCTCAACAACATTCTTCAGTCCTTCGTGTTTTATTAGATATGTATTAATTGGGTATCTGCTATGGTGTTCTTCCCTCTATACTCCATTCTCCTTAACGAATCCCCCACTCGAACATTTAATTCCTTGCGTGGCCTGCGCAAAGGCGATCCCATATTTTTGTTCCTGTTCATCATTGCAGTGGAAGGTTTAGGTCGATACTTAAAGTCAAAAGTGAGGACCTCTCAGCTCAGGGGTCTGACACTGTGGGGCAATGACCTCCCTATCACTCATCAGTAATTTGTGGATGATATCATGCTTTTCTGTCATGTATCGCTACGAGAAGCTCACCACATAAAAGAGATACTCCAAGCCTTTATGGATGCTTCAGGGACTATGATAAATAATGAAAAATATTTAATCTTCTTTTTCAATACTGCAGGGACCATCTAGACATACCCAGCTCAGGTTCTGGGCATTGGCATTCATTCTCTCCCCTCCAAATATCTTGGAATGCCTCTTTCATCGAACTCCTTAAAATCCTCTTGTTGGAAATCTCTACTCCAAACAACCTATGATAAAATGAGTAGTTGGTCCATTATATTCCTAAATATGGTTGGCCACACAATCCTCCTCAAATATGTTCTCTAATCTATTTTGATTTACTAGATCTCAGGGATGGCACCCCCAAAAACCTCCTACACAAATATGGTGGAAACTTTTGAAAAGCTCTTATGGGGAGGAGCCCAGCAAGTAAATAAGTGGGCATTGGTGTCATGGCCCAACCTCACGAAGGACAAGAAGGAAGGAGGTCTAGGTCTCTGTAACCCTTATACTCTTTATCAAATAATGGGAACCAAACTATGGTGGTGCTCGGAAAGAGGTGGTCCCGGCCTCTCGAAACAAATATGGACAAGTAAATATAACATGCCAACTCGAACTGAAGATATCCTCAGATATCGTGACCCCCCTAAATGATCTGTAATTCGGAATATGGCAGTCCAAAACAAATACCTCATACAACAACATGTCTTATGGGAGATCAGAAATGGGAAAACGACCTTGTTCTGGGAGGACTCATGGAAACAGATAGATAAACTGTTTGGGAGAGAAGATCTAAGTGACATTTTTCTATAAACAACTGGCAGGAACTTCCATATGGTGGATCAATATTGGAAAGAAGACTCATTTAGTTAAAGATGGAGGAAATGGAAGGAATGCCCGGATCGGCCCTAGGCCCCTAATTCAGAACAATGGAACCAACTGGACAGAGAGTTAGAATCCACAAAGCCTTCTATCCTAAATGGATAAGACATCCTAAGATGGGGATATACTATAAAATAAAATTTTACCATTAAGGAGGTTGATGGCATCAGGGAAGGACGTGAACAAGGGCATCATAATACCATTTGGAAAATGATTTAGCAAGGTGGTTGGTGGCCGAAGGTGGCCTACTTCTTGTGGCTAGTTTGGAGTCGAATAATTCTTACCTCAAGCCCACTTCAAAAAAGGAGTATCTATGGGCATTCATATTGTATCTTTTGTAAACACCAAAATGAGGATTTGGAACTCATGCTAAATTCTTGTGTCATTGTAGAGCAAAAATAGCTATAGGTGGTGGATATGTTTGGAAGAATGGATCGAGACAACTGGAGCATTCGAGAAACTATCCTCCTATGGCGAACATGCCTCTTCTCCAACCCTATCCTCAACAAATATTGGGGGCTCACCTTGGGGTTAATGCTATGGGCTATATGGAAAGAAAGGAACCACAAAATCTTCAAGAATCATCCTCTTCCTTAGGAATCCATTTCGGAAGGGATCATCCAGAACATACGAGAAACAATCTTGGTCGAGAAATGGCATCTTGACAATTGGGAAGTGCCTCCTCATGAGGCTAGAATTCTTCACTGTCTAAACTTATCACCAACACTGATTTCTCCAACCTCATGGAATCTCATCATAAGGGGAGTGGACTCACTCAATCACTTCATATCCCCGTGGAGGGATTCATAAAGTTGAGTTTGATGGAGCCTCGAAAGGTAACTCGGGTCTTGCGAGACTAGGAGGGCTCTTCCAAGACTCCGGATCACAAACTCACCTAATATATGCAAACACTGTGGATATGCGAGTAATAATGAAGAAGAATTTTCCTCTCTTCGACAAGGCCTACTCAAAGCTATTAAATTAGGATACAAGAATATTGTAGTGGGAGGATATTCCAGGTTAGTAATCAACAAGGTTAAAAAATTGATCCACGGGGGCTAAATGGGATAAGGTCTCGCACATCTGGAGAACTGCAAGATTAGTGAAAGAGATAGGAGAACTTGTTCATAATTATGACTATATTATCAACAACCATGTTAGGAGAGAGGGCAATACAGTTGCAGATTTCCTTGCTAATTGCGGGTGTGGTCATCGAAATGACCCTCTTGATATAATTTGGCCACCTCAACCTATGAATGGTAGGTTCAAATCCTTGGAAGCGATCCTAGAGAAAGACAAACGACATAACTCTTAGTGCCTCGAAACACCCGACCAAACCCGAGTCCAGGTGCGAGCTGGATGGCAATCCCATCAAATTGTAATTATTGTGAAGGACATTAGGGTACACACCCACCACCCCCCACATGCTCGAGGCAATGGGCGGTGTGGCTCCCTGCATGCAAGACGTAAATACCCCCTTGAAAGGTGGTAGAGACAATATGTTAGTATTCGGGCTTGGTGTCAACAACTCTGCAAGGTGTGTATGTCGATTTAGTGTCAAGGGGATTACAGTGTGGATGAAGGACTCCCTGGTGAGAGATATGATATGAATCTAGGAAAGGTGATGCACTATTCATCTTCAAGCGAGGGTAGCCTAGTATGTTAACTTTTTCTTCTCCCTCTCCCCCATGCATGTGATTGTTTGGTCATGGTATTATGTTTTACATGGGTTCAAATTGTCTACGGGTGGGAGTAAATGGGAAACTTGACGTCATTGGTGTTGGTAGTGTGATTGTTGTATGTTATCCTAACTAGTATGGTTTACTGTCAGTATGCTATGAAATTCTTCTCTCCTGAATTGGGTTATATGGGATGCATGTTTGTGGTGTTAGTTCTAGGGAATGTTGTTGTCTAGTTTGGTTTGAAGGCCTTGGGGTCTAAGATTGGGTCTCCTTCAGCTCTCCCTGTAGGGTCCATTTTACTTTTTTTAATGGGTTTGAGGGGAAGTATTTCCCCCTGCATAACTAGTGGTTTCGACGTTGTAAAGATATTGTTGTCTCACTTTCTTTACTCTGCACCCATGTCCTTTGTGGAAGTTTCCTCAGGGCTACAATTGAGGATCTGCATCGCTCTGGGTTTGGGAATCATTATAATCTTGTTAGTGTTGGTTATGGTGGCCTCTTAAACTATATTTTTTAGCTACAATGCAAATTAGCTTTAGGGTAAGGAAACTGAATTCTTGTGTGGGATGGAAGACTTTGACTAGATGCATGGGCTATGATTGGTGGAGATTCAATGTTTTATCATCTGGAAATTACAGTTTTGTTCTCCTATGGCATTTTCTTTGGGAGGTAGGTTCACCTGGGAGAAAAGCGCATCTGGTCTTGGGCCCCCACCTGTACAGGTATTGGGCATCATCCATCTTTTCATCGGGCACTGTGAGTTGGCTGTGATTGTAAGGGCATTGAATTCTAGGGGTCATGGGAGGAAGTCATGGGTGACAGTGCAGGAGGAGCATCCTACTTCCTCAGGTGGAAGAGGGGCCATAAGATGGTAGCGAGCATCATTAATGACACGACCAACGATTACCACAGAGGGACCAATGAAGAAATCAGGAGTGGGAAGTAGATTTGAACTACCAAAGGAGCTCGAAAAATATTGAGATGGAGGACTGGTAAGCAATGGTTACAGATCTTGGGCATACTCATGAGTGAGTGACCTAGTTCAAACAGACTTTGTCTTTGTATTGGATCACGAAAAGTCTCTTGGGGAGGGCCTTGAGCAGATTTCAGTGAGCATGGCGACATTAGTATAAGACTTCCCCAACTACAAGCAAGACTTATAGAAATTTCAGTTCCAACTGATGTATTCTTTCATCGACTCAAGGATCACCTCCCTTGCCTTTTCTCACAAATAATGTTGCCTGGTTCCAATGTTGAGGACCCAACCCCGGTCGAATCTACTTCTGTTGAGGGAGATGAATAGGTGGATAGTTGGTTTTAATTTTATTAGTATATATGCGGTTAGATTTTAATTTTCAGCATGATGTTTAATATGTTTATATGCAAATAGAATATGGACACAGTGATGATGTACAAACTTATATAGCCTCGGTAGAAAAACTTATCACATTTTTCTACTGGAGAACTTATTATGCGGTTAGGTGGCCAATAGACTCGGTTTCCCTTTAGGGAAGCTAAGGCCACGTAACCATTCATATTTGGTTGTACCTTCCTTATATTTAATGAAAATGTAAAAATTTACCCAAATTTAGGTTCCCTTGAATTTAACTGATTGATGGTTAAGCTGAATTTGATTTATGTTAACGCCTTTTTCTTTGCACATATGCTAGGGTCAAAATTAGAGATCAAAGCGAATTCCGATAACCAGATCCTGTTCTGGAATCTGTAAGCAAATGTCAAGGTCAACTGCAACATCCATTCCACCCTAGCATTCATGCTCATAGGAGGCTTCACTTGAGAGCAACTCAATATTTTTAAAGCTTGATGTTGTGATTTAATGTCAAAACTATTGACTACTGCGATCCCATGTTTGTGAGTCAATTACTCTATCCTACAATGAATGTCAAAGGATTGAATACTGCGCGATCCCATGTTTCTGAGTCAATTACTCTATCCTACAATGAATGTCAAAGGATTGAATACTGCAATTCTATGTTTGTCAGTCAAAATTTGAAAGTATTTGCATTGGCTTTGAATGTCAGGTTTATGTATTACTATCAAAGCACACACGAAACGATTCAAAGAAATCCAAGTTCTTCCCACTGTGTATCGCGAAGTTGACAAAGTATACAAATCTTATTAGCTGGAGTGAACCTCACCCTTGGCAGTCCTCGTCAACATAAAATAATCAATTAAATAAATGAAAGAGCACCAAAAGTCGAGTCCGTAGTGAATTTAAGAAATTAGATAAGTGACCGACGGATGAAGGAAGTTAAGGAATTGGTCAAGTATAACTAAACTTGGGAAAAAATCTTTCACACCTTTGCGCGGTTGTACCTCTCAGAAGTTGTTGGTTTGGCAACCTATTCGACCTAAATATGCTTATTCACCTGCTTCTGTCTCTCTTTGCCCTACTCTCGACCTTGCCATTGTGTGTATAAATAGATAGTTCCACCTTTTGTATTATATATGCTTTCTTATTTCGTTTAACTGGTAACAGTGAGGATTGATGCTATCTGGAATTTTGTTTTGAAGACAAGATCAACATACTATACTTTTCATTACATTACATTTTGATTCATTGACGTGAGATGCCCCTGCACTAAAATTATCAAATATACCTGAAGTATTATTGCGAAAGACGAGCAATGAAGGCCGAAATTTTGTTTTTGTTCTTCTTCTACGTTTCAGTAGCGGCAATAGTAATGAAGGGAGGTGCAGTAGATGCAGGTAGTGTCCTGAAAATGAGAAATATTGCAACAACACAAGCTGATAAAAATCCATGTGATCATCAGAATCTTTTTAATGGAGATTAAAAAGTGGGATATATATTGAAGAATAAACTTCCTTCTGGTCCAAGTGGAGGAGTAGGCCACAAATACACTGATTCCTTGGAACCTGTGAAAACGAAGACAAGTAAGGCAGGAAATACATTGAAGTTTAACAAACTTCCTTCTCGTCTGAGTGGGGGAGTAGGCCACAAATACATCAATGCCGAAGGGCTGATGAACCGATCAGTAGTACCGTCACAGAAGTTAATTACTATAGGCCCTTCAACAAGCTTCCATCAGGTCCAAGTGGGGGAGTAGGGCACAGCTATAACGACTAATTACGACATTCAAGAGAAATCCATGAGCAGTAAACTCAGACCGCGATCACTGCATGTTTTAATCTTGACGATGATGGATCAGGGTCTCTGCCGAATACTAAGTGTCAAGATTGTCTGAAATTACATGGTGATTTTTTTTTCATTTTACAACCCTCAATGGGGGAAGAGTAAATAGATGGTATATTTCAATCATAAATTTAAGCATTCTTTTTATCATGTTATTCAAAGCATAACCATATAGCATTGGCGGCTTATCTAAAGTATATAGAGGGAAAGAGAATCTGGTGGCATGAGGTGGCGTGAAAAGATTGGATTTGTTTTGGGAAAAAGTTTAAATATTTTCTTTTCAAGTAATGATTATTTTCGTCCTTGCTGATATTCTATTTTGTTATGTATCTTCACGGAAGGGAATGATGGAAACAATTGCAGTTTTAAATGTATAGAGAAATCTAAACATTTAAAATTTAAATTATATGATGATGATGATGATGGTAGTTAACGTCCACTGAGACCAAATTGGTCTATCGGACCTACAATTTTTTTAGTTTTTAATTATCTGGCTCCTCGTCTTTCTTGGCGAGATTGGTACTATAGCTTTCTTTTTTTTTCTCTATAGTCTTCCAACTTCCTTTACCTTGCATCTCCTTCATCTCTTCTGGTTCTTCGGACATTGGTGTCTTAGCTTCGTGATCTATTGTGTTCGTCCTTTTGAAGATAGTTGGAGAAAAACTTTGGTCTAGGAGACCTGCTTTGCTGTTAAATGAAGATTTATTTTGTACGGTATTCAAATCCTCATAGCTGCTGAATTTTTGGGCGGGGCTTTCTCCGTGCTTGTCTTGAGAGTTGTTTCTTTCTTGCTGGATTTCTTGTGATTCATAGTTTTCTCTAGAGTATTCTTCTTTGATGACAGTGTAATGTTCTTTTTGTGCTCCTTCCCACCATGTAGATCTATGGTGGTTTTTTCTAGCAGAATTTTTATTTGAGGCTTTTGGGCAATTTTTGGCTAGATGCTTTTGTGCAATTTTTGGCTAGATGGCCTATCTCAAAGCAGGATTCCACATATGAAGAGGACACTTTCATAATAGAGTTTCTGGTTCCACACATAGTCTTTACTTGTTAGGTTTATTTCAGCTTGGAATCGGGCGTTGAAGTCCATTTCCACACAAATGCGTGCATAGGTGGTTCTGGCATACTCCTCTGTTTCTGGGCACCTACAGTAAAATTTCCCAATTGCATTTCCAATGGCTTTTAGCTAGGAGAGATTCCAGAGATGCAAGGGTAGGCTTGGCAATCTCACCCAAACTGGTGCTGAGGTTATCACTGCTATAGAGGGATCGAATGATGGGTTCCATGGCTTCATGAATAGACCTGATTTTTCCCAAAACCGAAGGCCTGAATCTAGAATACATTGTCTGCTTTCGGGATTTTCAAAATCTACTCTAAAGAAACCCCTAGCACAGGGGTAGATATTAATTTCATCAGAAATGAAAGGCTTCCATACCTCTCAGATCCAAGTATGGAGAGTTGTGATCCGTGGCCAAAAACCATTGAACGAGCAGATTAGGGCACTTTTAGAAAACTTCAAAGCCTCATCAAGTGAGGCTTGGACCACGTGGGCAGTTGGAGCTGGGGCTTAACTGACGATATGGGCAGGAGCTTGCCCTCCAAAAGCGGATGAGCCAGTGGCTATTTTTGAAAAGCTGAGAGCCATATTTTACTTGCTCATAGACCCCAGCCGCAGAGAAATAAGGCAGAAGATAAGATTAGATCTATATCTAGCGCAGAAGATTAGATCTAGAACCTAGCCACCTAGATCTAGAACTAGATGCAGAAGATTAGCTCTGGAACACAAAATGTGCAAATAAACTTATTCACTCAAAATTTCAGATGTCGGTGATCTCACCTATATTTATATATATATAATTTAAATATTTACAATTTAATTATTATTTTTAATTATTAAAAGAATATTATATAAAATTAAAATTTATTAAAAAAAAGTTTAAGTGAAGAATCGGTTTATGGAAAAAGTTATGTGAAAGGATTTTTTAATTATATTAATTAATTTTAATAAATCTAATGATATAAGATTTTTCTTTAATTTTTTTTCAAAATATACTTTTTTTTTTACTAGAGTAGTTATAAAGTGTATGTGTGTTAGTTTTAAGATAACTAAAATAAAATAATAATAAAAAATTTAATTAATTATTAATATTATGGTATATCAAATGGTATATCTTTTTTATAAAATCTTCATCATCTATATAGATATTTTAATTTATAGAAAACTAAAAGAAAAAATTATTTAGAAATAATAAAGTTTCTTTCATTAAAGTTACTTCCCTAATGGATGGTCATTGAGTCAAGTTTCTCTTAACCTGATTTATTTTTTTTTAATAAATCTAGTCAATAATTTCTTTTATAAAAAGAAATAAATAATTTACAAATAAACATATTTATTAATATAAATAATTCTCTTATTATATATATATAATTTAAAAATTATTTTTTTTATAACTATTTTTATTTAAAAAAAATTATGATATCCATTAATGTTATTGTTATTTTTTTAATATAAATGAGTATTATTAAATAAATCATTTTTCCATTATATTTTGAAGTAAATCTTACAATATTTAACTCAATTTATTATGAATATATACTCAGAAATGTATGTATAATAAAAGGTAGAAATGTATGTATAATAAAAGGTACCACTTAATCTATGTTTAAATTTATACACCGATGAGGTAAAATCACGGCCTCGAAAATTTTATTATTGAAAATGTTTTATGAATTAGTCATATATATTTTATTATAGAAGTTTAGCATAGAAAAAATGTTTTAGGATTTGGTTTATTTAATTTTAATCGTCGTTCAAAATTTTAATATGGAGCATTGCTTTCAAAATATTATTATTTTTTTTGTTATTTAGTGTTTTTATGATTAATCATTTATACGATACATCTTTCTCATATTAAATAAATTTTTTTTTTCTTAATTCTAATTCTGATTGTAATTAGTTAAATATTATATATACATTATATTTTTATAAAAAATATTAATAATTTTTATGACAAGAATAATAATATTTATTGGGATGATAATGAATCTAACTATGTTAATGTAGTACATAGAAGCTTACTTTTGAAAATCTTAAATGACTACGAACCCATATACGTAAGCGGAAATTGTCCTAATACAAACTAAGTAATCATTTCAAATAGACTTTCTAATGTAAATTTCCAAACTATTTTTTTGTTATATTAATTCTACCTTCATTATGCATAATAATTTGGTTCACCATTATATTTCAGTTTGTTGTTAAATTTAGATTCCTTTTATCAAATAAAAAGTCCCAATATCCTTTATGGCAACTTGAATCCAAAGAATAATGATTTGGTTCATGGTTGTGTTTCAACCTTCTTTTAAATTTTAATGGCTTCCATTAACTACATAGTCATGTAGTTTATCGCAATTTTAAGAAAAACTAAAAACATAAAACATTTATTATTATTTTAGTAATTTTATTGCAACTTGAATCCAAAGAATAATGATTTGGTTCATGGTTGTGTTTCAACCTTCTTTTAAATTTTAATGGCTTCCATTAACTACATAGTCATGTAGTTTATCGCAATTTTAAGAAAAATTAAAAACATAAAAATTTTATTATTATTTTAGTAATTAACATTTTTAGTTATAATAATTAGCATTCTTGTTCGTCAAATGAGGTATTGTTGGTCAAATGAGAAATTCCTTTTTATGGATTAAAAGGAGTGCTTTCACAATGTTGATATTGGTAAATCATTCCCCTCCCACATGGATAAGCATGATTGAAAGTCAATAGTTTCAAAACCAAGTCTTATTTTTTTTTGTTGTAACAAGTTTTTTCTCATATAATTTCATTTCATATTTTAAATTTTATTATAAATCATAGATTTAATATAAATATTTTTTTTGTTTTATTTGTTATAAATTGTAATAATTAAAACTACATATATATTTATAAATTTTATAATTAATTTTTGATACATCAATATATACTCACAACTCATATTTAACCCAATCTGGAATAATTCTTATAATGTTTTTTTTTTTTTTTTTGTAAATTAGCACTTAGTTGAATACATTGAATGATGGTTTTTGTAAAAAACCTTAAAATCTAAAAAAATGGACCTTGAGTTGTTATAAGAAAATATTAACAAATACTAACAAACTTTGATATGAACCACTTTCTTCATTGTCGTCTTGTTTTATGTGTTGAATGAGTTCCATTTTTTCTTTTCTGTAACAAAATACTTGAAACTTTATATTTAATGCTAAATTATTTTATTATATGTACAAATTCAATCATAATTACATACATTTGAACCATGTTTTTGTTGAGATCACTTCTTTGATGCAATTATGTCCATTTCTTTGACCATCTCACTATACATTTTTTAAGACATTCCTACTAGCATGTTTCACATATCAGCTTGTTGATTGTTTGATATTTTCATAATCTTTTTGGAAAAATTAATAAAATATTCTTATATTGATATATGAGAAGTATATATAACAAAATTGATATTAATAAATGAATTATTTGTAGTAATATATACATATAATCATAGAAAATCATTTTAATTATAAATATTATCTTTTAAATGTTTCTTTTTTGTTGTTGAATATTTTTGCTATTGCAAGTCTCACATGTCTCATTGACCATTCTCTGGAAAGACTTCATGTAGTTTACACATAATTTGGTTCTTGGAATAATTGGATTGATTTTTGTATTGTAAGTAAAAGTTACATCTATATGTTCGTTCCACTGGATCCACTGGATCCCTAGCAGTTTATAGTTTTGTAAAAATCCCCCCTCCCCCCATTCATTAACCTCTGGCATCAGTCTAGATGAACTAAGGACCAATTCATTATTATTTACATGTTTTATATTTCTTTCTTAGAATGACAATGATCTTTTCCATCATTGTGGCTCTATATAGAACATTAATCATATATAAATTAATAGATTATTTGAAATATGTTATCTAATATACTTAAGTACATTATTAATGAAAAAAAGCATATTGAATAGTATTTTTTCATTCACTTCGTTCATCCTTCTGCAAATTCTTGATCATGCTTTTACACTCTTCTACACTTACATTAGAAATAATCTTATCAACTTTATTCATTTTGTAGCTGAATTTGCCTTCTGTATTTTTTTCAATGTGCCATCAGAACGATGGAACCAACTGGACAGAGAGTTAGAATCCACAAAGCCTTCTATCCTAAATGGATAAGACATCCTAAGATGGGGATATACTATAAAATAAAATTTTACCATTAAGGAGGCTGATGGCATCAGGGAAGGACGTGAACAACGACATCATAATACCATTTGGAAAATGATTTAGCAAGGTGGTTGGTGGCCGAAAGTGGCCTAATTCTTGTGGCTAGTTTGGAGGGGAATAATTCTTACCTCAAGCCCACTTCAAAAAAGGAGTATCTATGGGCATTCATATTGTATCTTCTATAAACACCAAAATGAGGATTTGGAACACATGTTAAATTCTTGTGTCATTGTAGAGCAAAAATAGCAACAGGTGGTGGATATTTTTGGAAGAATGGATCGAGACAACTGGAGCATTCGAGAAACTATCCTCCTATGACGAACATGCCTCTTCTCCAACCCAATCCTCAACAAAGATTGGGGGCTCACCTTGGGGTTAATGCTATGGGCTATATGCAAAGAAACGAACCACAAAATCGTCAAGAATCATCATCTTCGTTAGGAATCCATTTCGGAAGGGATCATCCAGAACATACGATAAACAATCTTGGTCGAGAAATGGCATCTTGACAATTGGGAAGTGCCTCCTCATGAGGCTAGAATTCTTCACCGTCTAAACTTATCACCAACACTGATTTCTCCAACCTCATGGAATCTCATCATAAGGGGAGTGGACTCACTCAATCACTTCATATCCCTGTGGAGGGATTCATAAAGTTGAGTTTGATGGAGCCTCGATAGGTAACTCGGGTCTTGCGAGACTAGGAGGCCTCTTCCAAGACTCCCGATCACAAACTCACCTAATATATGCAAACACTGTGGATATGCGAGTAATAATGAAGAAGAATTTTCCTCTCTTCGACAAGGCCTACTCAAAGCTATTAAATTAGGATACAAGAATATTGTAGTGGAGGGATATTCGGGTTAGTAATCAACAAGGTTAGAAAATTGATCCAGGGGGCTAAATGGGATAAGGTCTACAAATCTGGAGAAATGCAAGATTAGTGAAAGAGATAGGAGAACTTGTTCATAATTATGACTATATTATCAACAACCATGTTAGGAGAGAGGGCAACAGAGTTGCAGATTTCCTTGCTAATTGGGGCTGTGGTCACCGAAGTGACCCTCTTGAGATAATTTGGCCGCCTCAACCTACGAATGGTAGGTTCAAATCCTTGGAAGCGATTCTAGAGAAAGACAAGCGACATAACTCTTAGTGCCTCGAAACACCCGACCAAACCCCGAGTCCAGGTGCGAGTTGGATGGAAATCCCTTCAAATTGTAATTATTGCGAAGGACATTGGGGTACACACCCACCACCCCCCACATGCTCGAGGCAATGGGTGGTGTGGCTCCCTGCATGCAAGACATAAATACTCCCGTGAAAGGTGGTAGAGACAATATGTTAGTATTCGGGCTTGGTGTCAACAACTCTGCATGGTGTGTATGTCGATTTAGTGTCAAGGGGATTACAATGTGGATGAAGGACTCCCTGGCGAGAGATATGCTACGAATCTAGGAAAGGTGATGCACTATTCATCTTCAAGAGAGGGTAGCCTAATATGTTAACTGTTTCTTCTCCCTCTCCCTCATGCATATGATTGTTTGGTCATGGGATTAGGTTTTACATGGGTTCAAATTGTCTACGAGTGGGAGTAAATGGGAAACTTGATGTCACTGGCATTGGTAGTATGATAGTTGTATGTTATCCTAACTAGTATGGTCTACTGTCAGTATGCTATGAAATTCTTCTCTCCTGAATCGGGTTATATGGGATGCATGTTTGTGGTGTTAGTTCTAGGGAATGTTGTTGTCTGGTTTGGTTTGAAGGCCTTGGGGTCTAAGGTTGGGTCTTCTTCATCTCTCCTTGTAGGGTCCATTTTACTTTTTTTAATGGGTTTGAGGGGAAGTCTTTCCCCCTGCATAACTAGTGGTTTCGACGTTGTAAAGATATTGTTGTCTCGCTTTCTTTACTTTGCATCCATGTCCTTCGTGGAAGTTTCCTCAGGGCTACAATTGAGGATCTGCATCTCTTTGGGTTTGGGAATCATTATAATCTTTTTGGTGTTGGTTATGGTGGCCTCTTAAACTATATTTTTTAGCTACAATGCAAATTAGCTTTAGGGTAAGGAAATTGAATTCTTGTGTGGGATCGAAGACTTCGACTAGATATCAACTGCCATATCAACTGCCACTACCAGTCACATTTGGGTTGATAATGTTTCATGTTTCATTTATAAAAAAATATGTTTATGATTTTAGACACATCATAAATTGGAAAGCTATACAGGTAATAAAAAAATAGTTAAAAAATTCTATAAGAAAAAATTGGTATAACAGGGGAACAGATTAATAATTTAGTTGTAATTGTAATAGGTGAAACAAGACAAAGAGTTTCTGGTAGAACCTTTGTGTATACTTGACCAGAGAGAAATAATGCTAGGGAGCTATATTCCAAGTTAAAGTTTAGTGGTAATAATTTAGCGTAGATGAAGCCACATGGGAAAACAAGGAATTTATGCAGGAGGCATATCTTGATTTGTTTCCAAGTGTGACAGAAGAGATGAACACCATGGACAATGTTCCAATTCAGGTGTGGGGGAGATCTGACACCCCCAAGTGATTGTAAACATTTGTTAATCACTTTGGTTATTAGGTGAACTTGGTAATTTATATATGGAATAATATTGAACTAGAATAAATCTAAATGATAAATAATTTTGCCTTCTTATGTTGAGTTTTAGAATTTACAAGAAAATACCTAAGTAATTCTATTTTTACCATAAATTTAAGAGAAGCTATGCTCCTTTCATGCTTCAAGAGTTGAGAGAATGTAGAGGGAAAAAGGAGGAGAGAAAGAAAGGAAAATAAAAAGGCAAGACACTACCTGAAAGAGGGTTCCTAAGCTGGACTAGTGCTAGTGGAAACACTAGAGGTTAGGCTTGGTCTGTGAATGAGAAATATTATAGAGTGAAATGGAAAAGAGACTTGATGCTAGTGAATCAATAACTTTTACCTAAATAACTGTTCTGGGCTGAGAAGATTAGGCGAAGGAATGAGACGTAATATACTAATCCTCATTGATCCGGTGGTAGGGTGTTACCTGTAAATTCTAGAATCTTGGCTAAAGGATAAGTGCTTGAATGAGTCTCAAGTTATTTAACATAATTATAAATGAAAGTAGAATTGTGCTAAGGAAGAGAATCTGAATAGTTTCTTCTTTAAATGTAAATGATTAACTCTGTTTAGTTTTTGAAATGAACAAAACATTTTGTGTGTGAATATGACTAGGATGATTAACTTTGATATTTTATGCATGCCAAGATAGTTGTGTGTGAATGTCATCTGAAGGATCAGGCCTGATATGTGTTTTCTTTTAAAAAATTGTGCATGACAAACAAGAAATGAAATGGTAATTTTTTTTTTCTCTTTCAAGGAAAGAATAACAATAGCTTAATGTAATTATTCTCATCTCTTCAAAAAAAAGACTTTGCATTCAACGTAACAATAAAAACCTGGAATCCAATACAGATGACGGGAAGGGTCGGGGATCATTGAGATAAAAATATTATTAACAGAACTCCTTGCGTACCAAGTAAATTAGTTTTTGAAAAAATTAAGTTAAGAAAAACTTAACTATCATCCGATAGTCGAGGTAAGTATGGTTATTTAATCACTGTCGAAATATAATCTCAACTGCAGGTTTATTTGTTTTGCGATGTGATGAGATCGTAGATCGCAAATCACAAGTATGCTTGGAGCCTTCGTTTGTTCACTTGATTTCCCCGATTGCGATGGTGCGATGCGATCCAATCGCATATCGCAGATCGCACCATATGTGTGTGCCCAAATTTTGGGTTACGACCAAATGGGATTTTGCGATGCGATTTAAATGAAGTCAATGGGTGAAGTATGGGCCAACATTAAATGAAATTTTCGTGAGGTAAAATTTTTACTTTACCGCCAGTAAGTGTCAGTAAAACAGTAAATGCAATTTACTGTGGTTGGTAAGATTTGGTGAAGTTTTTAATTTTATTTTAGCGGTAGTATGGGCTCAAGTAATAGTTGGTAAATGCATTTAATTTTTATTATGTCTTTTACGGAAGCATGGCCAGTGAAGACGTGAAGTAATTTCTTCTTGGGTTGTCATATATATGTAATGTTTTTTTTCGTTGTGTTAACGAATGTGAGTGAAGAGGGGAGATGCAGCAGCGCCCATGAAAGAGAATAGTAATGCACAGCAGTGCGAAGTAAAAATATATACGCAACAGATTTGTATAGCAATGTGAGAGGAATGCACAGTACTGCAGAGATGTTTTCTGTTTGTGAAGATTTGTAACAGTTTGAATGTTTTGCTTTTGGAACTGCAATTGAAGCAGTCTCTTGGTGAATCCCTCTCAGTGTAAGAGGATGAATTTTGTATCAGTTTATTTTGAATACAAATCCTTTATATGTGTGTTCAATACTCTGTTCTCAATAATTTGTTTTTAAAGCTTCCCTGTGCTAAGATCCTGTGTGTGTAAAACAGAGCATTGTTCTGCTCTATTCAGTTTGGTTGTTTGTTTTTCGGATTTTACCAGAAAAATCCCCAACAGTGGTATCAGAGCTAATCCAGGCTCTTTGAAGGGTTCAAAGAAGCTGAAGGAAGGATTCTTACTGCAGCAACTTCTCCAGCAGTGTGAAGACTCAGGCAAAAGAATCCAAGGTATTTCTCAAGTTTTTTTTGTGTGTTGTTGTTAAAGACACTCTGTTATTTTAAGTACACAGTGAAGTATTTGAAGTATAGTTAAGAGTGCAAAGATGGCTGGCACCAGCACCAAAAATAGCATGGGTATGCAGCTCCCATTATTTGATGGTAAAAACTATGACTATTGGGCAATAACAATGAAAGCCTTTTTTGCTTCCCAAGGCTTATGGGAAATAGTTAAGGATGGTTTTGAACAACCAGCAAATGAAAATGAGTTTAATGCATTAACTCAAGGAGAGAAGGATCTGTTAAAGAGCTACAAGAAGAAGGACTCAAAAGCCCTCTTCTTCTTGTATCAAGGATTGCATGGAAGCGTGTTTCCAATGTTAGCAGCAGCCAAGACATCCAAAGATGCATGGAAAACTCTTAAAACAACCTATCAAGGCATGGAGAGAGTGAAGACATCAAAGCTACAGTTGCTGAGGAAAGATTTTGAGAACCTGTGCATGAAGGAGTCAGACAATATTGACTCATTCTTCACTCAAGTAATTGGCCTGGTCACACAAATAAGATCTCATGGAGAGATACTTGAAGAAAGGAGGATTGTGGAGAAACTATTGAGGTGCCTACCCTCAATGTTCCATGTGATTGTCACCACCATAGAAGAGACAAAGGATCTCTCAAATTTTTCAGTTGATGAGCTTCATGCATCACTGATCACACATGAGCAGAGGTTGAGTAGAAACGAAAACTCATCTCTAGAGCAAGCCTTCAAGACCCAGATGTCCTTTGTAAGAGGAAGAGGTCAAGGCTGAGGAAACAAGAGAGAAAGAGGCAGAAGCCAGAACAGAGGTGGAAGGAACAGTCCAACAAATGCTCAAGGAAGAGGCAGCGATACAAATCAGAACCAAGGTCAAGGTAGCAGCCAACAACGAGGACAACATCATGCTCAAGGACAAAGGTATGAAAAACCCAATGTCCAATGTTATTATTGTAAAAAATATGGGCGTTATGCGAGTGAATGTAGGAAGAAGCAGCATGATGTGAATAATAGATCTAATGCAAATATTACTAGAGAAAATGTGAGCCAAGATAATGTATTGTTAGCTTGTAACATGGCTGAAACAAATAGTGAAGATATATGGTTTCTAGACTCCGGTTGCAGCAACCATATGACAGGAAACATAGCTTTGTTTTCTGCTTTAGATCAAAGTGTGAAGTCACAAGTCACACTTGGGACTGATAGCAAAATTTTTGTTATGGGTAAAGGAGAAGTTAAAATATTCACAAAGAAAGGTGAAAAGAAAACCATAGCAGATGTTTATTATGTTCCTGGAATGAGATGTAACCTCTTGAGTATTGGACAGCTTGTTCAAAAGGGTTACAATGTTTTCTTTAAGAATGATGTATGCACCGTCATGGATATTCCACCCAGCAAAAGATGCATTGCTGAAGTGAAGATGACAAGGAAAAGAATGTTCCCTCTCAGATAAAGGGCAGATTTGAAAAACAAAGATGCAATGGCAGCAGTTACCCAAGAGGCTTTCCAAAGCCAACCAAAAGATGAAAATTGGTTGTGGCACTTGAGATTTGGACATCTCAACTTTGGAGGCCTTAATTTGTTGAGCAGAAAAGGAATGGTAAGGGGATTACCATTGATAGAGAAACCAGACAGCCTTTGTGAAGGCTGCATATTGGGGAAAAAACACAGAGAAAGTATTCCAAGCGGGAAAAGCATAAGGGCAAAAGCACCCTTAGAAATTGTCCACTCAGATTTATGTGGACCGATGCAAAATCAATATTTAGCAGGCATCCAATATTTTCGAACATTCATTGATGATATTACAAGAAAAACTTGGGTTTATTTCTTGAAGAACAAATCAGAAGTGTTTGAAAAATTCCGAAATTTCAAAGCACTTGTGGAAAATCAAAGTGGGTTGCGTATCAAAGTTTTGAGAACAGACAGAGGAGGTGAGTATATCTCCAAAGAATTTTTATGTTTTTGCAGAGAAAATGGAATTCACAAGAAATTCACAGCAAGGTACACCCCACAGAAAAATGGAGTTGCTGAAAGGAAGAACAGGACCATTATGGATATGGCGAGAAGCATGTTGAAGGCAAAGCATTTTCCAAATGATTATTGGGTTGAAGCCGTAAACTGTGCTGTATATATCTTCAACAGGTGTCCTACAAAAGCTGTAATGAACAAAGTGTCGGAAGAAGCATGGAGTGGGAGAAAGTAAAGTGTTACCCACATGAAAGGTTTTGGATGTGTGGCTTATGCACACATTCTAGATCAGCTAAGGAGGAAGTTGGACAGCAAAGGGGAGAAATGTATTTTCATTGGATACAGTGAGGAATCCAAAGCTTACAGGTTGTATATTCCATCCACCAAGAAATTCTTTGTGAGCAGAGATGTTCAATTTATTGAGGAGGAAGCTTGGGATGGAAGCATAGAGAAAATAGTTAATGTTAAAAATTGTTTGTCTCATGATGAAGATGATGAGGAGATGGTAGAAATACATCCCCAAACAACAGTACCAACACAAGGACAGCAAGGAACACCTTTGAGGAGAAATGAGAGTGCTTCTCCAAGCACACCACAGGAGGAAATTCAAGTGCATCTTCAAGCACTTGCACACCAAATGAAAGAGTTAAGAAGTTTAGAAATTTAAGTGACATTTATAATGAAGGAATGAATTCCTTATTTTCCTTGTATTGTCATGTTGATGATCCTATTCATTTCGAAGAGGCAATTAAAGACAAGAAATGGATAGAAGCTATGGATGAGGAGATGAATGCCATACAAAGAAACAAGACATGGGATTTGGTTGAGCTATCAAAAGGTAAAGAAGTTATTGGAGTTAAATGGGTCTATAAGACCAAATGCAATGCTGAAGGCAAGATAGAAAGGCACAAGGCAAGGCTGGTTGTCAAGGGATACAAGCAGCAGTATGGAAGAGACTATGAGGAGACTTTCGCCCCGGTTGCAAGAATGGAAACCGTGAGAGCAGTGTTGTCCATAGCAGCACAAAACAAATGGAAAGTCTACCAAATGGATGTGAAGTCGGCATTCCTAAATGGAGTGTTAAAGGAAGAGGTTTATATTGAGCAGCCTCTAGGCTATGAGAAGAAAGGCCAAGAGCACAAAGTGTGCAAATTGAAGAAAGCTCTTTATGGGCTAAAGCAATCTCCAAGAGCATGGTACAGTAGGATAGATTCTTATCTACTGGAAAATGAATTTGACAAATGTGAGGGAGAACCCACAGTCTACATCAAAGAAAAGGATGGCAAGATTTTAATTGTTGTCTTGTATGTTGATGATGTTATTTTTACAGGTAATGATGACTACCTCATTGAAAACTTCAAATCAGTCATGAAAGAAGAATTTGAGATGACTGACATGGGTTTGCTGAGATACTTCTTAGGCATAGAAGTAGATCAAAATGAAAATGGGATTTTTATCTCTCAAGCAAGATATGTAAATGAAGTATTGAGCAGATTTAATATGCAAGAATGCAAAGCAGCAAACACTCCCACGGTAATGGGATTAAAACTCAGCAAAGAGAACAGCAGCAAGGATTTTGATCCTAGTTTGTACAAGAGCATAGTTGGCAGCCTTATGTATTTAACTACAACTAGGCCTGACATAATGTTTGCTGTTAGTTTGATTTCTAGATTCATGGAGAGGCCAAAAGAGGCACATTGGCAGGCAGCAAAAAGAATTCTGAGGTATGTCAAAGGAACAAAAAGATTTGGCATTTTGTATACTTTTTCAGAAAGTTCAGATTTAGTTGGCTACACAGATATTGATTGGGCTGGAAGTGTGGATGGTCGGAAAAGCACTTCCGGTTATGTATTTCACATGGGTTCACGAGCAATTTCATGGGCTTCCAAGAAACAACCAATTGTGGCGTTGTCTACAGCAGAAGTAGAGTACGTGGCAGCTACAACAACAGCATGTCAAGCAGTTTGGATGAGAAGAATGTTGAGGAGCTTAGGCCAAGAGCAGGGAAAAGCAACAGTTATTTTTTGTGACAATAGCTCAGCTATTGCGTTGTCCAAGAATTATGTGTTTCACAAGCAAACGAAACACATTGATACAAGGTTCCATTACATCAGAGAATTGGTGAACAACGGAGAAATTGTTCTACAGCATTGCAACACTCAAGAACAGGTTGCAGACATTCTCACCAAGACATTAGACCATAAAAGTTTTGTGTTTTTAAGGAAGCGTCTGGGTATGATTGAATGCCCAGCAGTTGAAATTAAAGGGGAGTGTTGAAATATAATCTCAACTACAGGTTTATTTGTTTTGCGATGCGATGAGATCGCAGATCGCAAATGACAAGTATGCTTGGAGCCTTCGTTTGTTCACTTGATTTCCCTGATTGCGATGGTGCGATGCGATCCGATCGCATATTGCAGATCGCGCCATATGTGTGTGCCCAAATTTTGGTTTCCGACCAAATGGGATTCTGCGATGCGATTTAAATGAAGTCAATGGGTGAAGTATGGGCCAGCATTAAATGAAATTTTACGTGAAGTAAAAGTTTTACTTTACCACTAGTAAGTGTCAGTAAAACAGTAAATGCAATTTACTGTGGTTGGTAAGTTTTGGTGAAGTTTTTAATTTTATTTCAGCGGCAGTATGGGCTCAAGTAATAGTTGGTAAATGCATTTAATTTTTATTATGTCTTTTACGGAAGCATGGCCAGTGAAGACGTGAAGTAATTTCTTCTTGGGTTGTCATATATATGTAATGTTTTTTTTCGTTGTGTTAATGAATGTGAGTGAAGAGGGGAGATGCAGCAGCGCCCATGAAAGAGAATAGTAATGCACAGCAGTACGAAGTAAAAATATATACGCAGCAGCGTTGTATAGCAATGTGAGAGGAATGCACAGTAGTGCAGAGATGTTTTCTGTTTTTTGTAACAGTTTGAATGTTTTGCTTTTGGAACTGCAATTGAAGCAGTCTCTTGGTGAATCCCTCTGAGTGTAAGAGGATGAATTTTGTATCAGTTTATTTTGAATACAAATCCTTTATATGTGTGTTCAATACTATCCTTTATATGTGTGTTCAATACTCTGTTCTCAATAATTTGTTTTTAAAGCTTCCCTGTGCTAAGATCCTCTATGTGTAAAACAGAGCATTGTTCTGCTCTGTTCAGTTTGGTTGTTTATTTTTGGGATTTTACGAGAAAAATCCCCAACAATCACGATAGGGTCAGATTTGTAGCCTAGATTTACCCTTCTTGGTCATCATAAGTGGGCAATCGAGGAATGGTTCTCGGTAACAATGTTTCTCCAGTTATTTAGAATGATAAGAGTTATAAGGACAATTTTTTATAATTAGAAAGCCATGCTTAATTTCAAGAGCTTGTATTTACATTAAACCCAATCAGAACAACAATAAGATAATAAGGAGTAATCTATAAAGGCATTAGCGATACCGTACTATTGACTGCAAACAATTACCCAGGTAGTTGGGAACCCAATGAGCCCTTATTACAGATAAAGAAGCGAGAAACATTCTCATAATAAACATAACAGGAAAACATGACACATCATTGGAATAAATAAAAGAAACAAACGCATTAAGTTTTTTGTTCCATACATGTTTAACTAATAACTCGAACTTCTGAAAATGAAGGCATCTCATTGATAGTTCGCAAAACAAAAAAAATACACATGCAATTTCCAAGACTCAGTAAGGACAAACAACAAGTAAATTGTAAGGGGTTCTTGCCGAAAAGAGCAAACCCAAGACTCAATGGTAGAGGGCCATTACTTATCAATCAAGAAAAGTAGTAATTATTTATTGGGTAACTCTCAGAAATCACCAACATAAAACATGATTATAGAATCACTCTTAATTTGGAGCTTAACTCTAACTAATTAAATAACCTAAGCAAGGTATAATTTTAACCATCCATTCACAGTTGTAACTGTATGGCTAAGATAAAATCCCTAGAACCATTCACAATATAAGAAAAACTTCTACAAAATCCTTAGAAACCCCATTAAGACAATAGGATGCACCTGGGTACCAAGTATTTCATATGAGATGGCCTAAGGAATGAGCAGAGTGTCGACCACACCCATGTTGGACCAATGACTGAGCCTAATAAACAACATATGTAAATAATTAAACAACTTACAAGAAAATTAACATTGGGGTAAACCTTGAACCATATCCACTGAAGAAAAAGGAAAATTGATTTCTAGCAACTCACTGACTTCTAAAATTAGTATCCTAGAATATGGAGGCTGGTCAAGTCCCTTGTAAAAAAAACAAGACAAGATACTAGTCGAGAAGAGATTCGTGAAGCCATGATATTGCTTGCAGAAATGAAAAAGAAAAAAAAGGAGTATTGTGTATAAATGTATGGTTTACCTGGATGTGAGAGTTTTGGAGACGCTTGCCTTCAAGCTCAAGGCCAGTCATTGCGTTGATGTGGGTATGCAACATCCTGGTTTCGATGACAAGACAGGGTCACGAATCTAAGACAAAGCTCAGTCGACCATAAATGTTGCACAACAGATCCCTTCCACAACAAACCCTAGGAATGACCGACTGGAGTGGAGGGAAAACAGGTTGGTTATCGATAACCACCGCGGGTCACTAGAAGCCATCGGATGAGAGAGTACCAAGATCAACAGTAGCAATGTCTCCAAGTGGTACATTGGAAGATTCGAGAACCTCGGGCCATTTAGCCACCACCATTGGAATAATCAAAGTCACCCTCTATAGTTTAAGAGTTACCTTATAACTCCTCGTCAATAAAATTAAAATAGAGGACCTTGGTTCAATCTCTATGCATCATATTTGTTTTAAACATTAATTAAAATGATAACCTTTACTGGTGAGACTAACCATATCGAGGTAAATAAAGTTTTTTTTAATGGTTAATTATGTGTATGAATGTGACAACTAGCTTTAAATATTTCATGTCATAAATGTAAATATTTTTCTATTCGTGTTAAAATACAATAATTTTAACTCATTCTAAAAATATGAAAAATTATATGTGTAACCTTTACTGGTGAGACTAACCATATCGAGGTAAATAAAGTTTTTTTAAATAGTTTATTATGTGTATGAATGTGACAACTAGCTTTAAATATTTCATGTCATAAATGTAAATATATTTCTATTCGTGTTAAAATACAATAATTTTAACTCATTCTAAAAATATGAAAAATTATATGTGTAGATACACTTAAGTGTATACTGCTTGAGCTTTTGAAATATCTATCTTATTTTAAATAAAATTATTATTTTTAAAAATTATTTTATTTAAGGAAAAAAATTAATTATCCCAGTTAAAATGTACTAATTATTAATAAAAATAAAAACGATTTTCCCCTCAATATTAAATAATGAATAGAAATAAGAATTAAGAATGATTATCTTCCAATATTGCACATATGTACTACTATTTTTCAAAACATTGATATATATTCTATTTCCTTTAATTTAATTGATTAGGGTTACGCTGAATTTGATTTCGTTACACGCTCCCATTCAGGGTCATAGGAGGCTTCACTTGGGGGCAACTCAGTCCTTTTAAAGCTTGCGGTTGTGAGTCAATGTCAAAAGTGTTGACTACCGCGATCCAGTGTTTGTTAGTCAATTACTCCATCAGACATTGCCAAAGGATGTGTGATGAAGGATTGACTAAATTTATTCAACAATGAATGCCAAAGGATTGACTACTGCAATTCTATGTTTCTCAATCAATTACTTCATCACACATTGTCGCTGTGCCTCAAAGTCAAAATTTGAAAGTCTTGACATTGTGTTTGAACTTTGAATGTCAGGTTTATATAACGCACTTGAAACAATTAAAAGCAATCCATGGTCTTCCCACGATGTATCCCAAAGTTGACAATATATACAAATTTGATTAGCTGTTCCCAGTCCTCAGATAATCAATTAAATAAATGAAAGACAACAGGAAGCCAAGTCTGTTGTGAATTTAAGAAATGAAAACCACTGACTCAGGGATTAATTAAGGAATTGGTCAAGTCTAACTGAACTCGGGCGCAGTTTTATCTCTCAGCAGCAGTTGGCCTGGTTAGCCATTCAACCTGAACATGCCTATTCACCTCCCTTCGCAATAGTGACTAAGTGATGAACTTAAGGAATGGGTCAAGTCTATTCACCTCCCTTTGCAATAATGACTAAATGATGAACTTAAGGAATGGGTGAAGTCTAACGAAACTTGGGGAGAAAGTTTACAGCCTGTTGCGTCGTTTGATTTATCAGCCGCTGTTGATTTGGTAACTGATTTGACTTGAATATGATTATTGACCTCACTAAACTCTCTTTGCCCGACCCTTGGTGTGTATAAATAGGTCGTTCCACCTTTTGTATGATATATGCCTCCTTATTTCATTTAACTGATATCGGTGAAAATTGCTTCTGATCAATCGTAGCCATTTAAAAGAGGGTTCTATTATTCACGCTATCTAGAGCATTTTTGTTTTGTCTTTAATAGCAGAGCAGCATACTAAACTTTTCATTACATTACATTACATTTTGATTGATTGACGTGAGAAGCCCCTGCAATAAAATACTATCGTCAAAGACGAGCAATGAAGACTGGAAGTTTGCTTCTGTTATTCTTCTGCGTTTTAGTAGCCGCAATAGTAATGAAGGAAGGTGCAGTCGATGCAGCTAGAGTCCTGAAAATGAGAAATATTGCAAGAGCCCAAGCTGATAAAAATCCATGTGATCATCATAATGTTCCTAATGGAGATTATGATGTGAGAAATATATTGAAGAGTAAACTTCCTTCTGGCCCAAGTCCAGGAGTAGGCCACAAATACATCGATTCCTTGGGCCCTTTGAATGTGAAGACAAGTAAGGCAGGCAATACATTGAAGATTAGCAAACTGCCTTCTGGTCCGAGTGGAGGAGTAGGCCACAAATACATCAATGCCGAAGGGCTAACGAAGCGATCAGTAGTACCGTCACATAAATTAATTACTACAGAGCCCTTCAACAAGCTTCCATCAGGCCCGAGTGGCGGAGTAGGGCACAGTTATAATGACTGATGACAACGTTCAAAAGAAACCCATGAGCAGTAAACTCAGACTGCGATCAGTACATGTATGAAGGTCTCTGCGGATCATACTAAGTGTAAAGATTGTCCGCACTATAGAATTAGATTTCAGGTATAAATTACATGGCCGGTGTTTTTTATTTTACAACCCGCGATCGGGAAGAGTTAATAGATGTTGCATTTCAATCATAAATTTAAGCATTATTTTCTACTCATGTTATTCAAAGCATAGCCATCATCATCAATCAATAGCGTTAGTGGCCAATTTAAAGTATGTAGAGGGAAAGAGAATCTGACCGCGTGATAATATTGGATTTCTTTTGGGAAGGAGTTTAAATAATTCAATAATTTTTTTTTTTTTAATTACTCATTATTTTCATCTTTGTTGATATTTTATTATTATGTATATTCAGAGAATGATCGAAACAATTGCCGCTTTAAATGTACAGAGAGATCTAAACATTTTAAATTATATAATTTAGATAATTAATATTTTTAATTTAAATTATTTTTTTAAATATTAAATTTGTATAATTTAAATAAATTTTCTAATTATCAATTTACTTTTAAATAAAATATATTAAAAATAAATTCAACTGAAGAATTGATGTATGGAAAAAATTATGTGAAAGAATGTTTTGGTCATATAATTAAATGGTTAATTAATTTCAATAAATCCAATCAAGTTAAATGGTAGATAATTTTTTTAAATTTTTTTTGGGTTCTTTTTATTTTAATGTTTTTTTAAGATATTAGAGTAGTTGGGAAGTGTATATGTATTATTATTAAAATATTTAAAATAAAATATTAAATTTGAGTATATTCTTTATATAAAATCTAATTCATTTATATATTCTTTCGCTAACGAATTTTGTTAATAAGAAATCATGAGTCAATTTTCTTCCAATGCCTTTAATATGAGACACTATTCATAAGTCAATAGAATGTAATCCTTTCCATTGATATACCTGGAAAAAAAAATTAAAAATAAACATATTTATTATCTATATATATTTACAAAATATTTAAATATATAAAAATTATATATATAATTTTAAAAATTTAATATAAATATAATTTTATTATTTTTTATTTTAAATTAATATATTTAAATAAAACATTATATTTTAAATTAAATCTTATCCTATTTAATTCAATTTGTTATGAATATATGGTCAGAAATGTATGTTATGAAAGCTATAGCTTCCACTTAGTGTAGGTTTAAATTTTAATACCAAACATGAATTTATACTCAATGAGGTAAAATCACGGGGTGGTAAATTTTATTAGTGAAAATGTTTTATGAATTAGTCATATATTTTATAATAAAACTTTAGCATAGAAAAAATGTTTGAGGATTTTTTTTATTTAATTTTAAGTCTGGTTTAAAAGTTTAATATGTAACATTATTTTCAAAGTATTATAATTTTTTTGTTATTGTTTCTTAGTTATTTAGTTTTATTAATGGTTACACATTTATAAGATTGATTTTTCTTTTTTATTTTTCTAAATGGAACGAAAATGTGTTTTGTTATTTTTAATTTAAATTATATATATATATTATTTTATAAAAAATACTAATAATTTTTTTATTGTGATGATAATGAATTTAAGTATGTTAATGTAGTATATGGGTGTAGCATTCTTCCGTGAGATTTAAGTGTTTAGTTTGTTTTTACTGTAATTTGGTAAATTATTGCGTGAGTGGAAGACCTTGTTATAAATTTAAATATTTAAAATAATTTTACTTTTAATTAAGATTCTGTTATGGGAAGCCATGGAATTTACAAGGAAAGCTACTAAGTGAAAAGTTTTCTCTCCATTTCCCTATAGATAAATCAACTAAGTTGGGAAACTAATAGGGGAAGAGAGTAGGAAAAAATACTTGAGATATGTGAGAAGGGAGAATAGAAAGAATTCAATTTTCTCAAAGCTGATGTTGTTGAGGAAGGCAGGACACTACCAAGGTATCCTTGAGCTGGTTGGTCAGTGTATCCTTGAGCTGGCCACACTACCAGGGTATCCTTGACCTGGTTGGTCAGTGTATCCTTGAGCTGGTTGGCCAGCGGAATTTCTTGAGCTAGATGGCAAGTGGAATCCCTAATCAGGCTTGGAGTATGAGGAAAGCCCTAGTAAGGTCTTTTTCTATTACTGGAAGTGGAAACTAACAAAAAGGCAAGAACTAGTGAATTGTCTTGATTGCCTAAACTAAGATAGATAAGTATTTCAATTTATAGTTTCCACAACATATAATATACATGTAATGAAATTATTTGCAAATCTCTATAAATAGTTGTTTGTGAAAATTACATAAATAAACTAGTAGCTGATTTTTATTTTTGTATATCTATTTATCAAACTTCCATTATTCCAGTAATGAGTAATTTTATGACAAGTTATTCTCAAATATGAATAAAAAGTTGGGTATGAAATTCTGTGTTACTCTAATACTCAAAATTTCAACCATTGCACACTAGCAAATTACAGTACTGATTCTTATGGAAATGCAATAGAAAAGAAAAAGAACACGTGCAGGTAACAGGGGTGATTGTTGTCACTGTATAAATGAAATATTTAGATTCGAACATTAATAATGACCCTTTATATATCCTCCTAATGAGGAAAGAGAATAATAAAATTTTCTGAATGCGAGGGGGTTCAGAGTGAGTTATCACTAACTAGAGGAGACTGATATAGATTATATAACTTCACTTGAGAGTCCCTAGCATTTGACTGTAAGAGGGTCCGTATAATTATTATACATTGGTATTGAATAAAATTGGTAATTTGATTTAAAACTTACCATGTGCATGATGAAATCATGGGAGTTTGTCTGTCACCGAGGTTAGCCCTCAGGCCGAGCTGGTTCTAGCTGCCTCATCGATAGTCCCCATGTGCATGATGAAATCATGGGAGTTTGTCTGTCACCGAGGTTAGCCCTCAGGCCGAGCTGGTTCTAGCTGCCTCATCGATAGTCCCCTGGTTGAATTCAAACAATAGAAGCCATAGGAAATCTAACAAGTAATAGAGCTATTTGCATTTGTAAAGACCATTAGAAGAAATACCAAAGAAATAATTACTAGTGAGAATATACAGATAACTCGAAGTCACAATAAATGGTAATTGTGTAAATGCATTGTCGATGCATTTATTAAAAAAACATGGATGCATTTATAAACAAAATTCCAAACGACATCTCAGTAAGCTGTAGCTTTGCAAAACCATAGGATAGCTAGATGAGGAGGCCCTTGAACATTTATGCAATTTCCAGTAAATTAATTACTACATTCAATATTGAAGAAAAATAATCAAAATTGTACATAGATTACAACTGAGAATTTCTGCAAAGTAATTCTGTGTTTTCAGGAAAAAATTCTAAGGAAAAACCCTCGGCGAGGGAATTAGATGTTGCACTATGTACAAATCACACTGTGAATATATACATATTGAAATGTATATAAGTAACTCGCATAGGATACGATTAATTCCATCAATATCCATTACCATGAATAGTAAGAAGAGAATGCCCAAAATAAATTAAAGGGCAAATCCTTTCTAAATCAGTTAGTAGACCCACGGCGGAACCCTCAACAGGCATCACAAAGTTTATAAAGTAACCTAGCACTGTGAATCAAAAGGCGTATTGACGGTTCTAGTAGCTGTGAGGAAACCCTGGCTGCAAGAAGATGGGCAGGGGTGAAATGAGCCCACCTATAAATAACACATTCAAACCCTAGGTTAAAGAAATAACTAGAGGAGAAAAAAAGAATGGAACCGGAGTCGCCAGACTTAACTATGGAGGAATCATGAAGAACCCATCACCTAGGCGGGTTAAATGGATGGACATCGTGGAGAAAGGAAAATTGCATATTCAAATAAACAATGCAATTAGCAACTAGATAAGAATCATAGCAGTACACAAAATCAAATTGAGAAAACAGTTAATGGGCACTGAAAGGAAAAAGATAAACATGGTTGATAATTGTTGGACGTGAATTATGAATAATGAAAGTAGGCCCATTTCTGGAAATAAACTCGAGAGGTGTATGACGGTCAGCTGTAGTGGTGGACAGAATAGCTTACCTCTGGAACAATTTGCACCCTGAACCTTCCATGACACCCTAACTACATCAGAGTTGCAGAGCTGCGGTGGGAAGGTGCAAGAATGACGAGTAAAGAACTGACCGAGGGGGCAACCAGTTACCTCAACCACCTCGGAGTGATCTCTACCTTCCATGTACACCTTTCTAGATCGACGCTTTAGCTCTCAGTACACTAACCCAACAATGGATTCAGGAGGATTCACCATAACTCTCTGTCAACGTGACTTCGTACTAGGTTGCTATCAGCGTAGGAAAACTCATGTTAGATTAAAGGATTATACATATAGCCTTTTCATGTGAGAAATGTTTGTAAACAAGCCCAACGACTATCATATAATGACATAAGATCAAAACAATAATTAATTCTTGACGATAATTAATAGTAAGTTAATTGATAGTAATTCATAGAAAAACAATTATGAACAATAATTAATTTCTAACTAGACAATTAATAGTAGGTTAATTGATAGTAATTTATAGAAAACAAGTTATGTAAGTGTTATGGTGTATGCAAGTTACAAGTGGTATCAGAGCTAAAAGCTTTAACACTACTACCTATTTAAAGAAAAATAGTAATGAACCAAGTTCATTTGAGTTGTATTTCATAATAAAGAAAAGTTGGAAATATAATCAGTTCACTTGAGGATGAAACTATTCACCCTTACCGAACTCAATCTCGAACTCAATCTTGAGATATTGGTGTGAGGTGAGGCACCTTAGTCGAAATATACTATAATGCTGAGGGCATAAATTACCTATTCAAACTAATAATGAAAACCGAATTAAAATAAATATTTATGGGTAACTTTTAGTTACAAGTCATGAAATACTAATGAGAATTCTTACCTACAAAGTGACTTATTGGTCAATATATGTGACAATAAGTAATAACTGGGCAATAAGTAATAACTGGGTAAGTCACATTTGATTACTTTGGGTTCATGATATATTATCATGATAGAGAAAAGATGAATATATATAAACTAAATAAACAAATATTCCTACACTATGGACATGTTTGAAGAAATAAGGTGGGTCTTGCATGTATGACCCCCCTAGGAAATAAGAGATTACCTATAAGATGACTACTTGTTAATAGTTGAAATATTCCTTTTTGATACCTAGTTTATAAACCTTGTTGAACGAATGAGTGAAGAAAAATCATTGATAATAATTTAAATTTTGAATCTTATGTGTGAAAGGGCAAAAACTAGAGTAAAATTTAGTAGGTTGAAAGCCCTATTTGTTTTGAAAATTTATATATAAAAAACCAACCTTGTAATATATATATAACAAAATGTACAATATACTAGTGTACCCAAGGAATTCATTTGATTATATCTGAGGAGAACTCTTGTCCAAGTGAATGAGAATATGGGATGCCTATGATTATCAAATATATGTACAATATGACTCAATGATGGATGATTGGTAGAATGGCTGTAATCCTTTCAATTGATATGACAGATAAAATTGAGATGACAGATATTGACAAGGGTGCTATTAAAAGACAATAAAAAAATGATGTGTTAATACTACATCTTATATATTAATAAATGCAATGATATAAGTGATAAATGCAATGATACATAAGTGATGGAAATAAAACTCAAATGAAAAAGGAATCCATCAACGCTTGTACTAAAAATTCCCTTTCAAAAAACCACATAAAGGAGGGTTAACACAAACCATCACCATGGAAGACCATCATCGTAATGTGGTTTGAAAAATGGCTAGATAATAAATGAAAAAGGAATCAATCAACGCTTGTACTAAAAATTCCCTTTCAAAAAACCACAGAAAGGAGGGTTAACACAAACCATCACCATGGAAGACCATCATCGTAATGTGGTTTGAAAAATGGCTAGATAATATGCCTTATCAAAGACCAACGAAATGGAGTTAGGTGGTGACAAATATGATTGGACAAAAAGAACACTCTCCCGAATAATAAGTAAATTAATGATTTGGTTCACCATTATGTTTCAGTTTGTTGTTAAATTTTGATTCCTTTTATCGTATAAAAAGTCCAAGTATCCTTTAATGCAACCTCAATCCAATTCTTTGGATTATAATGATTTGGTTAAGGGTTGTGTTTTAATCTACTATTAAATTTTAATGGATTTCATTATATAAAAAAACTTAAGATGTTTTGAACTAAATAGTCGAAGTAGTTTACCCCAATTATAAGAAAAAAATTAAAAATACATATTTTATTGTTATTTCAATAATTAAAGTTTTTGTTTATCATAATTAACATTATGGTCGGTCAAATGAGGAATTGTTATTCCATATTTCTTTTTTAAATGGTAATTCATTTTCGTTTAATATGGGTTGGAATGATTAAATGCTAATAGTTTCAGAACCAAGTTTCATGCCTTGTAAGAAGTTTTTTTTTAATGTAGTTCTATACTTTATTTTATGTATATTTTTAATCTCATTAAAAATTATGGATTTAATATAATGTTTTTTTGTTCTTATTAATTATAAATTGAAATATTTAAAACAATATAGATACTTAAAAATATCTTAATTAATTTTGGATATACCAACTTATAATCACAACCCATATTTAACACAAGTCAATCAATTTTTCTAATCGCTCTTCTTTGTATGTTAGCACATATTTGAAGACATTCAATGATGGTTTTTGTAAAATAACTAAAAATATACAAAAATAAAACTTTGAGTTGTTATAAGGAAATATTAATAATTACTAAAAAACTTTGATATCAACCATTTTCTTCCTTGTCGTCCTGTTTTTATGTGTTCAATGAGTTCCATTTTTCTTTCTTTTGTGCAAGAAAATACTTGAAAATGAATTTAGTGCGAAATTAGTTTTTAATATGTGCAAATTCAATCATGATTACATACATTTGAACCACGTTTTTGTTGAAATAACTCCTCCTGTGATGCAATTATGTCCATTTCTTTTACCATCTCATTGTACATTTTTTTGGACATTCCTACTGGGATGTTTCACATATCAGCTCATTGATCCTTTGAGATTTTCATAATCTTCTTGAAAAAAATAATAAACTATTTTTTATTGACATATGAAAAATAAATATAACAAAACTCATATTAATAAATGAATGATTTGTATTAATATGTACATATAATTGTGCAAAATCATTTTAATTATGAATATTACCTTTTAAATGTTATTTTTTTTGTTGTTGTATACCTTTTCTGTTACAATTATGACATGTTCCGTTGACTATTTCTCTAGTAATACTTCATGTAGTTTAGACATAATTTAGTTTTTTGAATCATTGGATTGATTTTTATATTGTAAGTAGAATATACGTCTATACTTTCATTACACTGAATTCATAGTATTTTTATAAAAATCCTTCCACCCCTCCCTTTCATTAACTTCTAACACCACTCCAGATGAGCTAAGGAACAATTCATTGTCATTTATGTGTTCTATATATTTTTTCTTAAAATGACATTGATTTTTCCCTTCATTGTTCCTCCGTGTATAACATTAATCATATATGAATTAATAGACTATTTGAAACATGTTATCTAATATTATTAAGTACACTACTAATGAAAATTAAAAATAAACTCGTATTGAATACTATTTTTCATTCACCTCATTCATCCTTCTACAAATTTCTGATCATACTTTTACTATCTTCTCCACATAGATTAAAAATAGTTTTATCGACCTTCTTCATTTTTTGGCTTTGAAATACATATTAGTTATACTTACATATAGTTCAAACATATTTATTTTGGAAAGAAATTACAAAAAATTGCATTCCATGCTTTTTTCAATGTGTTATCATTGTGTTGATTAGTATTTTTGTTATTTTACACATTCTCAAATGTGTTATCATTGTGTCGATTAGTATTTTTGTTATTTGAAACATTCTCAGATATTTTTTATAAATAGAAAACTTGTACGATTTGATATAAAAGTCACTAAATATATTTTATACATAAATAAAAAAATTATGGAAAAAAGAGCTTTGGTAACAGTGCATTTATTTGAATAAATGCACTGATCCATTTAGGCCATTAAATGCACCGAGTGTTTAATTATTGAACATTGTGTGTGATTCTTTTAAAAAAAAAATTAAATTATAACGATATGATTTGTAATGATAAACACCATGCAATGACTTAATGGATCTATTTAGTAGAGGCGTGTCTGTGTGTTATAGTACACTTGAAGCACCGATGAACAAACTAGACAGGACTAACGAGTTTAAAATACGTTGGTGCATTATATGACATAGGGCACATTCATGGAAATTAGTCCACCATGAAACACAAGTCTTTTTAAAAAAAATAGGATAAGGGTGACAGTGTTTGGATCTAATTCAATAAACAAACCCCTTACTTTGACAGGACTAACATACGTTGGTGCATTTTATGACCTAGGGCACACTCATGGAAATTTGTCCACCACGAAACATATGTCTTTTTTTAAAAAATAGGACAAGGGTGACAGTGTTTGGATCTAATTCAATAAACAAACCCCCTACTTTACATGTCAAGTGCCATATGTATAACAAGGACAGAAACCCATTAAATCTAAAATGCCTAAAATTAAAAAACCTAATTGTCAAGTGATAAACGAGTTAAACCCTAACTTGACATTTTATAGTCACATATGCCACAGTTTAAGGTAAGTACTCATTTATTTTTGTTTTAATTTTAATTAAATTTAAATAAGAACATACATCTTATAAAATTTTACTAGTAACCTTCTAATACGAGAAGGAAGGATACAAATTCAAATGGTCTAGATTCATCGAATCTGAATATATGATAAGCGAATAGGGTCAAACTTGTCGACACAGCCACAACCTTGATCATTTTAAACAATGACTCTCCGATCAAATACCCTGCCCAGAGTTGTTCAGATGGACAAGATCTTAGTATCAAGATAAAACATACAATAAATATCGAGATAGATCTCGATATATTCCATTTAGACCGAACCATTTTAATGGTTATGGCTCGTTCGTTACAACTCGAATGACATGGGATCTACCGAAATTTTACTAGTAAAATCAATAGTAAAATTTTTATTACACACAGTTTTTAATTTGATTTAATCTAATTTTTTATTTAATTACTTTTTTAATTTTATATTTTTTTTCTAAATTTTGAGTAAATCTAATATAAATTGTAAAAATTATTAACATTAAAATTTTAATTTTTTGCTATGTAGAGTTATGTGTGAATCACCATATCTTTCAAATTCTGATATTTCTCCAATTCCAAAATATTTTGGTACTCCAAAGTACTCCTAGTATGTCCCATTTTCAAATGATTTATATTTTAATTAAACCCTAACAGATATTGTAAAAAAATTATTAGTAAAATTTTTACAATGTAAGGATTTAAGTGAATCACCATACCTTTCAGCTTCTAATCTTTTGAATAGTTTAGTTGCTCCAAAATAGTTTGTTGTTGCATAGTGTTCCTAGTAAGTCTCTCTTGCAAATCACTCCCTGGAATTTTGGGAAAAATAATCAAATAGTGAATAACTTTTTACTATTTAAATAGATTATCGCTCATATTTGAATTAAAAAAAAAAGAAATCACGTTTTTTTTGTTCACTTAATCCAAACATTGGTGTGTTTGACAATAAAGAGCACAAGTACATTTATAAGCAAAGCACACCGACATTGTGGAGGTGCCAAATTTTTTCAACACACCAACATGATACAATTCTTTTACATTTTTTTTTAAATACCGAAGGAGTGTGATTAACATTTTAATGCAATGGTGTGGTTTGTATCTAAATGCATCCGTGTTGTAATTGTTATAAGAGCACCTACATGGTAAAATTTTCTTTTACTTTGAAAATCTTGGAGACTGGTGTGTACCAGTGTTTTTTTTTTATTTAAACACGTCGGTGTTGTTTTGTATAAGAGCACCAATATGATAACATATTTTATATTTTTCGAAATTCCGGAAACTGGTGTTGGTATTATTTCAATGCACTAGTGTTGTTGTTCTTTAAACACATCGGTGCGATTTGTTTTGATGAGTGCCATAGTAAGGTTTTAAACCTATGTAAAATTTAATTTGCACATAAAATTTTATATTAATCTCAAATTATCTTTTAAGATGCATTAACATGGATTATCACAGTTCATAGTATACATTTTTCACTTAAAGTAACCTTATTCTTGAAAAACGGCTTGAAAACTATATTGCAATTCAAACTATGGTTATATGGTTATCGAAATTAATATTAGATATGCACACAAAATTTTATTTCTGTTTTTTTTGAAAGGAGGGACAAAATATCAATAATATCAAATGGCCAATTCTTCATGGAAAATTCTTCAAATTCCAACTCGTTTCATATTGTTGATAAAAGTCCTTCACGAGGTTCTCCATTTCCATATCTAGTAAGTTTAGATTTTATTTATATTTCGATTATGTACTTGCATTTTTTATAATCATTGCGAATTTGAATAATAATATCTCCAAATTTGTAGGATCCTAATTTAGAATTCTATTCAGATGTAAAAGATATTCCACCATGATGCAGGACTCACCGTGCAAAACCCAAAATCTCTCCATCCTCAGGCATATAAAAAGAAAATGCATCTTCAAATATTTGTCCAGACAAGACTCCTTCTGGCGATTTTCATCATACCTGAATTGCGGAAGCTTCTCAATTGAAAGTCATAAACTTAAGCATCTTCATTAGGGTACTCATTCTGTATCAATTTCTTACACGCAGAACAAATATACAGAGGGTCTGCAATTAACTGCTACCACGGCGCCCTTGGGTTAATAATCACACTGTGGACCATTATTTACCAATTCCAAAGTAAATACGCCCAGCTCCATTTTGGCTCATTCTTGTATGACTGCCAGCACATTTCCCTTCCTTGGACGGCCCTCATCTTTGATACGCTTCTACTATAGTACGCACAGAGACTTAACGACCTCTGCGTCCATCCCCTGCCGCCATTCATTCTCACAACTTCATTCGATTCAACCTCATCATCGAAGGTCCGTTCATTGTTTGCTCTGGTTCAAATTCTCTGGTTCTGCCTTAATTTGTAAAACCACTGAACTGTTCTCGATTCTCCAGTCGAACGATACCAATCTGCATCTACCAAAACACTCGAACATATATATCGGTGAGATGTAAACAACCAAACACTTACATAACAGTTTTACTAGAATTTGCCTCCAACATCAACACGACAGTCCGCTCAATCAAACCCTATCAATTCTGTCTCCAGTGATTGCTCTAACTCCACGCAGACCACTTCGAATTCAGTTTTGGAATCTGCATTCTTCCACATAATGACAGATTCTGTATCATCCAGACCATGGTTTGTTTTCACCACTGGCACAATCTCTGCGCCATACCCCATCACGCAGTCGGTTCCTCAGTTATAATTCAGTCTTCCACAGATTCTTTCAAAATCCCTCCGTTCATAATTCCACCGCGCTAACCTGGAAATCGACCTTCCAAGCCGATATACGAATACCAACTTGAATCGAACCTCGATTCAATCTTCCTCCAGAGTGATCAGTCCCTTTTCTTACATCCCCTTTAGCATGTGTAGATTGAATTCCATTCAATACATAATTTGATATTAATTAAGAACAATGCTTCCCTCATATGCTTTGCAGCGTAAATTAAACATTCTCTATATAGAACTTAACCAAGAGTATATATATGATTCACACAGAATTTCCAGAACAAATTCCTCATCAATTTAGCCAAATGTAATCAATTACAAAAACTCACTTGGTTCATGGCCAGATTTTCAGATCGATGGCCCTTTTCAAATGCCTAGAGGCTTACAAACTTCTTGCCTTCCAAAACATTACCTCCCTCTCCTCCCAAAAGGAAGTTATATCTCAGTCATACCTAACTACCCCTTTCCATACATGAAAGAATTAGTTACAACTCAATCTTTATCATCTTTTAACTAAACTAGACCACTATTAACTACCTACCCTTATTGAAATTAACACAAATTTAACAACTAAGCTTTCCTCAAGTCTTGCGTTTAGCCACAACATGTGACCATCCTGTCACATTGCTGGCCTGGTCTAGATGCTCCTGCATCAGACTCTCATGCTTGAAAACATTCATGATCTCCCGATCATGTGCTTTCAAAAAGGAACAAAAGGAAAAATAAAATTCCTCGTGGATCCCAGACTTTGTCCCGGAGTTGTCCATGTGCTCTGCTCCTCCGTTTAGGCTGCATGTCAGCTGCTTCCTGGTTCATCCTCCCTCTATAGTCACTATAGTTTAGTGTTGAAATAAGTTTTCCATCGTGTTCAATCTCATAATCTTCTTCTTTAACTTCATGAGTCTTGACCACCTGCGCAAGATTGTTTTCTTGCAGAAATCTTTTAGTCACGTCTTCTCCAAAATACAAACCAACCTCTCGTTTGCGGGGTCCACGCTCTGGATCGCTACAAAGTATTCCACACATCAAACCCTCTTCAGGGGGCTCGCGGAATCGAACAATTTCTTTGATACCCTCCAATATTATATCATCAACGCTAAAAGGACTTTTGCGGACAACAAAAATCTTGCCATTGAGGACATGAGCCAAAAGCATGCAGCAAAACACTTCAGCGAAAAGCTCAACCATGCTTTCACTATGTTTGGACTTGACTTCGCCCTTAAAACTATGAATCTGGTTCATACTCTTGCTTCCACGGTTTCCTCTTGCAAAATAGAGTCCAGTTGGACACATACACTTGAATAGCGCAAGCATATCTTCAACATGGATGTCATCACAAACAGTGAATCGCTTTTCGTTCGGAATGTTGATGTCAACCAACGATGGCATCGCCTCTAGCAAATCTTTTACTTGTAATAATATTGGGGACGCACACCTTCCGCGCATATTTTCCTGATTCCTGAAGTCATCCATTACTGTTATATTTTCTCCTTCTATTCCATGTCGTCGCTCCACCTTTATTGAATGAGAATTGAAGGAATCATCAACAGAGTGATTCTCAAGACCACTCGCTGAGATGGCCTCAATGAGTCTAACATTTTTTACTGTTGTTTCGGTCTCTTCAAACTTTTTGGCGGTGTCAGGATCTTTTGTACAAATTCTCTTACCCTGCTGAAAATATTTTTGTACTTCGCTGATCACTTTTTCTGATGTTGTCAGCCTTTTCCTTCTGGCTTGCCTCAACAACAGTTCTTTTATGTTCTAAATCTTCACTTCCAGTCGATCTACTTGATGGTCTTCTTCATTAATTCCTCCTTCTTGCTCTAGCTGGTTGTTGCTGTCCAGCTGCATCTTCCTTTGTCTCACACATCTACACTGTGTGTCTCCTTTCAACAGAGTTTCAACTTGCTGTGCTGGACTTTTTCCTTTCATCAACACTTCAGTGTGTTGATTTAAATCTTTCAAAGAGTTTTCAACTTTTTCCCCCGCATCATCTATTCCAATAAGTCTCCTTTGCCTTGGTTCACAGTTGTGAACTTCCTCCCTTGCTTCTGCTTCTTTTATTGCAAAATTTTTGCAGTCTTCATCAGGTACTCGTGCTTTTAGCCATTTCTCCAGCAACTCTAACTCCTTCTCCCATACATTAGCTTCTTGATGGGCGCTGCTTTATTTTCCTCCTTGATCCTGTCATTGACTTCTTGTCATTGTCAGCGCTTCTTCCTTTTCTTCTCTAGTTATGTGAACAACAAAATCTTTCATCATTTCATAAGAAAAAAACTTGATTGTAGATTCAGGAGTTACTTTCAGAACATTAATTCCATTCCCTCTGAAAAATCCTTTAAGACCACCTTCTCTAAAAATATTACTAATAGTTGGAATAACATGAGCTCCTGATCTCTGCACCTGCAATATCACCTTCAAACGGTCAAGAGGAGCTGTGGCGGTTCAAGACAAAGCACCAAAAACCCCTCCAGCAATAAGATAATTGGACGCTTGTGTGTGCCTGTCAATACCTTCAGGAATAACTGCTTGCTCCCCAATATCTATGGGGAAAACCCTTTCCCAATACCTGTATATGTTTTCTATGGTTGCCTCATGTGGATATAAAAGGAGAAAATCCCACCACTCTTCAAATGTTATGATTCCATTATTATCCTTATCTATGTGCTCCACGAAATGCGCAAGTTCTTCATCACTCATTTTAATACCTGCTCTAACGAGTGCTTCCCATAGCTCTTTAGGTAAAATGCAGCCACTGTGTTCCACATCTATCGCCTGAAAAATGCGGTAAATCTCGAGTTCCTTGTCATCCATATACCGTCGAAACTCCTGGTACTCGACACGGCCATCCTAATTAGAATCGCTAACTTGAAGCAAATCCTTGGGATACTTGTATTTGTCCGGTGTCCGCAATGCCTGTAGACCCCGCTCAATTTGCGAATTGTCAAGGTTCCCACTGTTCATTGCATCAAAGAAATTAAACAGACTCCGGATCCTCAATTCTCTCTCCTCTTTCGTCTCCCTCAGGCTGCTCTTGGAAAGTTGCACCTCCTCTGAACTTCCTTCGAGCGGAAACATCGTAGCCAAGGGCATATGCAACAAACGGTCATCAAGTTGTTGTGGAGCATCAATTATCTTATTTGCGTCTTTCCCACCAGTTTTATCTTTTGTCACCTGTTTCTTTGAATCTAGTCTTTGTGTCAACATTTCAGTACGCTGACGCAAGTTCTCTTCTGAACTTTTGAGACCCCCATACGATCTCACCACTTCCTCATCATCATCCAGAGATATTCCTTCCTCTGGCTTGCAGATAACTTCATCTGTTTCATCTGCTTCCCCTACTTCTTCAAACATTTTCCTTTGAACAAATTTGCCTGCAGCATCTACCATTATCTTTGTCTTGATCCTTTCTTCTTGAGCTCCTCTCTCTACTGCAACAGCTTCAAACGAACCGCTTCTTTCTTCTTCCAAGTATTTATCTCCTGAAAGATTCTTCCCCATACTTATGACAGCTTCACAAGATTGTGCATCCTCCTCACTAACTCCTGTCGTCACATCACAATTGTCAGCTACAAAAATACAAGGTTTTACATTATCCAGTCGTTCCGGATTTACCCAATAGTTCAAGAAGTCATCAATGATCTTTTCTTATGTTTCACCAATGGGAACCTCCGCTTTCAACTCAGCTGCTCTGAGTTTTTCATGTCTCAATTGTATACTCATCATCTGCTCGAGCTCCCTCAGCTCTTTTGTTAACTGCATCTTTATCTATTGATCTGCTTTCTGTTGTAGCCTCTTACACTTCACTCTTTTCCTCATGGTCCAACCATGTCTCTGGTCTTTCATATTCTCCTATAACAACTCCATCAATAACCCAAGTTGCACTGCTATCTCAGCTTTCTCTTTCTCATACTCTTCATCCGTCAACTGCTGTCTTATGCCACTTACCTTGGCATCCTCTTTCTCCCTCTTTCTACTGTGGCCTCTTTCTGAACCTCTGCTCTCTCCTCTATGAATTTCAATAGTCATCTTCCTCGCCATGAGTTTCTCACCCATGAGTTGCACCAAGCCTCTGCAACAACAAACTCTTCTGCTGCCACTTACCTCACCAATCCCTTCCTCCGGATCTGGTCTTTTGGTAATCACTGGTCCTCTACTGGAACCTTTCGAGCATTTCTCCACTGAAACTTCAGGCTTCACCCATTTGCAACATTATTCAAGCTCTGTTGAATCTTCAGGTTCTGCCACATTCACTTAGAATCCTTTGTTGGACTCCTCTATCACTGCTCTACAGCTGTGATCTTCTTCTTCCCGCTGAGACTTTCTTCAATCTGCTTGCAACCTGAACTCTGCAAACATCTTTCAAACTAGAGAAAATGTCATCTAACAACTCCCCTTCAATATCCTGTTGATCTTGCTTCACTTCGTCAACTGCACTTGCATATCTGTGCTGCAATCTTCATCAGTTCCAAAATCTGGCATTCATTCATCACATGCAATTAATTTAACTGAAAACTTAAATCTCCACTCAGAGCTATTCCGGCTCTGATACCACTTGATGCAGGACTCACCCTGCAAAACCCAGAATCTCTCCATTCTCAGGCATATAAAAAAAAAATGCATCTTCAAATATTTGTCCAGACAAGACTCCTAGCGATTTTCATCATACCTGAATTGCGGAAGCTTCTCAATTGAAAGTCATAAACTTAAGCATCTTCATTAGGGTACTCATTCTGTATCAATTTCTTACACGCAGAACAAATATACAGAGGGTCTGCAATTAACTGCTACCATGGCGCCCTTGGGTTAATAATCACACTGTGGACCATTATTTACCAATTCCAAAGTAAATACGCCCAGCTCCGTTTTGGCTCATTCTTGTATGACTTCCAACACATTTCCCTTCCTTGGACGGCCCTCATCTTTGATACGCTTCTACTATAGTACGCACAGAGACTTAACGACCTCTACGTCCATCCCCTGCCACCATTCATTCTCAAAACCTCATTCGATTGAACCTCATCATCGAAGGTCTGTTCATTGTTTGCTCTGGATCAAATTCTCTGGTTCTGCCTTAATTTGTAAAACCACTGAACTGTTCTTGATTCTCGAGTCGAACGATACCAATCTGAATCTACCAAAACACTCGAACATATATATCAGTGAGATGTAAACAACCAAACACTTCCATAACAGTTTTACTAGAATTTGCCTCCAACATCAGCATGACAGTCCGCTCAATGAAACCCTATCAATTCTGTCTCCAGTGATTTCTCTAACTCCACGCAGACCACCTCGAATTCAGTTTTGGAATCTGCACTCTTCCACATAACGACAGATTCTGTATCATCCAAACCATGGTTTGTTTTCACCACTGGCACAATCTCTGCGCCATACCCCGTCACGCAGTCAGTTCCTCAGTTATAATCCAGTCTTCCACAAATTATTTCAAAATCCCTCCGTTCATAATTCCACCGCGCTAACCTGGAAATCGACCTTCCAAGCCGATATATGAATACCAACTTGAATCGAACCTCGATTCAATCTTCCTCCAGAGTGATCCGTCCCTTTTCTTACATCCCCTTTAGCATGTGTAGATTGAATTCCATTCAATACATAATTTGATATTAATTAAGAACAATGCTTCCCTCATATGCTTTGCACAGTAAATTAAAAATTCTCTAAACAGAACTTAACCAACAATATATATATGATTCGCACAAAATTTCCAGAACAAATTCCTCATCAATTTAGCCAAATGTAATCAATTACAAAAACTCACTTGGTTCATGGCCAGATTTTCAGATCGATGGCCCTTTTCAAATGCCCAGAGGCTTACAAACTTCTTGCCGTCCAAAACCTTACCTCCCTCTCCTCCCAAAAGGAAGTTATATCTCAGTCATACCTAACTACCCCTTTCCATACATGAAAGAATTAGTTACAACTCAATCTTTATCATCTTTTAACTAAACTAGACCACTATTAACTACCTACCCTTATTGAAATTAACACAAATTTAACAACTAAGCTTTCCTCAAGTCTTGCATTTAGCCAGAACATGTGACCATCCTATCACATTGTTGGCATGGTCTAGATGCTCCTGCATCACACCATTTGAAAAAAGTCAGAAGAACTTATCGAGAGAAACATATCACAGGCAGTTGGTAGATGAAAATGGACAACCTCTTCACCCTCCAATTGGAACATGGCATCTTCCAACTGTAATAATGGATCATCGATTGTAATAATTGTTTGTCATAACATAATTGCATTACGCCAATTTCATTGGTGTTCTTACTAATATCATTGATATTGTACTAAAGACATTCAATATGTTTTGAAATTAGGATACTAGTGATGATGATCGACCCACCTGCCATCTTCTGATCCACCCCACTACCACGTCAACTCGAGGGAAGGTTGAATTAAGAGCATGACTCAGAGTGGAAGCATACAAATAATGGATGAATCAACCACCTATTCAATTCATACTACATCTAAATTCACTAATTAGGAATGGCTACAACAATAATATTTTTTCATCTCAAGTTGGGAAAAGACGCAATCAAATAGAGGTTGGTATGGATGATTACTTAGAGGGTACAACTATCACAGAGGCAATATTTTTAGTTACATTCCATAATGATGAGATACGGGTTGATGATCATATCATTGATACCTATTTGAAATCCTAAAATCTTCTTCCACCACCCGTGTCTTTGGACCTAGCAGCAAGTCAAAATCTACTTAGCTAGGGATAATGATGTTGTTGTACAACTTGAAAGAAAAGTTTGGCATGTCGAACACATGTTTCTCGCAAAATAGAGGTAATTCACTTGCATGATCAATCAAGTCCTATATATTTTGAGAAATATTGTCCCACAAATTTTAACATTAAAAATGGTTAATTTTATGAACGTTAAATATTTACATTGTAGAATTATATTCCCCACCAACTTCAAGTTATGCAAATATAAGGTTCTTCTTAGTCATAATGTCTTATCGTGTAGCTTCGAAGAGGAAAATCAGTTGTTGAAAATGTGGGGTGTTGAGTACTCATGAATGATTGTATTCTATAAAGAGGAGAATATCTAGACAAAGAGAGACGTCTGAAATGTGGGCATGAGAGGTATTGTAACTAGGAAAATTTCGGTAAATTGCATGGTCCCCCTCTTAAGATATTAAGGAACCTGACTATAATCCAAAGGACTCAAAGGTTCTTTTTTCACAAAGAATTATTTATGTTGTAGGCATTACATGCCTCACATAAAAGTCAGTCAAGAGTTATGTCAATCCCAACATATTCAATAGCCATGAAGCCTATAGAGGATACATGGCTTGAAAAATTCAAGGATGAAGTATGAAGTCTACGATTTGGCATAGCCATGGATGGTGTTAGCCCATATTCCCTCCAAAGCATCATCTATTTTGTGTGGCCTATAGTAGTGATCAATAATAATATCCTGCCATGGTTGTCCATGAAGAATTCACATCTTATGTTCGCTCTCATAGTCCCTAGCAAAAGACAAGTGAATAATATGTATGTCTACGTACATCCACTAATAAATGAATTGAAGGAACTATGGCAAGAGATAATTGTGTATGATGTATCAAGAACCAAAACAAGAGAGATTGGTTTTATGTTGTATGGCATATTTTCTTACATCATACATGATTATCCAAGCTTGGGAGTTCTCTCTAGTAAATTACATTTTATTAATTTGTTTATATGTGTAACAATATTGTTTCACATATTAATTTACTTCACTTCCATTGTTTTGATCTTCATGGTCACTAATCTTCTGGTCTTTATACAAAAATTTCGCAGGTCTTGTAACAAAAGTGTATCATGGAAGTAAATGATGTGGGACTTCTCTAAAATCTAGGTGGTCTAACCACCTATGAAAGCCAATGCATGACTGCTTGAGGGTATTTGTTCGAAAAGAACACACTTACAAAAGAGAAACATTCACTTTCAATGGTAAATAGAGAGAACCCAAAGGCATGCAATAATGACACGAACTTAATGGGTTATAGAATATAAGAGAGAGAAGGAAAATGATTTTGCATAAATTTTCTATTCAAATGGGCATCCTATGTTCAATGATCTGAATTCTTCTACACTTATGTTAAGAAATTTCCCATCAAGATGAAAAGTAAATTTGTCTTTTATGAGCTCCCATATTTGGAGCATCTTAATATTTCCCACTTACTAGATCCCATGCATCTATTTAAAAATGTTTCATCTTGTCTATGGAGGCAGATATCATCAAAACAAAATGAAACATTTTTTGTTAGGAGGGATCTTATTTCTTCAAAAACTAAAGAGAAACATTGGCCAAGATAAGAAACTAGAGAGGTTCATCTCTCTTGGTATTTCAAAGAAGGTGATGTCCCATGGGTTTGAAAGAAATATGATATTTATTTGGAAAAGGTAGTTATAATGACTGTGAGGGTGTCTCCTTTATATTGGTCTTCACTATGGGGCTGCTTTATTGTGGAATACCATTTGTCGGAGTTGAAATCACATGACCATTTGAACCTTCTAAGAGTATTATGGCTAAATATGATTTTTTTTTTTTTTTTTTTACATTTATGTAACAGGATATTTTATAATTACTTTATGTATAATGTAATTTTTAATATGCAATGACATTATCCTCTGCTTGTGTGTGGGTGTGTGAATTGTGAATTCCCCCAAGACCTGTGACATGACATAACCTAATTATCTACATTTGTACATTCGATCACATGAAAGGATATTCACATGGCTAGCATTAAATGGTGGCATTAAGAGATATCTAAGATTGTTTGTACGTTTGAGAAGGAATTGTTTACGAGTTTCATGGACTTGCATGTGCATCTTCTAATTCACCTAGTAGATGAAGTTGAATTAGTTGGGGTGGTTTCTGTAACACCACCCATTGTAATTAAAATAGTTAGTTGTTTGTTGATACTATTACTAGTGGTTTAACTAGGATTGAGACAAATTGACTATGGTTGCAAAATAATTTTTAGATTAATAAATAAATTTGTTGTTTCCATTGTTGGAAATCATAATCACTAATATCAAAGTAAATGATACTTTCCAGAATCTTAGAAGAATTAGATTCAAATTGAATTTCATGAATTAAAATATATGGATATATATTGCACCCCTGTCGGAGATAAAGACCGAGGATACAAGCACTGCAAGTGGAAAATAAGGCTTTTTCTTTTAGGAGAAATAACTGAAAAGCCTAGGCTAACGGGATACAAATTCCCAGAAGGAAAGACATTGCCAAGGATAAATCTATGAGAAAGATAGTGTTAAATAAACATTATCAAGGCTTAGTAGGGGTTACTAAGATCTAGCAAGGTTATCATAGATCGGGGGGAGTCAAATATCATTCAAGGTTGGGTCGACTGGCGTTACAAGCCATAGGTTTCAAGCCTTGGAGTAATGTATAATCTACTGTGAAATAAGAGGTTAATTGAAGTGCATGACATATCAGTTGAAATCGAACAAAGGTAGGTGTATACACTGGGCTAGGAGAAAATATCTAGAGGGGTTGCATGCTATCCATGCAGCTAACATGTAGTAGATTGCAATAGTAAAAATGCTAAGCAAGTTTGAAGACTGGGTTGATTCCTATTATAATTAAATTACCAGCCCATGCATACACTACAGAACCAAACATGTATCAACATACTTCAACTATAAAATATTTTCAATTGTGATCTATGTGTACAATACTCTTTCTGCCAAGGGAAATCATAATAGGTCCAGCTAGACATTACCAATCCAGAAGCTCAAAATTCATAGAATAGTAAAAAGTCAACATACTAAAATTAACTATATATATTACCAAAATTTGAAACTAGTCTTGTGTATATATATCTAGAACAATTGCATAACCACTTATTGGGTATTTTGGAGAAATCACCAACATAAAACTTGATTATAGAATTTCTCTCAATTCATAGCTTAACTCAAATTAATTAAATAACCTGAACAAGGTTTAATTTTAACAATCCATTCATAGTTGTAACTGAATGTTTAGCATAAAATCCCTAGAACCATTCAGAATATAAGAAAAACTTCTGGAAAGTCCTTAGAAAAATCCATTAAGAAAGCAGGATGCACCTAGGGACCGAGTATTTCATATGAGATAGCCAGTGGAATGAGTAGAATCTTGATCAGACCCATGTCAGATTAATGACTCAATCCTACAAACAACAAATGTAGATAATTAAACAACTTGCAGGCAAACTAACATGGGGGTTAACCCTGAACCCTATCCACTAATGAAAAAGGAAGGTCAATTTCCAGCAACTTACTGAATTCTAAAATTAGTATGCCAGAATGTGGAGACGGATTGAATCCCTTGTAAAAACAACAAGAAAAGATATTAATGGAGATGTGACTCATGAATCAATGTTATTTCTTGTGGAAATGAAAAAAAAAAACAAAAGGGCAATGTGTATTTACGATTTACCTTGATGTCAGAGTTTTAGAGACGTTTGCCTTCCAACTAAAGACTAGTCACTATGTTGATGTTGGTATGCAGTCTCTTGGTTCCGATGGCGAGAAATGACCCAGAATCTGGCAGGAATTTGTTAGGGTCCCACCCTAACCCCCTTATTTATTTCATGGGATCACGTCATAGTCAAGAGTCAATAAAGCCCATATTAATATTTGTAAGTGGTTAACCCGCAATTAATGACGGGACCACAGTTAGTTGCAAATGGGAGGTAGTATTAGATAGATGGTATTAATAAAACCCACGGTATTGGCCCGTGGCATTGCATGTATGAGTCATATATAAAGGATAGAGACTCCCTACGAGGAGTATCGTGTCTTGTTTTGTAATCGAGCTCTGCTCTATTGGAGGTTGCCCCCTTGAAGAGGCTTGTGAACATTTCTCTCTGAATAATAAAATCATTGCTATTCTGTGTTCTCGGTATATTTTCTTCGCATATTCTGTGTTCTGGGTATCTTTTCTTCGCATATTCTACGTTTGGGTATTACTTTGCAGGTTAAGAGCATAACAAGTGGTATCAGAGCACTTTCCAGGGCTCGGTGGGATCTCCAATTTTTAGCAATTTTTTTTTTGGCTAGAGACGTTTTCCGGCGTCTTTAAACCACGGGATTTGTCGTTAAGCGCATAAACTTGCGGATTTGGGGAGGCATGCACGCAGGAAATACAAGAGGTGGTCATGTCTGTTGGACTCCCTTGTAACCCCTGTGGGTACCCCTTCGAGTAGTAGCGCATCAGACAGAACCGCTCACGGACTGTCTTCCACGTACCCTCTGGGTATATAGGAAGCCCCCTAGCTCCCTTGAAACCTTGCCATAGATAAACCTTCGGCCTTCTTGTGGCTACAGTACACCGAGAACAGCACTCGGAGAGATTACTCGCCCGTACGATAGGGTAGTCAGGTTGTACGGCTAAGGGTATGGTCGACCCTCCTTAGTTAGAGCCCTGAAACATTGGGCCGAGTACTACTGTCACACCCTTATGTATATTGCGATCTGTAGCACCTGACACTCCTCAAGACCATAGTTCCATTTCTATCGGGGGATCAGACATCATCTATTCCAGATCAGCAAGTGCAACAACAACAGACATCAGTCCCGCAGCTCCATCAGATCAGCAGCAACAGTTGTTCCACCATTCATATCTCTCAGATCCACCAGATCGGAGTAGTTGTGAAGGATTCCTGTACCTGGATATACTTTTCGCAGGACTTTTGGCGGCATTGACATTTTGAGGATTTGGTGACTGCAGTATTGATCAGGAAGGAGTAAAACTCCGTTAGGAGTTTTCCAAAAAAAAAAAAAAAAAGTCTGAGATCTTCTGGGGCGCTAATTGGTGATCTAGCCCATCAGAATCAGGACGACGAGCTAAGCACAGTGGTACCATTCAATTTCTTAGTAAAAAATTTTAGGTGGTCCCAATTTTTCATTAGGTTGGTGTATGGTAGAAACTCGCGCTCAAGCGATGGCCAATGAAAGGATAGACAAAATTGAAGACCATGTGAACTCCCTCCAAACTGCGGTGAAGGATATCCAACTTGAGCTTAAAGGAATAAGTCTCCAGATACATGATGCACTCTCGAAGGGCAAGGAGCCAGCCCACAAGGCGGCATATAATGGCCATGAATACCATGAGGGTGAGTCTAGCCACTCTCCGCACGTCTGGCACACCCATCCACCACCCAGTCAGCGACCTCCAAGTTGGATATGCATAAATTTGACGGTTCTCACACATCCGCATGGCTAGCACAAATGGAGCAGTATTTCCAATTGAATCATATCATAGATGAGGGGACTAAGCTTATGGTGGGCACCATGTACTTGGACAATGAACGATGGCAATGGAAGGAATGGCATCAACGTTGCAATGGAAATTTTCAGAATTGGGCCCAATTTTCCAAAGCTCTTTGAAATCGCTTTGAATAGGAAGAGTCTTTTTTGGGGCGTCTCACTAAGCTCCGACAGATGGGTACAGTGGAGGAATATATTACTGCTTTTGAAGCCTTAGCCTTCCGCAGTAAGGGTCTCACAGATGAGTTCTACATGGAATTCTTTATCAGTGGTCTTAAAGAAGCCATCAAAGCTCAGGTTCTACTCCACCACCCTCCCACATGGACAAAGGCTTGCCAGGTAGCTCGTAAGGTGGAACGTGCATTAACAGCCCAATTTAGCCGCCCCAACTTCCCCGCTAAAGGTCGTCCCTCACAGGCTCCCAACACGACTCAGACACTTAAGATTCAAAAGGTGTCACCTGCGGAAATGGACGAAAGAAGGAAGCAAGGACTACGTTACTACTGTGATGAAAAATATTCCCCGGGTCATAAATGCAAAGAGCCCAAGTTTTCTCAAATAGATGCCACTGACTATAGCTCCGCCGAGGAAGATCCACCACTTGAGGAACCAGAGGCGATAGAAGAAGATAACCAAAAGGAGATTGTATCTGATGAACCAATTATTTCGCTAAATGCATTGGCAGGAATTTCTTCCCCTCAAACTCTCAAAATCAGGGATTTTCTTAAACATCACCCAGTAGTAGTCTTGATTAATAGTGGAAGTACCCATAATTTCATCCATCAAAAGATCGCTGAAGCAGCACATTGTTTTGTCCGGGCAGTTTCTAACTTCCAAGTCCAGATTGCAGATGGGGGCACAATGAAATGTGAAGGTCGTTGTGAAAATCTCAAACTTCAAATGGGGGATTATCAATTGAAAACCCACATGTTTGCAATACACATGGGGGGTTGCGACATTGTCCTAGGCACGGAATGGCTCCGCACTCTTGGGCCAATCACAATGGATTTCCAGGAGTTATATATGAGTTTTAAGCAGAACAACTCCACGCATACCCTCCGTGGACTATAAGCGGGAGCCCCCTCTATCATCAGCTCGCATAGGATGGAAAAATTGTTAAAAAAAGGACCATCATGGAGTGGTAGCTCAATTTAATGCCATCCAGGTCATCGACACCATGTCTCTGCCAATTCATCCTGAGATGCAACAGATTTTAAATAAACATCGGACAGTCTTTGACAAGCCTCATGAGCTTCCACCCTCGCGAGGGGAACATGATCATAGCATCACATTGGTTCCAGGGGCCCAACCCCCAAATGTGCGGCCATACAGATATCCGTTCACCCAAAAGAATGAAATAGAAAAAATCATCAAGGAATTGTTGGAAGCAGGTGTCATTCGTCCTAGCATTAGTCCTTATTCATCCCCAGTGGTCATGGTCCTCAAGAAAGATGGGGAGTGGTGGATGTGTCCTGACTTCAGGGCCCTCAATAAGTTGACAGTCAAAGATAAATTTCCCATCCCGGTGGTTGACGATTTGCTGGACGAACTCAATGGGGCTCAATTCTTCACTAAGTTGGATCTTCGCTCAGGCTACCACCAAATTCGCATGAAGGAAGTCGACATTCCCAAGACGGCTTTCAGAACTCATGAAGGCCATTATGAGTTTTTGGTCATGCCATTTGGTCTCTGTAATTCCCCCTCTACTTTTCAGAGCATTATGAATCACCTCCTCAAACCATATCTCAGAAAATTTGTCCTTGTCTTCTTCAATGACATCCCCATCTATAGTGGCACTTGGGCGGCACATCTTCAGCATGTAGATCTACTATTGCAACTGCTCCGCACACATAAATTATTTGTCAATATGTCTAAGTGTTCGTTTGGCATGGAAGAATTTGAGTATTTGGGCTACATTGTGGGGCGTGAAGGTGTCAAGGTGGACCCCAAAAAGATCCAGGCAATGCAAGAATGGCCTCAACCTAAGACCTTGAAAAGCTTGAGAGGATTTTTGGGTCTCACAGACTATTATCGTAAATTTTTCCGCAACTATGGCCGCATAGCGAAGCCCCTAACTCAACTCCTAAAGAAAAATTCCTTCTTTTGGAACGAGGAAGCACAACAGGCATTTACAACTCTCAAAACTGCCATGTGTTCCACTCCCGTCTTAGCACTACCTGACTTCACTAAATCCTTTGTCATTGAATGTGATGCTTAGGGTACAGGTATTGGAGCGGTCTTAATGCAGGAAGGGCGACCATTGGCTGTCACCAGCCAACAACTAAGTGGGAGGAATCTGGGCCAATCTACCTACGAGAAGGAAATGATGGCCATCTTACATGTAGTCGAGACCTGGCGACCTTACTTGTTGGGGCGACGTTTCCAAATCCGCACAGATCATCACAGTCTTAAATATTTTTTGGAGCAACGCCTATCTTCCCCACAACAAAATAAATGGTTAGCCAAAATGCTGGGATATGATTATGAGATCATTTACAAGAAAGGGAAAGACAACAGTGTAGTAGATGCATTGTCGCGCCAATTTGAGGAGGAAAGTACTCTGCTAGCAATTTCCCTCCCCATTCCAGACTAGTTTGAAGAGGCTCGCAGGGAATGGTTTTCACATCCCGGGCTCTCCCAACTCATTTCTCAATTGCAGGTAGATCCTAATTCCAGCAAGGGCTACTCATGGCAGAATGATATTCTTCACTACAAGGACAGAGTCGTAATATCACCAACATCCACCCTCAAAAGTCGCATTTTGGCAGAATTGCACTCATCTCCCATTGCAGCACATTCGGGCTTTCAGAAGACGTATGCTCGCACCAGAAGATCATTTTTTTGGATCGGCATGAAGCAGTACATCCTTAATTTCGTAGTAGAATGTGACGTCTGTCAACGCCACAAAGGGGAAACCGTCAACACACCAGGCACACTACAACCATTGCCCATTCCGGCGTCAATTTGGACGGAGGTCTTCATGGATTTCATTACAGGTCTTCCAAAGTCTGGGAATAAGTCAGTCATCATGGTGGTTGTGGACCGACTATCGAAGTATGCTCATTTCTGCGCCCTACCCCAACCGTTTACACCAACTTTGGTTGCTCAAACTTTCATGGATCAGATCTTCAAATTGCATGGCATGCCCACTTATATTGTGTCCGACCGCGACCCGATCTTCACTAGTAATTTTTGGCAGGAACTCTTCAGAATACAAGGCACTCAACTCAAACTCAGTACTTCATATCATCCGCAAACACATGGTCAAACCGAAGCCGTCAACAAATGTCTAGAAACCTACCTTAGGTGTTTCACTTCAGAAAAGCAACACCTTTGGGTACAGTGGTTACCTCTGGCTGAATGGTGGTATAACACCAACTATCATGCCACCACCAAAATGACTCCCTATGAAGCAGTCTATGGTCAACTTCCGCCTTCCCCTACTTCTTATCTCACGGGGTGATCCAAAGTACAAGCCGTGGATCAACTCCTACAACACCGCGCAATCATGCTCGCCCATCTGCGCGAGAATCTTCATCAAGCTCAGAACCGTATGAAGCAACAGGCCGACCAACATCGCTCAGAGCGCCAATTTCAAGAAGGGGATCAGGTCTTTTTGAGGCTGCAACCATATAAGAAAACATCACTCAAAGACAAGGGTTGTCAAAAGCTCTCTCCAAAATTCTACGGACCATACAAAGTACTTCAGCGCATTGGAGAAGTGGCTTACAAGTTGGCTTTGCCACCTACAGCAAAAATCCACCCAGTTTTCCATGTATCGTGCCTCAAGAAAGTGATTGGGAACAATTGCCGAGTTCAAACCAGTCTAGCTGAATTGGACGAAGAAGGGTCAATCTGGCTTCAACCTAAACAGGTTCTAGACACACGAGATAAGCACCTGCGAGGCCGCATGATTAAGGAGGTCCTCGTCCAATGGAAAGACACCTCTCCGGAAGATGCAACTTGGGAACCAGCCACTATTCTTCAGCAGTTTCCGCAGCTTCAACCTTGAGGACAACGCTAGTCTTAAGGGGGAGGGCATGTTAGGGTCCCACCCTAACCCCCTTATTTATGTCATGGGATCACGTCAGAATCAAGAGTCAATAAAGCCCATATTAATATTTGTAAGTGGTTAACCTGCAATTAATGACGGGACCACAGTTAGTTGCAAATGGGCGGTAGTATTAGATATATGGTATTAATAAAACCCACGGTATTGGCCCGTGGTATTGCATGTATGAGTCATATATAAAGGATAGAGACTCCCTGCGAGGAGTATCGTGTCTTGTTTTGTAATCGAGCTCTGCTCTATTGGAGGTTGCCCCCTCGAAGAGGCCTGTGAACATTTCTCTCTGAATAATAAAATCATTGCTATTCTGTGTTATGGGTATATTTGCTTCGCATATTCTGTGTTCTGGGTATCTTTTCTTCGCATATTCTATGTTTGGGTATTACTTTGCAGGTTAAGAGCATAACAGAATATTAGTCAACTTGAAATGTTGCAGAACAAAACCCTTCCATAGTGAACCCTAGGAAAGACTGACTAGAGCGGAGGGAAAACGAGTTGGTTACTGATAACCACCACAGGGTCATCGGAATCAGATAGATGAGAGAGTACCAAGATCAACAATGGAAGCATCTCCAAGTGGTGCATTGGAAGATTCAAGAAACTGGGGCTAGTTGGCCACCAACATTGGAATAATTAGAGTCACCCTCTATATTTTAATACTAACCTTATAACTCATCAATTCCCCAACAATAAATGTTGTTGGGGCATTTGTGAGTCCAAATGGCATAACAACGAACTCATCATGTCCATAGCGTGTCCTTAACATTATTTTATTTATGTCTTCATCCTTAATTTGTATATCGTGATAGCTCGATCGTAGATCAATCTTTGAAAATACAACAACACCCTTTACTTGATCAAAAATATCATCTATTCTAGGAAATGAGTACTTATTTTGAATCCTTAACTTATTTAGTTTCCTATAGTCTATACACAGGTGAAGAGTGCCATAGTTTTTCCTTACAAATAGAAATGGTGCTCCCCAAGGAGACACATTGGGGTGAATATGACCCTTGTCCAATAGCTCTTGGAGCTGTGTTTTTAATTATGTCAACTCCGGAACACTCATCCTATAAGGGGTTTAGAGACTGTGGTGGCACGATGAACCAATTATATAATAAAATCAATGTTTCTTTTGGGTGGAAATTCTAGAATTTATTCTTGGAATACATCCTAAAATTCCTTGATGACTCGTATCTTTTCCAGGTCAAAAATTTTGTCCTTAGAATTAGCATAAACAACCTGAAAAATATATACTTGATGACCCTTACAAATACACTTTCCTAACTGATGGGCTGAAAAAAGGCATAGCTTGAATTCCATTCTAACACCGTGGATTTATTTTTTAGTACTCTCATTAATAAGAAAGTTAATTGTTTTATCTATACAATTTACAAAGGTCCAGTGATCTTCCATCCAATCCATGCCTATAAATACATCATAGGAGCCTAGCTGTAGAAAATTTAGATTTTCCTGAACTTGATGTCCAACTATATAAATTATGCAATTTCCTACCTTTGCAATTACACTTCTTTTAGCTCTTGTGGCTAGCTTTACTAGCCAAGAATTCCTGAAATTTATACTTTACATATGACATAAATCAACTATCTTTGGGTTGATATAACTTAGGCTTGCACCAGGGTCTATCAAAATGGAAACAGGATGGCTACATATTTTACCTTCAAGCTCCACCATTGTTTGTTGACACTCCACTTGATGATCCTCCAAGGTTGCATTAATCCTCGGTATGCTCCTTTCTACTTCACCAATGGTAGAGGCCTCTTGGATGTTAGTAGTTGATTCTAGCCAACTGTGGTGGGTGAAATTTTTATAATAATTGGGTTCCCCACAACCCCAACACCGAAGAGGGGCATTCAAAGTTTGGTTGGGCTCTGGTTTAATAGATGCCTCATTCTGTTTTAGTTCATTCTGAGATCTAAATTTCTATTGGTTTTTAATTGGAGGCCCACTCAACCCCTTTCCACATGCACTTTTCATTGCAACTGCTCTTTCATTTTAATTGTTCAAGAAATTATTTTTCCTCCTTTTGTTTGACGAATTCTTGGTATTGTATTCTTTCTGCTTCATTTGATGGTAACAAATTCGATCCTTTCAAATGGATTCATCCATTATATTTGGGTTATCAATCTCTAATTTCTCTTTCATGAAGGCATGTACACTGCTAGTAAATCACTACACTTTATCTTTTTTTTACAGATGTAAGGAACATACCTTAACAAAGAGGTAAATTTAGTTATAAATTCATTGATGGACTATTGTCCCAACTTCATATCATGGAATTCTTTTTTATTTTAATCATAAAACCACTGAGTCAAATACTTAACTTTAAAATGTTTCTAAAATTGTTCACAAGTAACTTCTTGCTCATCAATACCTCGAACAATTTTAATCTCCTCCCACCATAGGGTGGCCTTTTCTTACAATTGGTACATTACCAACCTTGCCTTTAGATTATATGCATATTCATATATTTGTAGTATACCTAGGGGGGATAGTATCGGGTACAGAGGGAGGTACCCAAGGGAATAATGTAATAATGGGATGGCCCATAGTAATAAATAAATTGGTTAACTCGTATCATGTAAGGGGCCACAAGTAGTTAGCAATAATGTAATCAGCCCATTGTATTAGATAGATGGTATTGAGGTAACCATGGTAATGGCCCATGGTATTTTATGTATGAGGCCTATATAGAGCCTAGAGACTCCCCATTGAGAGATGTCAAGGATTATTGTATTGTCAGGCATATGGCTTGTGGAGTGTTCTCCTTCCTTAAGGAGTCAATGTATGGTGTTTCCATACCTTTAGGATTTGATTAATAAAGTGGAGCATCTATATATTCAGATCTTATTATTTCTTGGGTATATTTGTATTTTCATATATTTTCATATCAGATCTATAGCAATAATTGAAAATATTTGTTCATATTTATGAGCCATCCTTTCGCCAGCTCCTCCACTTCTCCATCATAATTCAGAGGTTTTGTTTTCTTGAACTCCCCTTGTAACTCTATTTTTATCTTTTAGGTCCTTTTCCATAGGAAACATTTTCATATTCCTCTTTGTTACCCACTCGACCTCCCTCAAAATCTGGGTGATCTTCTTGTTGTCTGGGGAACTCTTCTTTGGGGCCTAAATCTTGACTAGGATTTGGGTTCCATTGGTTTTGCTTGTTGCTCCAGTTGCCACCTTTCCTTGTCTCCCCTAAAATTCATCATTTCTTATCGAAGATGTTATAAAGTCTCTAGCAACATGGACTTCATATTTGGACCTTCTCTACCCCATTGAACCCACACTTCTGGGTTTCCTTCTGGTACAAGTATTGCTTATAATATTCCGGATAATCCTCGTGGTGGAGTAATCCTTGCTTCTCATCTCATATTGGATCAACTTATTTTCTCTGTACATCATCAATTAGTTTTGTTATCTTCACATCAATCCCTTCAAGTGTCATTGTAGCAACCTGAGTGCTCTGATACCAATTATCACATACATACACACCATAAACCATAAAAAAAAATATTTAGCTGCATAAATTATATAGTCAACTTTTCATACATTTAACACATAATACAATATAGACCATATTGTAAGTCTAGCAGGTAAAGGTTACCATTTTAATTAAAGTTTATAACAAATATGATGGATGGAGATTAAAGCAAGGTTGGCCATTTTAAATTTATCAATGAGGAGTTATAAGGTATGTCTTAAAATATAGAGGGTGAGTCTAATTATTATAATGTTGGTGTCCATCTAGCCCCAAGTTTTGGAATCTTCCAATGCACCACTTGGAGACACTACCATTGTTGACTCTCATCTGACAGTTTCTAATGACCCATGGTTGTTATAAGTAACCAACCTGCTTTCCCTCCGCTCCAGTTGATCTTTCCCCGGGTTCGCTATGGAAGGGTTTTGTTCTACAACATTTTTGGTCGACTAAGATTTCTTCTAGATTCTTGGCCATTTCTCGCCATCAGAACCAAGAGACCACATACGCACATCAACACAGTGACTAGTCTTTAGCTGGAAGGTAAATGTCTCTAAAACTCTGACATCAAGGTAAACTGTAAATACACATTCCTCTTTTCTTTTCTTTTTTCGTTTGCACAAGAATATTGTTGCTTCATGAGTCTCATCTTGGCTAATATATTGTCTTGTTCTTTTTACATGGGATTCAATAGGTCTCCACATTTTGGAATAGTAATTTTTGAAGTCGATAAGTTGCTGGAAATAGATCTTCCTTTTTCATCAGTGGATAGGATTCAAGGTTTACCATAGTGTTAGTTTTCTCGCAAGTTGTTTAATTATCTACATCTGTTGTTTGCAGGGTGAGTCATTAATCCGACATGGGTCTGATCAATAATCTACTCTTTCCACTCGCCATCTCATATGAAATACTCAGTACCCAGGTGCATCGTATTGTCTTAATGGATTTTTCTAAAGAATTTCTAGAAGTTTTTCTTATATTGCGAATGGTTCCATGAATTTTATCCTATCCATGCAATTACAACTATTAATCAATGGTTAAAATTATACCTTGCTTGCGTTATTTGATTAATTTGAGTTAAGCTACAAATTGAGAGCAATTATATAATCAAGTTTTATGTTGGTGATTTCCCCGAACTACCCAATACGTGGTTATGCAACTATTATGGATAGATATACACAAGACTATTTTTGAAATTTGGTAAGATATATATATATATATATAGATATATATATATATATATATATATATATATATATATATATATATATAGTTAATTTTAGTATGTCGACTCTTTACTATTGTACCAACTTTGAGCTTTTGGATTGGTAATGTGTAGTTGGACCTATTATTATTTTGCTTGGCGGAAAGAGTCTTGTAGACATAGATCACGGTTGCAAATATTTTATAGTTGAATTCTTCAAATACACATTTGGTTTTGTAGTGTATACATGGGCTGGTCATTTAATTTATAATAGGAATCATCATGTTCTTCAAATTTTCCTAGCATTACTACTGTTTCAATCTACTACATGTTAGTTGCATGGATAGCATGCAGCCCCTCTCGATCTTTTCTCCTAGCCGAGTGTATACACCTACCTTTGTTCGATTTCGATGGATATGTCATGCACTTCAATTAACCTCTTATTTCACTATAGATTATACAATGCTCAAAGGCTTGAAATCTATGGCTTGTAACACCAATCCACCCAAAATCGAATCATCTCTGATTCCACGTGAGCTATGATAACCTTGCTATATCTCAGTAACCCCAATTGAGCCTTGATGATGTTTATTTAACATTAATTTTCTCACAGATTTTCCCTTGGCAAGGTCTTTCCTTCTGGGAATATGTATCCCCTTAGCCTAGGCTTTTCAGTTACTTTTCCTAAAAGAAAATTCCTTCTTTTCTCCTTGTAGTACTTTTATCCTTGGTCTTTATCTCCCACCAAGGTGTAATATATATCCATATAATTTAATTTAGAAAATTCAATTTGAATCTAATTCTTCTTAGATTCTAGAAAGTATCATTTACTCTGATATCAACGATTATGATTTCCAACAATGCAAACAACATCTTTGTTTATTAATTTAAAAATTAGTTTCCAACCATAGTCAATTTTTCTCAAACGTAGTTAAACCACTAGTAAGAGTAACCAACAAACAACTAACTATTTTAATCATAACGGGGGGTGTTACAGAAACCACCCCAACTAATTCAACCTCATCTACTAGGTGAATTAGAAGATGCACATGCAAGTCCATGAAACTTGTCAACAATTCCTTATAAAACATACAAACAATCTTAGATATCTCTTAATGCCACCATTTAATGCTAGCCATATGAATATCCTTTGATGCGATCCAATGTACAAATGCAAATAATTTAGATATGGCATGTCACAAGCCTTGGGGGAATTCATAGTTCACACACCCATGCACGAGCAAAGGATAATGACATTGCATATTAAAAAGTACATTATACATAAATTAATTATAAAATATCCCATGCATAAGAATAAAATAAAAATAAAAAGTCATGTTTTTGACATACATACTCTTAGAAGGTTCAAATAGTCATGTGATTTCAACCCCGACAAATGGTCTTCCACAATAGAACAACCCTGTAGTGAAGACCGATATAAAGGAGACACCCTAGCACTCAGTATAGCTTCCTTTGCCAGAGAAAGATCACATTTATTTAAAACCCATGGGACATCACCTTATTTGAAAGACCAAGAGGGACGAATCTCTCCTATAGTTTCTTATCTTGGCCGATGTTTCTCTTTAGCTTTTGAAGAAATAATATCTCTCTAACAACCAATGTTTCATTTTGTTTTGATGATATGTGCCCCCTTATACAAGACGAAACATTTTTAAATATATGCATGGGATCTAGTAAGTGGGAAATCTTAACATGCTCCCAATATGGGAGCTCATAAAAGACAAATTTCCTTTTCATCCTAATGGGAAATTTCTTAACATAAGTGTAGAAGAATTCTCAATCATTGAACATAGGCTACCCATTTGAATTGAACATTTATGTAGAACCCTTTTTCTTCTCTCTCATATTCTGTAAGCCATTCAGTTGGTGTCATTATTGCATGCCTTTGGGTTCTCCCTGTTTACCATTGAAAGTGAATGTTTCTCTTTTGCAAGTGTGTTCTTTTGGGAGGAATACCCTGAAGTAGTCATGCATAGCTTTTGAAAGTGGTTATACCACCTAGTGTCCAGAGAAGTTCCACAACATTTACCTCCACGATACGCTTTTCATTAGAAGACCTACAAAAGTTTTGTATAAATACCAAAACGTTAGAGACCATGAATATAAAAAAAAATGTGGCGAAATAAATTATTATGCGAAACAATATTGTTAAACATATAAGCTAATCAATAAAATGTAATTTACTAGAGAGAACTCCTAAGATTGGATGATCATGTATGTTGTAAGAAAATATTCCATACAACATAAAACTACTCTCTTTTGCAATTCTTCTTGATACATCGTACACATGTATCTCTTCCCATAGTTCCTTCAATTCGTCTATAAATGGATGTTAGTAGACATACATATTCGTCACTTGTCATCTGCTAGGGACTATGAGAACCAACATAAGATGTTCATTCTTCAGGGATAACCATGGGGGATATTATTATTGATCACTATTATAGGACAAAAAATATAGATGGTGTTTTGGAGGGAATATGGGTTGACACCATCCATGGCTATGCTGAATCATACACTTCATACTTCATCCTTGAATTTTTCAAGCCATGTATTATCTATATGCTTCATGGGTATTAAACATGTTGGGATTCACATAACTGTTGACTCACTTTTATGTGAGGCATGTAATTCTTATAACAGAACTAATTCTTTGGAACAAAACAACGTTTGAATCCTTGGGATTATAGTCAGGATTCTTAATATCTTAAGAGGGGGACCATGTAATTTACCCAAAAAAAATTAGTTATGGTACCTATCATGACCACATTTCATACATATCTCTTTGTCTACATATTCTCCTCTTTATATAATACAATCATTCATACATGCATGATATGATATGTACTCAACACCCAACATTTTCAACAACTGATTTTACTCTTCGCAACTACCTGATAGGACATTATCACTCAGAAGAACCTTATATTTTTATAACTTGTAGTTACTGGGGAATATAATTTTACAATGTAAATATTCAACGTTCATAAAATTAACTATTTTTAATGTTAATTTTGGGACAAGATTTCTCAAAATATAAAGGACTTTATTGGTCATGCAAGTGAATTACCTCAATATTGTGAGAAAAATGCATTCGACATGCCAAACTTTTCTTTCAAGTTGTACAACAAAATCATTATACCCTGCTGAGTAGAATTTGGCTTGCTTCTAGGTCCAAAGATAGGGGTAGTGGAAGCGAATTTCAGGGTTTCAAATAAGGTATCAATGGTATGAGCATAAACCCATAGCTCATCATTCTGGAATGTATCTAACAATACTTCCTCTCTGATAGTTGTGTCATGTAAGTAATCATTCATACCAACCTCTAGTTGATTGCCTCTTTTTCCAACTTGAGATGAGAAATTGTTATTGTTGTAGTCATTCCTAATTAGTGAATTTAGACGTAGTATGAACTGAATAGGTGGTTGATTCAACCATTATTTGTATGTTTCTGCTCTGAGTCTTGCTCTTAATTCAACCTTCTCTCGAGTTGACGTGGTAGTGGGATGGACCAGAAGATGGTGGGTGGGTCGATAATCATCACTAAATTCTTAATTTCAAAACATATTGAACGTCTTTAGTACAATATAAATGATATTAGTAAGCACCTCAATTAAATTGCTTTAATGAAATTACGTTATACCAAACAATTATTATCGTCGTTGATTCATGATTACAACTAGAAGATGCCATGTACCAATTGGAGGGTGAAGAGGTTGTCAATTTTCATCTACCAAATACTTGTGATATGTTTCTCTTGATAAGAGCTTCAGACTTTTTTGAAATGGAGGAATGTTTTCTACATCTGAACAAAATTCTATATTAGGATCCTACAAATTTGGATATATTATTATGCAAATTGACATAGATCAAAGAGAATTGCAATTACATAATTAAAATATAAATAAAATATAAACTTACTAGATATGGAAAGGGAGAAATCTGTAAAGGACTTTGATAAAAAATATGGAACGAGTTGGAATTTGAAGAATTGGCCATTTGATATTATTGATATTTTGTCCCTCCATTTAAAAAAAATTAGAAATAAATTTTTTTGTACATCTCTAAAATTAATTTCAAGAACCATATAACCATAATTTGAAGTTCAATATAGTTTTCAAACTGCTTTTCAAGAATGTGGCGACTTTAAGCGAAAAATGTATACTATGAACTATGATAATTCATGTTAATGTGTCTTAAAGGATAATTTGATATTAATATAATATTTTATGTGAAAGTTAAATTTTATGTAGGTTTAAAACCTTACTACGACACTTATCAAAACAAATCGTAGTGATGTGTTTAAAAAACAGCAACACTAGCGCATTGAAATAATACCAGCACCAATTTCTAGCATTCCAAAAACTATAAAATATGTTATCATATCGGTGATCCTATACAAAACAACACTGGCGTGTTTAAATAAAAAAAACACTGGTGCACTAGTTTCCAATATTTTCAAAGTAAAAGCAAATTCTATTTTCAAAGTAAAAGCAAATTCTACCATGTCAGTGCTCTTATACAATTACAACATGGATGCATTTAGATACAAACCACACCATTGCATTAAAATGTTAATCACACTCTTTCGTGATTTTAAAAAATAAAGTAGAAGAATTGTATCATGTTGGTGTGTTGAAAAAAATTGGCGCCTCAACAATGTTGGTGCACTTCACTTATAAATGTACCGGTGCTCTTTACTGTCGAACACTGATATTTGGATTAAGTGAACAAAAAAAAATCATGAGTAATTTTTGTTTTTAATTCAAATATGAGCAATAATTGATTTAAATCGTAAAAAATTATTCACTATTTCATCATTTTTCCCAAAATTTCAAGGGATTGATTTGCAAGAGAGACTTACAAGGAGCACTAGGCAACATCAAACTATTTTGGAGAAAGTGAACTATTCAAAAGGTGAGATGTTGAAAGGTATGACGATTCACTTAAAACCTTGCATTGTAAAAAATTTACTAATATTTTTTTTTACAATATCTGTTAGGGTTTAATTAAAAGATAGATCATTTGAAAATGAGACATACTGGGAGTACTCTAGAGCAACAAAATATTTTGAAATTGCAGAAAGATCAGAATTTAAAAGGTATGGTGATTCACACAAAACTCTAAATAGCAAAACATTTAAATTTTAGTGGTAATAATTTTTCCAATTTCTGTTAGATTTATTCAAAATTACAAAAATAAAAAATTTAGTTAAATTAAAAATCATGTGTAATAAAAAAATTTCTATTGATTTTACTAGTAAAATTTTATAAGATCTATATTCCTATTTAAATTTAATTAACATTAAAAACAAAAAAAACAAGAAAAATCAGGACTTACCTTAGACCATTGCTTATGTGACTGCCGAATATCAAGTTAGGGTTTAATTCCCCCTATCACTTCACAAATAGGGTTTTTAATTTTAGGCATTTTATATTTAATGGGTTTGTGTATATATATGACACTTCCATTGCTTATGTGACTGTCGAATATCAAGTTACGGTTTAATTCCCCCCTATCACTTCACAAATAGGGTTTTTAATTTTAGGCATTTTATATTTAATGGGTTTGTGTATATATATGGCACATGACATGTAAAGCAGGGGGATTTATTATTGAATTAGAGCTAAAAACTGTCGCCTTTGTCTCATTTTTTCGAAACGACATATGTTTCATGGTGCACTAACTTAATATAACACACGAGTGTGCCCTATGTAATACAACGAGCCAACGTATTTTAAACCCGTTGGTCCTATCTAGTCTGTTCATCGGTGCTTCGAGTGTAATATAACACACCGATGCACCTGTGCTAAATAGCCCCATTAAGTCATTGCGGTGTGTTTATCATTACAAATCACATCATCATAATTTAAAATTATTTAAAAAACACACACAATGTTGAACAATTAAACACTCGGTGCATTTAATGGCCTAAACAGATCTGTACATTTATTTAAATAAATGCACCGGTTACCAGAGCTCTTTTTGCATGATTTTTTTTATTTATGTAAAAAATATATTAAATGACTTTTATATCGAATCGTACAAGTTTGATATTGATAAAAAATATCTGAGAATGTGTCAAATAACAAAAATACTAATCGACATAATAATAACACATCAAAAAAGCAATAAATGCATTTTTATTGTAATTTTTTTCCAAAATCAATATGTTTGAACTATATGTAATTTTAACTAATATGTATTGCAAAGTCAAAAAATGAAGAAGGTCAATCAGATTATTTTTAATCTATGTGCAGAAGATCATAAAAGTATTATTAGAAATTTGCATAAGGATGAATGAGGTGAATGAAAAAATAATATTCAATACGAGTTTTTTTTGAATTTTCATCAATAATGTACTTAAGAATATTAGATAACATGTTTGAAACAATCTATTAATTCATATATGATGAATGGTCTACAAGGAGCAACAATGAAGGAAAAAATCAATGTTGTTTTAATAAGAAAAATATAGAACATGTAAATGACGAGGAATTGGTCCTCAGCTCATCTAGAGTGGTGATAGAAGTTAATGAAGGGGGGCAGGTAGAAGATATTTTACAAAATTATTAAGAATCCAATGAAATGAACGTCCATTCCACTTACAATACAAAAATCAATCCAATGATTCCAACAACTAAATTATGTCTAAATTACATGAAGTACTTCCAGAGCAATGGCTAATGAGACATGTCAGACTTGCAATAAAAAAAATATACAACAACAAAAAATTTAAATATACATTAAATGGAAGTTGTTGCCTTTATCCTACATACATTTCCGACCATATATTCATAAGAAATTGAATTAAATATTGTAAAATTTTCTTTAAAATATAATGATTTATTTAATAATATTAATTTTAAAAAATAATAATAATAATTTATATTATAATTTTTTGAAATAAAAAGTAGTTATAAAAAAATATTTTCTAAATTATATATTTTTCTGTACGGCATATCAATAAAAGGGATCATCTTCTATTCGCAGTGCCTAACATTAAAGGCATTTGAGGAAAATTGACTCATAATTTTTTATTAGCGAAGTGTTTTGGCTAAAAGAGACTAGATTATTTATATGGGTGAATAAGATTTTATATAAAAATATTTCAATATTTTATTATTTTATTTTACTTATTTTAACAATAATACATATATACTTCATAACCACTTTTAAATCTTAAAAAAAAGAACTATAACTATTAAAAATAAATAGAAAAATAAAATTAAGAAAATTATATACAATTTAAGTTTGTTGGATTTATTGAAATTAATTAACCGACCTTTTCCATAAATTAATTCTTCACTTTAACTATTTTTAATAAATTTTATATTAAAATAATTTAATAATTAGAAAATTTATTTGCAGTATAAATATTTTAAAATTAAAAAAAAAAAAAAATTAAAAATATTAATTATTTAAATTATATAATTTGAAATGTCTAGATTTCTCAATACATTTAAAGTTGTAATTGTTTAGATCATTTCCTCAAGATAGGTAACAAAATAAAAAGATAAAATATATATATATATATATATATATATATATATATATATATATATATATATATATATATATAACAATTGTTTCGATCATTTCCTGAAGATAGGTAACAAAATAAAAAGATAAAGTATATATATATCTATATATATATATATATATATATATATATATATATATATATATATATATATATTCTTCTTCCCAAAACAAATCTAATATTTTCATGGGATCAGATTTTCTTTCTTTCTAGATACATTAGATCGGTCGTTAACGCTATTGATTGATGATCATGGCTATCCATTGAATAATACAAGTACAAAAAAATTCTTAAATTTATGATCAAAATGTAACATATATTAATTCTTCCCCATCGAGGGTTGTAAAATGAAAAACACCGGCAATGTCATTTCTACCTGAGATCTAATTCTATAGTTCGGACAATAATACGAGTACAAATATCTTGGAATGCCTCTTTCATTGAACTCCTTAAAATCCTCTTGCTGGCAATATCTGCTCCAAACAATCAGTGAGAAACTCAGTAGTTGGGCCATCATATTCCTAAATATGGTTGGCCACACAGTCCTCCTCAAATATGTTCTCTAATCTATTTTGATTTACCAGCTCTCAGGGATGGCACCCCCAAAAACCTCCTACGCAAAGATGGTTGAATCTTTTGAAAAGTTCTTATAGGGAGGAGCCCAGCAAGTAAATAAGTGGGCAATGGTATCATGGCCCAACCTTACTAAGGCCAAGATGGAAGGAGGTCTAGGTCTCCATGACCCTTATAATCTTTATCAAATAATGACAACCAAACTATGGTGACGCTAGACAAGAGGCGGTCCCGACCTCTGGAAACAAATATGGACACATAAATATAACATGCCATCTCGAACTGAAGATATCTTTAGATATCATGACCCCCTGAAAGGATCTTCAATTTGGAATATGGCGATAAAAAAAAGACCTCATATAACAACATGTCTTCTGGGAGATCAGAAATGGGAAAACGACCTTGTTCTGGTAGGACTCATGGCAATGGAGAGATAAACTATTTGGGAGACAAGACCTAAGTGAAATTTTCCTATATGCAACTGGCAGGAACTTCCATTCAGTGGATCAGTATTGGAAAGAAGACTCGTCTACTTAAGGATGGAGGAAATGGAAGGAACACCTGGATTGGCCCGAGGCCCCGGATTCAGAACAATGGAACCAACTGGACAGAGAGTTAGAATCCAGGAAGCTTGTTGTCATAAGTGGATCAGACATCATAAGATGGGGATATACTATAAAATACAATTTTACCATTAAAGAGGCTTATGGCCTCAGGGTAGGACGCGAACAGGGGCATCATAATCTCACTTGGAAAACGTTTTGGAAAGGAGGTTGGTGGTTGAAGGTGACCTACTTCTTGTGGCGCATTTGCAGGGGTGTCATTGTTACCTCGGGCCCACTTCAAAAAAGGAGTATCTTTGGGCCTTCATATTGTGTCCTTTGTGAACACCAAAATGAGGATCTAGAACACATACTAAATTCTTTCCCCTTTGCAAAGAAAAAATGATGACAGGTGCAGGATCTTTTTGGAAGAATGTATTGAGGCAACTAGAGCATTTGAGAAACTAACCTATTATAGTGAACATGCCTCTTCTCCAGCCCAGTCCTCAACAGATCTTTGGGGCTCACCTTGGGGTTAAAACTATGGGTTATATGGAAAGAAAGGAACCACAAAATCTTCAAGAATCATCCACTTCCTCAGGAATACTTTTGGGAAGGGATCATCCAAAACATCCGAGAAACAATCTTGGCCCAGAAATGACATCTTGACGATTGGGAAGTGCCTCCTCATCAAGTTAGAATTCTTCACTATCTAAACGTATCAAGAATGATGATTTCCCCAACCTCCTCTAATCTCATCACAAGGGGAGTGGACTCACTCAAACACTTCATAGCCCCCACGGAGGGATTCATCCAGTTCAGTTTTGATGGAGCCTTGAAAGGTAGTCTAAGTCCTGTAGGACTAGGAGTCCTCTTCCAAGACTCTCAGTCACAAACCCACCTAATGTATGTCGACACCGTGGATATGCAAGTAATAATGAAGAATAATTTTCCGCTCTTCAACAAGGCCTTCACAAAGCTATCAAATTGGGATATAGGAACATTGTAGTGGAAGGAGATTCTAGGTTAGTAATCAAAAAGGTTAAAAAACTGATCCAGGGGGGCTAAATGGGATAAGGTCAGGCACAACTGGAGAACTGCAAGATTAGTGATAGAGATAGTAGAACTTCTTCATATTTATGACTATATTGATAACAACCATGTTAGGACAGAGGGAAATAGAACTGTAGATTTCTTTGCTAATTGGGGGTGTGCTCACGGAAATTACTGTCTTGAGGTAATTTGGCCGCCTCAACCTACGAATGGTAGGTTCAACTCCTTGGAATTGATCCTGGAGAAAGGCAGGTGACATATCTCTCAGTGCCTCCAAACACTTGAGTAGACCCCTGATTAGGGTGTGACCTGGATGGAAATAGATATGTTTATTTCTAAATAATAGCAAACAACCTCACAATATATTAACCAATATTCTTTTTTATTCATTCTAAAGATTTCATGCCATAAATATTTATCATGTTATAAATAAAACTATTTTTTTAATATTTTATTTTCTTTAAATTTAAATTTAAGAAAATAAATTGATTATGCTCATTAAAATAGTTAAAATATATTGTTAGTAAAATAATAATATGATCTTATTGAATACGGATGAAAACATTATTTCAAAAAAATATTAAACAATAATGTTTATCCTTCACTATTATAATATGTACTACTCGAAGTATATTATTTGCATAAGAGTCCAGGTGAGAAAAGATTGGATCAGCTCTGTGACATGTGATCCCAGCTAGGATTTTGGTACGAACAATCTTGACTCCACTGCAACATACCTTTTATTGCAACAATCCCTTCACCTGTACCTACCCCATTCTAGAATTCTTACAGAGGTATGAGTGCACCTATCGGGGGGGGTAGACAGCCCTCCTATCGAAACATTATGGCTGACGAAGGAAGCATCCAAGGAGCAACGTCAGTAGGAAATCATGGAGGCAGTGGTAAAGGCCCTCTAGTTCTTGGCATCTAGTGGTAAGCATGCTTACGTGGGTAGTGCGTCCCACAGGCTATCAAAAAAATGTGATTTTTCATACCCAACAAAAAACTAGATACATACAGGAAGTACATCAAAGACTGTGAATTAATATGAAGATTCATTAAGGTTTGGCCGATATAAAAGGAGTTGGTCAAGTGGATTCAACAAAATTCATAGCTAAAGGGCCATATTGAGCTGAAGTTGGGGGCTAAAGGCTTCTTTAGAATGATTTTCACCAATTTGAAGGATAAGGAAAGGGTTTTCGAAAATGGACCATATTTTTTAAACAATGGAGGTCTATTTATGAAGCATTAGGAATAATGTTATAATCCAAACTAGGAGAAATTATTAGCAGTGCCAGTACCGATCAGACTATTTGCCTTACTGGTAGTTTTATGGAATCCAAATATCTTAGAAGGGATTGGAAATTGCATTGGACACGTTGCCAAGGTTACAGATTCGACACGACAGGGAAGGTACACCTCTTATGCTTAGATATGCATTTATATGAATATAACGGAGTGTCTCCCTGAATTCATTGAGCTCAAATACCATGATGAGGTTTGGAAGCAACCCCTGTACTATGAGCATATCCCATTTATATATCATATATGCCATGACTATGGGCACTTGTTTTGTGAATTCCCTCTGAACCCATTCAAACCTGAAGAAACTCCCAACGCAAATAGATAGGAAGAAATAAAAGAGCATGTGGCAGGATTCCAGGAAGTTCAAAGGAAGAAACAGAACCATTGGAATCAACAAACTTCTAACAAGCTACCAAACAACAAAGGCCTATCAAATAACAATTGATATGACATCCTTCAAGATGAGGAAGAGGGTATGAAGGTCTTGAAAGCAAATCCGTGTGTAGAAAACCAACCAACCCCACAAAAGGGTGTGAATTATACAAAGAGAAAGGCAGAAGATGAACCCCAAGACAAAGAATCTACAACATAGCAAGTTTATCAGGTCAACATGGAGATCGACAGCCAAAAGGAGGATCTACGAACATAATAACAAGCAATTAGAATATTGCTAAATGAGTGGAAGCATCTAGATGAGTGATTCATACCGGAGAACTAGAAACAACTATACAAAGAAACCTTTCAATAATACAAATTCAAGCAGGGAATGATGACTACAAACCAACCGCGGCATTTGGGCTCTCAAGAAAGCCAAGTTCTTGAATAGAGATCACAAGGTAATGGAGGGAATAGGTGATGAAGGAAGGACCTAAATATATCAGTAGAGATGGTAGGAGAAATTATGGTAAACTGTGGAAGGTTGGTGTCACTAACGGCGGTCTTCCGCCATCTTAACAAAGCCTAGAAATGATAATTACATCTTGGAATGTATGAGGCATCAATAGAAAAGGAAAACAAAGATATTTGAAAGACATGCTCAAAATGGAAAAGCCAAATATTATGATGATTCAAGAAACTAATATTGCAGAAACAAAGTTAAAGGAAATTATGAAGAGTTACAAACCTCATTATGAAGTAGTGGCTCAGGATGCCAAAGGTAGTGTTGCATGCTTGTCTATCCTATGGAACCCTAATGAAATAATATTTGAGGACTGGGTTAGCCTCCTAAGAATCCTCAGTGGAAAATTCCTTCATATTAGCTCCAGAGACAAGGTTTTATGGCCAGGATTTTATGGGTCTCACCTTCCAGGAGAAAAAGGGGTTTTACTACAAAACCTCACAAAAGTGTGACAAGTGTATCCAAACGATCTCTAGATAGTAGGGGGTGACTTCAACATGATATCATCACTAGAAAAGAAGAAGGGAGGAATCCATTAAAGAGAGGTAGAAATAGAAGCATTTAGGGATCTCATTGAGGATCTTCCCGTGATGGATCTGCAAGCGAATAATGGTGTATACACCCAGTAGAACAATATATTGGGAGGAACCCATCAAATTGTATCATGTTTGGACTCATTCTTGGCTTCAGAGAAAGTGATCAACATGGATATGTTCTTGGACGCCTAGATTCTCCCTTTTTTGGGATCAGATCACTGGCCAATCCACCTAGAGATTGATTTAAAAATAGGTCCCAAGGATCACTCCTTTAGATTTGAAGCCTTTTGGTTAAGGAGCCCTGTGAAATAGTAGTGAAGGTCATGGAAGGAACAACACGCATACCTTTCAGCTGAATTTAAAAGAGCTCAAGAAAAGGATAAAAAAATGGAACCAGTGTCGGTTAACTAATAAAATGTAGAAACTCGAATAACAAATCATCCAACACGACAGATCCGATAATCTTGTGAAAGAGGAGGGATGACTAATCAATCAGCTAGAAGAATGAAAAAAATAGGAAGAGATACTATGGAAGCATAAATTAATTGTGAGATGGTTTCGCGAAGGAGAACAAAACACGTGGTTCTTCCACCAAGACATGATTCAACACTGACAACGCAATCACATCTATTCACTAAAGGATGAAGTAGGGGATTGAATGGTCTGGCATGAGGAAATGGAGAACCTCATCATGAACCATTTCAAATCCCTCCTTTATAAACCGACCCATGACTGAATGGAGGCCATTTAAAGGATTAAGAGGAACATTCCTCATTTTATCTCAAGGGACAAGAACCTTGCCCTCATGTAAACAGTAACATTGGAAGAAGTTGAGGCGGTTATCAAAGGAGTGGTGAAAAAAAAGGCCATTGGACCAGATGGCTTTACAGCGGAATTTTTCCAAGAAGCCTAGACATTTATAGGCTAAGATATCCTAGAGGTGGTTGAAGAATCATGTCACAAGAAAAAGGCATGTCCAAGCCTAAATACTACCTTCATTGCTTTAATTCCTAAATCTTCCAAATCAGAACATCCCCTAGGTTTTAGAGCCATTGTGCTCTATAATTTCATCTACAAGATCATAGCCACGATTATAGTCAAATGACTCAAGTCTTTGCTCCCTAAACCTATATCCCCGAAACGAATAGGTTTTGTGGAAGCACAACAGATCCTAGATGGATTTGTCACCTTTTAGGATATTGTGCACTCCTTAAAGAAACATCAAATCCCTAGTGTGATGATTGAACTTGACCTCTCTAAAGCCTATGACTGCTTAAATTGTGATTACCTCAACAAAATTATTCAGTCCTTCGTGTTTTACTAGATATGTATTAATTGGGTATCTGCTATGGTGTCCTTCCCTCTATAGTCCATTCTCCTTAATGGATCCCCAACTCGAACATTTAATTCCTTGTGTGGCCTCTGCCAAGGAGATCCCATCTTTTTGTTCCTCTTCATCATTGCAGTGGAAGGTTTAGGTCGATACTTAAAGTCAAAAGTGAGGACCTCTCAGCTCAAGGGTCCGAGACTGTGGGGCAATGACCTCCCTATCACTCATCAGTAATTTGTGGATGATATCATGCTTTTCTGTCATGTATCACTACGCGAAGCTCGCCACATAAAAGAGATACTCCAAGCCTTTATGGATGCTTCAAGGACTATTATAAATAATGAAAAATATTGAATCTTTTTTTTCAATACTATAGGGACCATCTAGACATACCCAGGTCAGGTTCTGGGCATTGGCATTCGTTCTCTCCCCTCCAAATATCTTGGAATGCCTCTTTCATCGAACTCCTTAAAATCCTCTTGTTGGCAATCTCTACTCCAAACAATCTATGAGAAAATGAGTAGTTGGTCCATTAGATTCCTAAATATGGTTGGCCACACAATCCTCCTAAAATATGTTCTCTAATCCATTTTGATTTACTAGCTCTCAGGGATGGCACCCCCAAAAACCTCCTACACAAATATGGAGGAAACTTTTGAAAAGCTCTTATGGGGAGGAGCCCAGCAAGTAAAGAAGTGGAAGTTGGTGTCATGGCCCAACCTTAATAAGGCCAAGATGGAAGGAGGTATAAGTCTCTGTAACCCTTATACTCTTTATCAAATAATGGGAACCAAACTATGGTGGTGCTGGGAAAGAGGTGGTCCGGGCCTCTGGAAACAAATATGGACAAGTAAATATAACATGTCAACTCGAACTGAAGATATCCTCAGATATTGTGACCCCCTAAATGATCTGCAATTTGGAATATGGCAGTCCAAAACAAATACCTCATACAACAACATGTCTTATGGGAGATCAGAAATGGGAAAACAACCTTGTTCTGGCAAGACTCATGGCAATAGATAGATAAACTATTTGGGAGAGAAGATCTAAGTGACATTTTTCTATACACAACTGGCAAGAACTTCCATATGGTGGATCAATATTTGAAAGAAGACTCATCTAGTTAAAGATGGAGGAAATGGAAGGAATGCCCGGATTGGCCCTAGGCCCCTAATTCAGAACAATGGAACCAACTGGACAAAGACTTAGAATGCACAAAGCTTTCTGTCCTAAATGGCTAAGACATCCTAAGATGTGGATATACTATAAAATACACTTTTACCATTAAGGACGCTGACGGCATTAGGGCAGAACATGAACAAGGGCATCACAATACCATTTGGAAAACGATTTGGCAAGGTGGTTGGTGGCCAAAGGTGGCCTACTTCCTGTGGCTAGTTTGGAGTGGAATAATTCTTACCTCGGGCCCACTTCAAAAAAGGAGTATCTAGTTGTTGGGTATACGACCAAAGTCCCACACTGACTAGAAGTGGGGAGGATCATGGGTATATAAGGATGGACAAATATCTCCATTGGTATGAGGCCTTTTGGGGTAAAGCCCAAAAACAAATTCATGAGGGCTTAGGCCCAAAGTGGACAATATCATACCATTGTGGAGATATGTGGTGTCCAGAGTCCTTACAAGTGGTATCAGAGCAAAGGTTCGAAGTTAGCCAAGGGGATGAATCCTCAGAATTCTGAATGAAGGTGGTGAGCCCCGGTAATATCACAATGGGATCCATGGATGAGCTCGGTTAAATAGGCGGTGTGCTCCGGATTCTTCATGGACGTGTCCTGGTCCCAACACGGTGAAGAGGAGTTGACCTGGGATACAACAAGCTCTCGCGATAGGTGGTGCTCCATGTAAGGTGTGTGCTTCCAACGCATTGGAGCGGAGAATCCTGGTTGGTAGAGAGTGGATGGATGGATAATCATTTGAGGGGAGGCTCGATGGTCCTTTGTTCGAGGGGAGGATTGTTGGGTATACAACCAAAGTCCCACATTGACTAGAAGTGGGGAGGATCATGGGTATATGAGGATGGAAAAATATCTCCATTGGTATGAGGCCCTTTGTGGTAAAGCCCAAAAACAAATCCATGATGGATTAAGCCCAAAGTGGACAATATCATACCATTGTGAAGATATTTGGTGTCCAGAGTGATATGCTTTGCTTCTGGTGAAGCCAAGTCCCCGTAAAAATGTATCAAATTTCTGATACCACATCCTTGGTGACTGTTTTAACCCATACAGAGACTTCTTTAACTTGCATACCAGTTATTTCTTACCCTTCACCGCAAATCCTTCAAGTTGCTTCATGTAGATTTCCTCTTCCAAATCCTCATGAAGAAATGTTGTCTTCACATCCATCTGTTCTACCTCAAAATCAAAAGCAGCAGCAACAGATAAAAGTAACCTAATAGAAGCTACCTTGGCAATAGGAGAAAAAATATCACCAAAAATCAGTTCCGAGCACCTGGGAATAACCTTTTGCTACCAACCGAGATTTGTATTTCTCCACCTTCCCTTCTGCATTTTTCTTCTTTTTGAACACCCATTTTCTGCCAATGGGCTTCCTTCCAGCCGGCAACTCCACCAGATCCCAAGCCTCATTTTTGTGCAAATATGCCATTTCATTAACCATGGCCTCTTTCCAGAGTTTTCCATCCTCTGAATCCACTGCTTCCTTCACAGTTCTAGGATCATCATCGGTAACAAACAAAGAAAAATTTGAACAGAAAGCAGATGGACTATACCTTTCTGGTTGCCTTCTTTCTCGAATTAATCTTCTCAAAGCCGGAGTTTGTGGCTCTTCATCTTCTGATTCCTCCTCTGTTATAGAGTCTGATTCTTCCTCCTTTAGCTCAAACTCTATCTTTCTCAGGTTCCTTTGGTTGGACTTCATGTTTAATAAAATCTTTCACCTCTCTGAACACCACATCTCGGTTGTACACAACCTTCCTTGTTACTGGGTTCCAAAGCTTATAACCCTTTAAACTAGCCTTATACCCAATAAAGATGCACTTTTCAGATTTACTATCCAACTTGGTTCGTTTCTCCTTTGGAACATGTACATATGCATCACATCCAAATACCCTCAGATGTGAAAGAGAGGGTTTCTTACCACTCCATACTTCTTGTGGAGTCTTATCCTCCAACGCTGATGAAGGTGACCTATTGACCAAGTAACATGCAATATCCACCGCCTCTGCCCAGAATTCATGTCCTAACCCGGCACCACTGAGCATGCTTCTTGCCCTTTCCATCAATGTCTTGTTCATTCTTTCTGCGACTCCATTTTGCTGAGGTGTATATGGAGTAGTCTTCTGTCATGCTATACCACACTTCTTATAGAATTCTTCAAATTCCTTGCTGCAAAACTCTCCACCATTATCTATCCTCAGCAGCTTTATCTTTTTCTGTGTTTGATTTTCCACCATAGCCTTAAATTCTTTAAACCTGTCAAAGACTTCAGATTTCCTCTTAAGGAAATATATCCATGTATTCGTTGAGAAGTCATCTATAAATGATACATAGTACACAGACTTACCCAATGATGGAACCTTCAAAGATCCAAACACATCACTGTGCACAAGCTCTAATATTTGTTTTGCCCTATTAGCACAAGAGGGGAAACTCACCAGATTCTGCTTCCCATATACACAATTTTCATAGAAATCAAAATCCAAAGAGTTATTACTCATACCTTCTACCATACCTTTACCATGAAGTATTCGAAGGCCCTTCTCTCCAATATGTCCAAGCCTTTGATGCCACAACATGGTCTTCTCTCCAGAGACCACTAGATTTTCAGCTCCACTTTCAGGAACTACAGAACTGTTGCACCCATCAACAAGAGTGCTACCTTGCAACTTGTACAGAGTTCCGGTCCGAACTCCCCGCATCAATAATAGTGCTCCCCGAACCATCTTGCAGGTATCCTTCTCGAACATTGTTTTTACACCTGCATCATCCAACTTGCTTACAGAAATTAGATTTCTGGCCAATGCAGGAATATGCAGAACACCTGGAAGTGTTCTAACCCTTCCACCTTGCAACTTCAACTTTACTTTTCTACGACCAATGATTCTAGCCTTCCTATCATCTCCTAAGAAGACATCACCACCATCATATTTCTCATACTCACAGAACCACTCTCTATGGGGAGTGAAGTGAAAGGATGCACCTGAGTCAATCAACCATGCCTCATGATCTACATGTGTACTTGAAGAAGACAAGTACACATCCCCACCTTCATCTGAGGTGGTTTTCGCCTCTACTGAAGGAGCATCATCTGATCCCTTTCCTTTATCAGGAGCTTTAGATTCACAGTCCCTTTTGAAGTGCCCTTCCTTTCCGCATTTCTAGCACACCACCTTTACAGGTTTTCTTGGAGATTTAGATCTCCCTCTAGATGTAGATCTCCCACTCGATGACTTATTTTTGTTTCTATTCTGGGACCGTCCTCGTACAAACAAGGCATCACCATTCTGGCTCTCCATATTTTTCTGTCTCATCTCCTCCGTCAGCAAGGCTGAGACTATTTCATCAAACTGCAAACCAATTGCATTGCTACCTATTGCAATAACTAGACTATCCCACGAATCTGGAACGTAACACAACAAACTGATGCACTTATCTTCATCTAAAATTTTCATATCAACAGACGCTAACTGAATTACCACAGTATTAAATGTGTTTAGATGCTCTGTCACTGAGTCTCCATCTTTCATCCTCAGGTTATACAGCTTTTTCCGCAAGAACAGTTTATTCACCAGAGACTTAGATTGGTAAAAAGTCCCTAACTTGTCCCACAAAGCCTTCTCCGTAGCTTCCCCTGATACATTCAACAATACTAAATATGAGACACATAATCATATTGTGCTCTTTTCCTTCTGATCCAACTTCATCCATTCTTCATCGGTCACTCCCGTTGGTTTAGTACCTGGATCTATTACAATCCATTGATCTTTATCCACCAACAGATCCTCCATCTTGAGTTTCCACAACTCAAAACTATGACCATTGAACTTCTCGATCTCTATCTTTCCACTGCTCGCCATCTTCTTTCACCACCAGAATCGATCTCGCAGATCTCCCACTGAACAGGGTCTACCACATGCTCGAGCGAAACCCCTCAGCAACAAAGGCATCCCCTTGAAGCCAAAACAACTCTGATACCAAATGTAGGTTTTAACTTCGTAGAGGGGGGCTACCTGCCCCCCTCAAACCCCCGGACAGGGGGGGCTTCCGGCCCCCTGTGACCCCCCGCTGCGCAATCAGCGCAACGAAGAGGGGGCTCTCCCTCCCCTCTAATCCCCCAGTTCACTATGTAGGTTAGTCGTGGAAAGAATATAACACAACCCAACACTATGGGCATTCATATTGTATCTTCTGTAAACACCAAAATGAGGATTTGGAACACATGCTAAATTCTTGTGTCGTTGCAAAGAAAAAATGGCAACAGGTGGTGGATCTTTTTGGAAGAATGGATCGAGACAACTAGAGCATTCGAGAAACTATCCTCCTATGGCGAACATGCCTCTTCTCCAACCCAATCCTCAACAGAGATTGGGGGCTCACCTTGGGGTTAATGCTATGGGCTATATGGAAAGAAATGAACCATAAAATCTTCAAGAATCATCCTCTTCCTTAGGAATCTATTTGGCAAGGGATCATCCAGAACATACGAGAAACAATCTTGGCCAAGAAATGGCATCTTGACAATTGGGAAGTCGTCTAAACTTATCAGCAACGCTGATTTCTCCAACCTCATGGAATCTCATCATAAGGGGAGTGGACTCGCTCAATCACTTCATATCCCTGTGGAGGGATTCATAAAGTTTAGTTTTGACAGAGCCTCAAAAGGTAACTCGAGTCTTGCGGGACTAGGAGGCCTCTTCGAAGACTCCGGATCACAAACTCACCTAATATATGCTGACACTATGGATATGCGAGTAATAATGAAGAATAATTTTCCGCTCTTCGAGAAGGCCTACTCAAATCTATTAAATTAGGATACAAGAATATTGTAGTGGAAGGAGATTCCAGGTTAGTAATCAACAAGGTTAAAAAATTGATCCAGGGGGCCAAATGGGATAAGGTCAGGCACATCTGGAGAACTGCAAGATTAGTGAAAGAGATAGGAGAACTTCTTCATAATTATGACTATATTATCAGCAACCATGTTAGGAGAGAGGGAAATAGAGTTGCAGATTTCCTTGCTAATTGGGTGTGTGCTCACTGAAATGACCCTCTTGAGATAATTTGGCCACCTCAACCTATGAATGGTAGGTTCAAATCCTTGGAAGTGATCCTAGAGAAAGACAAGTGACATTTTTTAAGTGCCTCCAAACACTTGACCAAAACCCCCAGTCCAGGTGCGAGCTGGATGGAAACCCCATCAAATTGTAAGTATTGCGAAGGACATTCGGGTACACACCCACCACCCCCCACATGCTCGAGGCAATGGGCGGTGTGGCTTCCTTCATGCAAGAGGTAAATACCCCTGTGAAAGGTGGTAGAGACAATATGTTAGTATTCAGGCTTGGTTTCAACAACTCTACAAGGTGTGCATGTCGATTTAGTGTCAAGGGGATTACAGTGTGGATGAAGGACTCCCTGGCCAGAGATATTCTACGAATCTAGGAAAGCCGATGCACTATTCATCTTCGAGTGAGGGTAGCCTAGTATGTTAACTGTTTCTTCTCCCTCTCCCCCATGCATCTAATTGTTTGGTCATGGGATTAGGTTCTATATGGGTTCAAATTTTCTACAGGTGGGAGTAAATGGGAAACTGGATGTCACTGGCATTGGTAGTATGATTGTTGTAAGTTATCCTAACTAGTATGGTCTACGAGTCAGTATGCTATGAAAGTTTTCTCTCCTGAGTCGGGTTATATGGGATGCATGTTTGTGGTGTTAGTTCTAGGGAATGTTGTTGTCTGGTTTGGTTTGAAGGCCCTGGGGTCTAATGTTGGGTCTCCTTCAGCTCTTTTTGTAGGGTCCATTTTACTTTTTTTAATGGGTTTGAGGGGAAGTCTTTCCCCCTACATAACTAGTGGTTTCGACGTTGTAAAGATATTGTTGTCTCGCTTTCTTTACTCTGCAGCCATGTCCTTCGTGGAGGTTTCCTCGGGGCTACAATTGAGGGTCTGCATCGCTTTGGGTTTGGGAATCATTATAATCTTATTGGTGTTGGTTATGGTGGCCTCTTAAACTATATTTTTTAGCTACATTGCAAATTAGCTTTAGGGTAAGGAAACTGAATTCTTGTGTGGGATGGAAGACTTCGACGTTTTATCATATGGATATTATAGTTTTTTTCTCGTATGGCATTTGTGTGGGGAGGTATGTTGTAGGGAAAAGTATCCGACTCGGATGACCATATCCCACTCTAAGGGTGATAGTACCTCAGCAACAACTGTAAAGAAAACTACTTAAGGTTTACTTGTTTACGAAAGCAAGAGAGAATGAAGAAGTGCACTAACCGTTGCCTTACGCTTAATGTCGAATCCAAACTCTTCCCTTTGCTGCTTGCTCCCAGCTCCTTGCTCTTTTGCTGGCCCAGCTACAATGAGATCCTGCAAAATAACAAAGAAGGAAACTACAAGAAGCATGCAATCGTAACTGATTCAAGGATTAGCATAAATCAAATATACAATTATCACAACACATCATTGAAACAAGTGCATATAGAAGAACCTCAATAGCTTTTATTAATGGAAGAAGTAAAGTTCTGAGAAGGTTACAACCATTGAAGGCCCCAATCCAGCAACACCTCCCAGCAGAAAGAATTTCTCCTCTTCACCTCCTTCAAGCAATCACCCAATAGTTCTATAGTGAAACCAATAGCATATCATTACTTTGCACAAAATTCCAGCCTCTAGAGATCATAGGAGAGAGCTCAATATATAGATGAATTGAGAAAGGATGAGTCAGCTTGCAACTGATGTGTAGCTGCCTTGTGTCCTCTCTCTCTTCAGTTGATCTTCAGTTCTTGAGTCCACTTGGAGAACCTTGCTTCCACTTGGAGAAACAGAGCCTCTGACTCATCACAAGGCGAAATCCCTGATCCAAGTGTCATTTTTGGAAGATTCCAGAGCAATGACTCAGTGTGCCACTTGTCCCATCTCACTCAGCGCAGGTGGCCTTTGTTCTACCTGCTTTGCAACGCAGGTACACCATGGAGGAGTTGAGTTTCAGCGCAGAAGCCTAGTGGAGCACCTGCTTTGATTTCAGGATTGCTTGTTTTTGAGTGTTTTCAGGTGGAGAACTGATCTCAGAGCTGTTGGTTTGCTGACCTTGTTCCTCTAGGGGTAGGAACATCATGTTTAGGGACTTTGGATCCCTTGGATTATTGACAATTCATGCCGGATGCTGCAAGGCACAAAATTGTCTATAACAAGGTAGGTTCACCTGGGAGAAAAGCGCATTTGGGCTTGGGCCCCCACCTATACAGGTATTGGGCATCATCCATCTTTTCATCAGGCACTATGAGCTGGCTATGATTGCAAGGGAATTGAATTCTACGGGTCGTGGTAGGAAGCCTTGGGTGACAGTGCAGGAGGAGCATCCTAGTTCCTCAGGTGGAAGAGGGGTCATAAGTTGGTAACCAGCATCATTAATGACACAGCCAATTCTTACGACAAAGGGACCAGCGAAGAAATTAGGAGCGAGAAGTAGATTTGAACTGCCAAAGGAGCTCGAAAAATATTGAGATGGAGGACTGGTAAGCAATGGTTCCAGATCTTGGGCATACTCATGAGTGAGTGACCCAGTTCAAACAGACTTTGTATTTGTATTGGATCATGAAAAGTCTCTTGGGGAAGGCCTTAGAGTAGATTTTAGTGAGCATGGCGACATTAGTATAAGACTTCCCCAACTACAAGCAAGACTTATAGAAATTTCAGTTCCAACTGCAAAGTAAGGATGTATGCTTTCATCGAATCAAGGATCACCTCCCTTGCCTTATCTCACAAATAGTGTTGCCTGGTTCCAATGTTGAGGACCCAACTCGGGTCAAATCTACTTCTGTTGAGGGAGATGAATAGGAAGATAATTGGTTTTAATTTGATTAGTATATATGCGGTTAGCTTTTAATTTTCAGCATAATGTTTCATATGTTTATATGCAAATAGAATATGGACACAGTGATGACGTACAAACTTATACAGCCTTGGTAGAAAGACTTATCACATTTTGCTACTGGAGAACTTATTATGCGGTTAGGTGGCCAATAGACTTGGTTTCCCTTTGGGGAAGCTCAGGCCACCTAACCATTCATATTTGGATGTACCTTACTTATATTTAATGAAAATGTAAAAATCTACCCAACTTACAATAAATAAATAAATATATATATATATATATATATATATATATATATATATATATATATATATATATATGTAGATATGTATATATATATATATATACATATATATATACATACATATCTATATATATATATATATATATATATATATATATATATATATATTGCTCTTTTTAAAAACATTGATATCTATTACGTACCCTTGAACTTGATTGATTGATGGTTAAGCTGAATTTGATTTATGTTAACTCCTTTTTCTTTGCACATATGCTATGGTCAAAATTAGAGATCAAAGCAAATGCCGATAACCAGATCCTGTTGTGGAATCTGTAAGCAAATGTCAAGGTCAACTGCAGCATCCGTTCCACGCTAGCATTCATGCTCATAGGAGGCTTCGCTTGGGAGCAACTCAATCTTTTTAAAGCTTGCAGTTGTGAGTTAATGTCAAAACTATTGACTACTGTGATCCCATGTTTCTGAGTCAATTACTCTATCCTACAATGAATGTCAAAGGATTGAATACTGCAATTCTATGTTTGTCAGTCAATTACTTCATCCCACATTATTACTGCGGGTCAAAGTCAAAATTTGAAAGTATTAGCATTGGGTTTGAATGTCAGGTTTATGTATTACTATCAAAGCACACTCGAAACGATTCAAAGCAATCCAAGTTCTTCCCACTTTGTATCGCGAAGTTGACAAAGTATACAAATTTGATTAGCTGCAGTGAACCTCACCCTTGGCAGTCCTCGTCAACATAAAATAATCAATTAAATAAATGAAAGAGCACCAAAAGTCGAGCCCGTAGTGAATTTAAGAAATTAGAGAAGTGACCCGATGAAGTTAAGGAATTGGTCAAGTCTAACTAAACTCGAGAAAAAAGCTTCCACACCTTTGCGCAGTTGTATCTCTCATAAGTTGTTGGTTTGGCAACGTATTCGACCTGCTTATGTTTCTCTTTGACCTACTCTCGACCTTGCCATTATGTGTATAAATAGATAGTTCCACCTTTTGTACCATATATGCTTTCTTATTTCTTTTAACTGGTAACAGTGAGGATTGATGCTATCTGGAATTTTGTTTTGAAGAGAAGATCAACATACTATACTTTTCATTACATTACATTTTGATTCATTGACGTTAGATGCCCCTGCAGTAAAATTATCAAATATACCTGAAGTACTATTGTGAAAGACGAGCAATGAAGGCCGGAAGTTTGTTTCTATTCTTCTTCTGCGTTTCAGTAGCGGCAATAGTAATGAAGGGAGGTGCAGTAGATGCAGGTAGAGTCCTGAAAATGAGAAATATTGCAACAACCCAAGCTGATAAAAATCCAAGTGATCATCATAATCCTTTTAATGGAGATTACGAAGTGGGATATATATTGAAGAATAAACTTCCTTCTGGTCCAAGTGGAGGAGAAGGCCACAAATACGCCAATTCCTTGGAACCTGTGAAAACGAACACAAGTAAGGCAGGCAATACATTGAAGTTTAACAAACTTCCTTCTGGTCCGAGTGGGGGAGTAGGCCACAAATACATCAATGCCAAAGGGATGATGAAGCGGTGAGTAGTACCGTCACAGAAGTGAATTACTACAGGGCCCTTCAACAAGCTTCCATCAGTCCAAGTGGGGGAGTAGGGCACCGCTATAACGACTGATTACGACATTCAAGAGAAATCCAGACCGCGATGAGTGCATGTTTTAATCTTGACGATTATGGATCAAGGTCTCTGCCGAATACTAAGTGTCAAGATTGTCTGAAATTACATGGTCATTGTTTTTTCATTTTACAACCATCAATGGGGGAAGAGTAAATAGATGGTATATTTCAATCATAAATTTAAGCATTCTTTTCTACTCATGTTATTCAAAGCATAACCATATAGCGTTAGCAGCTGATCTAAACTATATAGAGGGAAAGAGAATCTTGTGGAGTGAAAAGATTGGATTTGTTTTGGGAAAAAGTTTAAATATTTTCTTTTCGAGTAATGATTATTTTCGTCTTTACTGATATTCTATTTTGTTATGTATCTTCAGGGAATGATCGAAACAATTGCAGTTTTAAATGTATAGAGAAATCTAAACCTTTAAAATTTAAATTATATCTCTATATATATATATATATATATATATATATATATATATATATATATATATATATATATATATATATATATATATATATATATATATATATTTAATTTAAATATTATTTTTAATTATTAAAAGAATTTTATATAAAATTAAAATTTATTAAAACGGAGTTTAAGCGAAGAATCGGTTTATGGAAAAAGTTATGTGAAAAGATGTTTTAATTATATAAATTAAATGGTTAATTAATTTTAATAAAAATGATATAAGATTTTATTTAAATTAATATTTATGGTAATATTCATATTTTTTTTTTTTTTTTTTTTTTTCAAAATATAGTTTTTTTACTAGAGTAGTTATGAAGCGTATCTGTGTTAGTTTTAAGATAACTGAAATAAAATAATAAAAAAAATTAATTAATTATTATTATGGTATATTAGATGGTATATCTTTTTTAGCAGTCAAATCGCTGCGCGGAGGTGGGGACAAGAAGGTGGGTCCCTTGTCCCACAAACAAGGGGGTCTCATACACCAATTTGGTGTCTGGCTTGGCTGTGACCCTAAAATGGATATTATTATTATTATTATTATTATAAATATTTTAGTTTATAGAAAAATAAAATAAAAAATTATTTAGAAATAATAAAGTTTCCTTCATTAAAGTTACTTCCCTAATGGAAGGTCACAGAGTCAAGTTTCTCTTAGCGTGATGTAATTTTTTCTAGTAAATCTATTCAAATATTTCTTTTATAAAAATAAATAAATAATTTACAAATAAACATATCTATTAATATAAATAATTATCTTATTATCTATATATAATTTAAAAATTAATTTTTTTTAACTATTTTTATTTAAAAAAATTTATCATATCAATTATTGTTATTATTATTTTTTAATATAAATTAATATTATTAAATAAATCATTTTTCCATTATATTTTTAAAGTAAACCTTACCATATTTAACTCAATTTATTATGAATATATAGTCAGAAATGTATGTATAATAAAAGGTACGACTTAATCTATGTTTAAATTTATACACGATGAGGTAAAATCACGGCCTGGAAAATTTTATTATTGAAAATGTTTTATGAATTAGTCATATATATTTTATTATAGAAGTTTAGGATAGAAAAAATGTTTTAGGATTTGGTTTATTTAATTTTAATCCTGATTCAAAATTTTAATTTGTAGCATTTCTTTCAAAGTATTATTATTTTTTTGTTATTTAGTGTCTTTGATGAATAAACCTTTATTCTCATATTAAATGAAAAAATATTTTCTTAATTCTAATTCTGATTCTAATTAGAGAAATATTATATATACATTATATTTTTATAAAAAATATTAATAATTTTTATAACGAGAATAATAATATTTATTGAGATGATAATGAATCTAACTATGTTAATGTAGTACATGGAAGCCTACTTTTAAAATTCTTAAATGACTAGGAACCTCGTAAGTGGAAATGGTCATAATACAAACTAAGTAATCATTTCAAATAGACTTTCTAAAGTAAATTTCCGAACTATTTTTTTTATATTAATTCCACCGTCATTAGGCATAATGATTTAGTTCACCATTATATGTCGGTTTGTTGTTAAATTTCGATTCCTTTTATCAAACAAAAAGTCCCAATATCCTTTATTGGAACCTGAATCCAAAGAATAATGATTTGGTTCATGGTTGTGTTTCAATCTACTATGTTGTTTATCGCAATTTTAAGAAAAATTAAAAAGATAAAAATTTTATTATTATTTTAGTAATTAACATTTTTATTTATAATAATGAGAATTTTTGTTGGTCAAATGAGGTATTGTTGGTCAAATGAGGAATTTTTTTTTTGGATTAAAAGGAATGCTTGCTAAATCATTCTCCTCCCATATAGATAAGGATGATTGAATGTCAATAGTTTCAAAATCAAGTCTTTTTTTTGTTGTAACAAGTATTTTGCTCATGTAATTTCATTTCATATTTTAAATTTTATTATAAATCATAGATTTAATATAAAGAATTTTTTTGTTTTATTTATTATAAATTCTAAGAATTAAAACTACATATATATTTATAAATTTTATAATTAATTTTTGATACATCAATATGTACTCACAACTCATATTTAACCCAATGTCGAACAATTCTTTTAATGTCTTTTTTTTTTGTTGTAAATAAGCACTTATGTGAAGACATTGAATGATGGTTTTTGTAAAACAACTTAAAATCTAAAAAAATGGACCTTGAGTTGTTATAATAAAATATTAATAATTAATGACAAACTTTGATATGAACCACTTTTTTCATTGTGTCTTGTTTTATGTGTTGAATGAGTTCCATTTTTTTCTTTTCTCTAACAAAATACTTGAAATTTTATATTTAATGCTAAATTATTTTATTATATGTACAAATTCAATCATGATTACATACATTTGAACCATGTTTTTGTTGACATGACTCCTCCTTTGATGCAATTATGTCCATTTCTTTCACCATCTAATTGTACATTTTTTAAGACATTCCTACTAGCATGTTTAGCATATCAGCTTGTTGATTCTTTGATATTTTCATAATATTTTTGGAAAAATTAATAAAATATTTTTATATTGATATATGAGAAGTATATATAACAAAATTGATATTAATAAATGAATGATTTGTAGTAATATATACATATAATCATTGAAAATCATTTTAATTATGAATATTATCTTTTAAATGTTTCTTTTTTGTTGTTGAATGTTTTTGTTATAAGTCTCACATGTCTCATTGACCATTTTTCTAGAAATACTTCATGTAGTTTAGACATAATTTGGTTCTTGGAATAATGGGATTGATTTTTGTATTGTAAGTAAAAGTTACATCTATATGTTTGTTCCACTGGATCCCTAACAGTTTATAGTTTTGTAAAAATCCCCCCCCCATTCATTAACCTCTAGCATCACTCTAGATGAACTAAGGACCAATTCATTGTTATTTACATGTTTTATATTTTTTTTCATATAACGACAATGATATTTTCCATCGTTGTGGCTCCCTATAGAATATTAATCATATATAAATTAATAGATTATTTGAAAGATGTTATCTAATATAAGTAAGTGCATTATTAATGAAAAAAAGCATATTGAATAGTATTTTTCCATTCACTTGATTCATCCTTCTGCAAATTCATGATCAGGCTTTTACACTCTTTTGCACTTAGATTAGAAATAATCTTATCAACTTTATTCATTTTGTAGCTCTACAATACATATTACTTAATATAGTTTAAAGATATTAATTTTGTAAGAATTTGCCTTCTGTATTTTTTTCGATGTGCTATCATTGTGTCAATTAGTATTTTTGTTTCGATGTGCTATCATTGTGTCCATTAGTATTTTTGTTACACCTTTTGAGACATTTTTTATCAATATAAATTTGTACCATTCAATACAAAATCCATTGAATATATTTTATACACAATAAAATACTTTTTCTCCTAAAACGAGCTATGGTAACCAATCCGTTTATTTGACTAAATGCACCAATATGTTTAGGCCATTAAATGCACTGATGGTTTAATTATTCAACACCGTGTGTGAAAAATGTTTTTAAATTATGACCATGTGATTTGTAACAATAAACACAATGCAATCACTTAATGGAGCTAATTAGAAGAGGTGCGTCAGTGTGTTATATTACACCGAGAGAATCGATGAATAGATTGGACATAACCGACAATTTTAAAATAGGATGTTATGTTGTATTACACATGGCACATTGGTGCATTATATTAAATTAGTGAACCACTAAATATACATCATTTTTTAAAAAACTAGGCAAGGCCGACAATATTTGGATCTAATTCAATAAGTAACCCTCTAATTTTACATGTCAAATTCCCTATATATAGTAAGTACACAAACCCATTAAATCTAAAATGCCTGAAATGAAAAACCATAATTGTGAAGTGGTAGGGAGAGTTAAACCCTAACGTGAGATTTGGTATACATATAAGCAAGGGTTTAAGGTAAGCATTGAATTTTTTTATTTTTATTTTCTGAATTTTAACTGAATAGGAACAAAGATTTAAAAAAAATTACTAGTAAAATCACTAATAATTTTTTTACTATACAGGCTTTTTATTTAATTTTTATTTTTATTTATATATATATATATATATATATATATATATATATATATATATATATATATATATATATATATCTATATATATTTTAATTTTGAATAAATCTAATATAAATTGTAAAAATTATGAGCAGTAAAATTAAAATATATATATATATATATATATGTAGGGTATATATATGTAGGGTTTTATGTGAATCACCATACCTGCCAATTTTTTATCTTTTTGGATTCCAAAATATTTTGTTGCTCCATAGTACTCTCACTATGTCTCACATACAAAATATCTCTCCTTTAATTAAACCATAACATAAATTGTAAGATAAATTATTATTAAAATTAACAATAAAATTTAAAATGTTTATTATGCATGGGTTTGAGTGAATCACCATACCTTTTAGCTTTTGATCTTTTGAATAGTTTGGTTTCTCCAAAGTATTTTGTTGTTTTACAGTGTTCCTATTAAGTCTTTCTTGCAAATCACTCCCTTGATATTTTGGGAAAAATATTGCAATACTGAATAACTTTTTACTATTTAAATCATTTTTCACCCATTTTTGAATTAAGAAAAAACCCTTGTTTTTTTCACTTAATCCAAATATCGGTCTATTCTAGAGTAAAGAAAACTAATTCATTTGTAAGTAAAGTGCACCGACATTGTAGACTCACCAAATTTTTTCAACACACCGATATGATATATATATTTTTTGAAATCCCAAAACAAAATGATGAACATTTTAACGCAATGGTGTGGTTTGTATTTAAATGCATCTGTATTGTTATTATTATAAGAGCGTCGACATGGTAGAATTCGTTTTTACTTTCAAAATATTGGAAACAGGTGTGTATTGGTGTTGTTTTTTATCTAAACACATCGATGGTGTTTTGTACAAGAGTGCTGATATGATAACATATTTTATATTTTTTGGAATGCCGAAAATTGGTGTTGGTATTATTTAAATGCCCATTGTTGTTCTAATAGACACACCAATATGGTTTTAAAACTATCTAAAATTTTATTTTTCACATAAAATAACATATTAATCTCAAATCATCCTTTAAGCTGCATTAACATGAATTACCATAGTTTATAGTATACATTTTCTGCTTAAAATCACCTTATTCTTGAAAAATGGTTTGAAACAGATATTGAACTTCAAATTGTGGTTATATGGTTCTTGAATTACGTTTAGATATGCACACAACATTTTATTTCTGATTTTTCTTAAATTCAAGAAGAAAATTTGAATAATATCAAATGGTTATTCTTAAAATTCCATCTTGTTCCATATTGTTGATAAAAGTCCTTTGCACAGTTCTCCCTTTCCATCTCTAGCAAGTTCATATTTTATTTAAATTTTGATTATCTAATTGAATTTGTTTTTCTTTTAATCCGTGTCAATTTGAATAATAATAATGTATCCAAATTTGAAGGATCCCAATTCAAAATCGAGTTCATGCAGAAAATATTCCTCAATTTTAAAAAAGTCAGAAGCTCTTTTCTAGAGCAACATATTGCAAGTGGTTGGAAGATGAAAACAAACACCCTCTTCACCCTCCATTTTTAACATGGCATCTTCTAGTGGTAATCCTGGATCAATGATGAGCGCACTTGTATGAGTTATGAGTTAATGATGGATAAAACTCCCACCTATGGAGTTCAAGCCGAAACGCAACCCCTAGACTAGAGTGCAGGGATGGCGCAAACCGAATTTTAGGGGTGCGGACGAGGCTGAGGTGGTGGAGGACCTGGAAGAGGTTATGGACAGTTGATATGCTATAATTGCGAGGGCCAGGACATTATGCCCGCGATTGTATGAATCCAACACATCCATCATGTCTGTATTGTGCCTTGTCTGATCATGAGATGGAGGATTGTCCTACACTAATAGCTAGGATATGTGACAATGGAGCACTACCAACTCCCGCAACTCAAAACCTGTAGATGATGAGGTCTGAGTTGCACGAGGAAGATCTGAATTTTAACATTGTGCTTCGAAGTGGAATTACGACGGGGGATGATAAAGGAAAATAACTCGAAGATAGCACTTGGGTTCACAAAGTTCCGATGAAAGAAGCGGAGTTTTATTTGGAGCACGCTGGAGAAACCTTTATGCAAGCTAAGAAGAGCTTCACTGATGCCTCCACTTCAGGAAGCAAGGATAGACCGGAACTGAAGATGGAACCATCGATGCTCACAATCTTCCTAGAAACATGCATGAATCTACTATGCGACAGTAAGGCTATAAAGGGATTACAGGAACTCATTAAGAGATGTGCTGGGACCACGCTAGGAGAATGCGTGTAGTCCGAAAGATTGGAAAACACAAGACTAGGATGGGGAGAGAAATGAGGCTAACCGCACAGATTGGAGAATATGAAATGGACCAAGTAATTCTGGATTTAGGATCAGACGCGAATGTTCTGCAGAAGCAGACATGTGAGCGCATGGAGAGGCCTACGTTGTAGTGGTCTCCTATGTAGCTGCGAATGGCAAACCAACAGAAGATAATACCCCTGGGGCGATCACAAGGAATCACAGTGGATGTTGACGGAGTGAGTGTGCCAGCAGACTTTAAGGTGAAAGATATTGTTGATGACAACAATCCCTACCCCGCACTCTTAGGAATTGATTGGGCCACTTACATGAACGGGGTGATTAATCTGAAGAAGCACAAGATGATTTGAAAGGAAGTCTCTACGCGTAGTTATACCTTTAGACCCTGCTGAAGGATCATGTTATACGGAACCAGTGCGTGACTATGAAAGTGATGATGATTTGGACTGTATCTACAAGATAATTGCGTAAGAAAAAGACTGTGTAAATCCCATCACGGATGGACGAATATCATGGGACAACAAAAGCTCCTGCACTTCAGATTCGGATGAGGATATAGAATGATGGCAGAACCAGTTACACGAGGTAACCACACTTAATTGTAACATGATGATAAGATCGCTGCGCTGTGTATCGACAAAAGTGAGAGATATGCCTACTTATGATGGATTAGGTGAGGTAGATGCTTTCTTGGAAAATTTTTAAAGAGAGGTGTCGGAGAAGCAACGTTTCCAAGTCTTGAACTGGGTACTACGTGTTAGGCCTGCAAGGTGGTGGGGTACGCACAAAGGAAGCTTTGATGACTGGAACGAATGTAAGAGGATGATGCGCACATGTTTTGGGAAGCCTAGAGTGCGATTGACAGATAAACACAATGGGCAGGATGATCTGTGCATACATATGGCCAAGTGGATGCAGGCCTATGGTTAAAAGACACAACTAGAGTGGGGGCACCTATTCTGTCACACCCTAGATGTTATACCAATGAATTTGTATATAGAAACAAAGCTCCACCACGGGAGAAGTGAATGGGATGTCCTACACGAAGGGTTCGTAATGACCTTCAACTTTGAGGATGGATGGGATAGTATTGATGAAGCACTACAAGAAGTAAAAGCAACCATCTTTAGGATACCGCAGGAGTTAGTAGAGATGATTCAGCCTGAATGGGCTGCTCAGTTAAGTTGCACACTAGAGTGTTATAATGTAACTGCTGAGGAAGAGTATGAAGATCTGAGGAGCATTGATATTCCCAAGATAGAAGGCCAATAAGAGGTTCAAGGACCGCAAAGCGAGAACCCTGACATCACCGCGCCCATAAAGACTAAGCAGGTAAATATTGGTACAGAGGCGGAACCTAAATTCGCGAAAATTGGGGACTACTGGGATGATGGGACGATGGACAAGGTTGTTGAACTACTCTGCGAATATTAGGACTTATTCCTGACCAAGTTTACGGACTTAAAGGGAATAATTAGAGATTTAGGGGTAATGAGGATCACGTTGAAGCCTAATGCGAAGCTAGTTAAGCAGAGGTCGTATCACTTAAATCCATAATACAAAGAAGAGGTCTGTGTAGAATTACACAAGACGCTCGCGGCAGGCATCATTGAGCATGTGGAGGAATCTCACTCGGTAATGCCGATGATAGTACAAGAGAAGAAGCAAAAGGATGAAATAAGAATATGCATGGAGCTCTGAAAGTTGAACGATGCATGCGTACATGATCCCTTCCAGACTCCATTCATAGATGAGATGCTGGACAATGTAGGCGGTCAGGAAGCGTATTCTTTTACGGATGGGTTCTCAGGGTACCATCAAATCAGGATCACGCTAGAAGATAGGAGCAAGAAAACCTTGACGACGTAGTGGGGTTGCTTCCAATACACTATCATGCCATTTGGATTGAAGAACGCGTCGACCATCTTTTTGTGCATAGTTATTGCGGCGTTAAGGGAATATATTCATAAATCCTTGGAGGTCTATTTTGATGACTAGACTATATTTGGGTTTGTTAGGAACCATGTAGCGGACCTCCGCTTGATGCTAGATACATTTCGAAGATACCAAATCCTGCTTCACCTCAAGAAGTGTATGCTTCTCATTCCCTTTGGGAACCTATTGGGACATGTGGTTTGTAAACAAGGGATGATGGTAGACCCCGCAAAAATCATGGTGATTGTAAATTTGGAAGCACCCTGCAGTGTGAAACAGTTCTGCACTACCTTGGGACATACAGGGCACTACAGAAAGTTAATCAAAAGCTACGCCCAAATCACCGCAGTGATGGAAAAACTATCGAAGAAGGATGTCACATTCTGCTGGGATGATGAGTGTAAATAAATCCTGGATATGTTGAAGGAGAAGATGGTGACTACGTCGCTTCTTGTCTTCCCGAACTGGAAGAAAGAATTCCATGTGCATGTTGACGTGTCGTGTATAATGTTGGGGGTAGTTCTCACACAGGATGGCGAAGAGGGCTTGGATCACCCTATCGTGTTCGTGAGTCGCAGACTATCTAAAGTAGAAAAGAACTATTCCACCACTGAATGCAAGGGACTAGCTATAGTGTATGCACTCTAGAAATATCAACACTATTTGCTAGGGGGACAATTCAAGATGTATACAGATCATTCCATGTTGAAATACTTAGTCAATAAGCTTGTTTTGGGGGGGTGCATATGTAGGTGGCTTTTATTGTTCCAATAATACGATTTTGAAGTTGTTGTGAAGCCTCGATGACTGAACGCAGGACCTGATCACCTAATGCGCATTGAGATAGGGGAGGAACCTAACAGCTTGGAGGAAGGACTATTCGACGTGCAGCTTTTTGTTGTGCACGTAATAGATGGACATTTTGAAGACACAATTCACTTTCTAACAACTAGAACTGCATTGGAAGGTTACTCTGTCCAGTAGAAGAAGGAACTAGTGGTGTGCATGGCAGATTTTTATGTCATTGCGAGGCATTTATACAAGTTGGGGGATGATGAGATACTACGAAGGTATGTGCCAAAGTTTGAACGAAGTAGCATCCTCGCGGACGTGTATGGGGTCCCTGCGGGAGGTCATTATGCAGGGAGAGAAACTGCGCAGAAGGTTCTTCGTGCAGGGTTGTGCTGGTCGACCCTTCACCAGGATTCAAAAGCACATTGCAAGGCATGTGATGTGTTTCAAAGAACGAGTAAGCTATCGTGGAGGGACGAGATGCCTTTGAATCTGCAACTGAAGTTGGAGCCCTTTGAGAAGTGATCAACCGACTTTGTAGGACCTATCAAGTCGCAAGGAAAGATAGGCACGAAACATATTATTACTACGATAGAATACCTCGTGTGTTGGGATGAAGTACAACTGGTAAAAGATTGCATGGCCACGATGGCCGTGAAGTATTTGTTTGACCATGTACTGACACGATTCGATTCTCTGAAGATCTTGATGTGCAATCATGGTACACATTTCCAGAATGAAACAGTCAATGTGATGATGGAAGAGTTCCATGTGTATCATCAAAAAGTACACCGTATCACCCACAAGCTAATGGGACCATAGAAGCATTTAAGAAAGTATTGGAGACTGCGCTGACAAAAGTATGAAATGCATATGGAGGTGACTGGGGCCTACATGTACCTACAATATTATGGGCTTATAGGGAAACATGCAAGCAACTGATGGGACAGACACCTTTTAGGCTGGTCTATGGAGTGGAAGTTGTAATGTCGATGGAGTATATCGTGCCTAGTGTGCGCATAGCCGCGCTCACAGGTATGATGGACCGTGACGCCCCGAAGGAGAGGCTCGTGCAGTTGGAGGAACATGAAGAAGAATGGTTTTTGGCTGGATTCCATCAGTAGGTACAAAAGCAACGTGAAAAGTCCTGGCACGATTGCCGTATCATGTTGCACACTTTTAAGTTAAATGATTTGGTGCTGTTATATGACAACAATTTTGGTAAATTCCCAGGGAAGCTCCAAATGCATTGGATGGGACCGTATGTTATTAAGGAAATCATAGATGGTGGCATGGTGCAGTTGGTGAAACTGAATGGCGAACTCTTCCCACAAAAAGTAAATGTTAGTTGGTTGAAGCCATACACAGGTGGCTTGACCATTTGACTAACCGCAGAGGTACAACCGACAGCTTCTTAGTGCGTTGCTGATCATGCAGTGGTCCAGGCAGAGTTGGGAGGTCTCCACGCGAAAATCTCCTCACCAACAGAGTGACTCAAGGGCAAGTCACGATGTTTGTGTTGGGGGCTTGTTGGGTGCACGATGCCCCAAGGGAAGTTTTGGGGGCTTAAAGACCAGATTTTGACTAGATCCGATGCAAAGACTCTGCATTTTGTGGCTGCGGAGCGCAAACTTGTAAATGAGTCATAGGGTTGCCTGCCCTCATTTTCGTAATGTAATGTTGTCTTTAGAGATCTACCCATGGTCCGCGGACCATGGGATTGTATAAATAGAGTGAGGCTCTAAGTTGTAGAGAACGAAATCAATAGTCATGAATGATGAAGAATTGAGTCTGATCTAAGTGTAGAGTTGATTCTTTGGGTCGTAGAGTAGAAGAAGGCTCTGCAGCTGAGTGCGTAGAGGCCTAGTATTCCGCGGCTGAGTGCGTAGAGGCCTAGTAGTCCGCAGCTGAGTGCGGGGACCCCTATAACTGAGTGCACAGGGCAAGTAGAGTCTGTAACCTTTGGAGAAGTAATACAAAGAAGTTTCACATCATTTCTGTCTATATTTTTCCTAGTTTGTGCATTGAATGTATCAGATATAAATTGCATTTCTATTGTTTATATGATGCGTGAACTTATATGAATGTGTTGATAAAGTGAATATAAGATAAAGTATTTGTTTACACGAAGATAACTAACTGTTATAAGAAGATAAGTAAGATCTGCAGTAACATGAGGAATTAGCACAGATCATTACCTAGGTCGCGCGAAATCACCTTAGCCATGGTGAGGGCTGCACAAAGAAGGTTGTAACAGATCGTGAAGGTATATCAGGTTAGGATAGTGTGTGAAGTGACCTACGGAAAGCTATTCATAGTTGGACTAAATTGACCCCTCAGACATCTCCAGGGTGCGGAAACTTGGTTCTTGAATCCCCCCATACTGCTTCGGGTGAGACCTCAGTCCACGCTCTGCGACCTATTTCTGAAAGGGCCAGTAGTACAGGGATTTTTTTGGATAATTAACTTCGAACCTGGGTCATGCCCCATCAAGCCAATAGTTTGGATATATCTCTTGTTACATATGTCTTGTATGTCTTGTAAGTTACATGGCACACCACAACACATACGATGAAACCACACATAGACTAGACCACATGGTTCTACAAATGTACTCACTCATCTTTCAACGCTGAACTTGATTAGTTGAGTATCAAAACCCTCATAGCATGCTCTTGTTTCCTACTTGCTTCTTTTCTTTATGGCCAGTTCAAGTCTCGAAACAACCAGGTAGCAATAAGCACACACAGTAAGAAAATTAATGCTAAACACGGAGAACCAGATCACTCTACAATATAGAGAGGAAGAAGAGGTATTTCATGGGTTGTGTGTGATACCCATACAGATAGGGGAAATGCACACTATGATTCTTCAACCACCTCAATATATGCATAGAATTGGTCAACTACTACTGCTTATTATCAAGCTTTAGTCCCTGTAAGCTATTAATGAATCTATTGTATCAACCGCTACTACAACATCTATATCACCATCCAAGATTAGTGTGAAAGAAATATGCAACATGAACCTATTGGCCATAACAGTGTTTGCGAATGGAAAATAAATCATGAAGAAGAAATACAAAAGTTACCTCAAGAGGAAAGACCTTCTACTTCTACACCAGTGTTGGATGTGGCAACATAGAGAGCCATAGAAAATTACTATACCTTCATCTCTCTCTCTCTCTCACAAGAGAATACCTCCATAAAGGAGATGTAGCTCCCATTTCAAGAGTTTGTTGGGTAGCTTATGCATTTTCTCTTCTTTCAACAAATATTCTTCATATTCATGTGGAAAATCATATTTGAAAAATAATAATAATTAAAATATTTGATATTAAATGTCTCTCCTCCACGTCATCCACATAATAGTCATCTATATAGCATCGCTTTGAACAATGATTGTTCCTTCTGTCAGAACATAATGTTGTTACTTATGAGTTACATATATGTTATTTGTGTATTATATGAGTGGTGGTACTTGTATACTGTTACTCCACAAGTTGCAACACTCTGTTCCTCTTATTCACAAGTCACAGTAACAATAATCCATACTCTAGTGGAGTACTAGCAGCATGTCGTCGATATATGAGATCCAGTTGTTATTGTTCAATAATGTTGGCAATATTAGGATCACATTTATCGGTTTGTACCAACACTATATTGTTTAGACAAATGAATAACATTGCGACGTGCATTGAACCCATTACTTGTTGGAACAACCGAAATATACAACTTTGAGGTCGACTTTCTCATCCATGTAACCCCCCATAGCTTCAAGAATCAAACCACTACAGTGATAGAGTTGAAATGGTAAGAGAGACCGTTATTGAGAGCCACAAAATGCATCTAGTGACTGTTGAACTTTAAGAGACACAACAAGATATGAGGATAAATTCATGAGAAAACCCAATTTCAAAAATTTCTACAACATCTCCCTCTGAAGCAAGTACAATCATCATGACACCAGTAATCAAACTATACAAATGATTATGCAAGACTATGTGTAATGCATGCAGGTGGGTCCATGGTAATTGGGTCTCTGAATAGCTGCCACAAGTGTTCTCTTCCCTAAAGACCCAAGTGTTTTTTAAATTACATTTCTTACAATGTTTTCTTGTTTAAAGCCATGTTCATTTCAATATAAAGTCATTATGAACACAAATGAAACTCTTAAGGACATCATGCATTCATACTCTTAACATGGGTGCACAATATTTAGATTGAAAAGAAACATAACTAACATACAAATGGTATACATTATGATTTTCCAAATAATACAATCGTGGATATCATGACATTATACTTTCTCATTTACAGTTACAATTCACATCGCAATGTTTTACCTTCACAGGTTCTCATGTATTTATTAAGCCACCCTTGCTTAATCTAATCTTAAACATTATTCATAATTGTTTTAATAAAACCATACCTTCTACAAAATACTATTATACATAAGACATTTTTTCAATACATTTAGAATGAATTTTTCATGCATCAATAATCTCAATAATTCAACATGTAGAAAGGTATTGATCCTATTACTTTTCATTAATGACTTTCATGCATCAAATGTAAGCATAATAGATAAGAACACATTTGCGAGATGCTACATCCAAGGAACATTAAAACTAAGCTTCTATAAAAAAAAAAAAAAAAAAAATAATTCCAAACAACAGTTAAGGGAACAATAATTTAATCATTAACATTTTTCGTAGTTTCTAACCAATCCAACATTACATTTCATCTATGCATATGCATATGCATCTAATAAAAAACTATTAATGCATACTAGCTAACGTCAACCTTGAATCATCAATTCGTAGATTTGTGAGGCTTAAACAACAAGGTAATCAATATTTGATCTTATTACTACTATCATTAAGTTGATAGAACCATCTAGGTAATCACTTTAATGACCTTACTATATCGTGATCCAAGTTCTTGTCGCCTTCAAGAACTTTTAGTTATAAATATCCATTATTTAAACAAGTATTCACTTTTTCAATCATTTTGGTTTCATGCGTACAATATTGCCATGCATAAGAGTATAGGAAAATATTCATTAATATCTAAAATTAAATATAGCTAAGGTAACAATCTAAACATTTTCAATTTCCCACAGTGTATTGTTTCTAGCAGACTAACATATGAAATAATTACCATAAGCATTTGTTTACAACCTACAATAAGATTTAATCAGGACCAATTCATCCATATAAGCCATTATGAACACATAACCAAATTTTATGTACATCATGCATTCATACTCTCATCATGGGCCCAGAATATCTAGATTGAAAAGAAACATAAATGACATATATACGGTATACATTATTATTTTCCAAATAACACAATCATGCATATCATAACATTATATTTTATGATTTACAGTGGTAATTGACATCGCAACATTTTACCTTCAAAGCTTCTCATGTTTCCATTAAACCACCCTTGCTTAATCCCATCAACAACATTAGTCATAATTGTTTTAATAAAATCATAGCTTCTAAAAAATATTGTTATACATAAGACATTTTGTCAATACATTCAAAATCCATTTTCCATGCATCAATGTTCTCAATAAGTCAACATGTAGAAAGGTATTGATCCTATGTTTTTTTTATCAACCACTTTCATGCATCAAATGTAAGCATAATAGATAAGAATAAATTTGAGAGATGCTAAATTCAAGGAATTTTAAAACAAATATTCTATAAAGTTTTTTTTTCCAAAATGATAGTTAAGGGAACAATACATTAATCATTAACATTCTCATAGTTGCTAACCAGTGCAACATGTCATTTCATTTATGCATATGCATCTAATCTACATATATTAATGTATACCAGCTAATGTCACCCTCAAATAATCAATTAATATAGTTCCGAGGCTTAAACAACAATATAAGCAACATCGAACCTGATTAGTACTATCATTAAGTTGATATAACCATCTAGTTAATCACTTTAATAACATTACTATGTCATGATCCAAGTTATTGTCACCTTCAAGAACTTTTAGTCATAAATATGCATTATTTAAATAAGTATTCACTTTCACAATCATTTTAGTTTCATGTATAAAATTATATGAAAATATTCATTAACGTCTAAAAGTCAATATAGTTACAGTAACAATCCATATATTTTCATTTTCCCACAGTGTATTGTTACCAACATACCAACATACTATATAATAACCATAATCATTTGTTTACAACTTTAAATAAGCTTTAATGAAAACCAATTCATGCATATAAGTTTTATTAGTTAGTCATGTAACACTAACTAATCAATTCTACAAAAAATCTTAATGAAGCAATGAAAAGACTCAATGAACAGTTAGTTATTATAATAAAGTCTCACTACTTGAAAAATTGTTTATTTTTGCATCTAAAGTGGTTCTTTCAATATATTTTTTAAAAATTCTATTGTCCTCTCCAAGGACATTCCCCATCTTTTACATTCATGCATTTATTCTTTAAAAATGGTGCATTGTAACTTTATTCATGTTCATTAAATGTATCATTAATATTTTGATATTTGTAAAGTTTCATAGTCAACTCTCACCTTCTAGGGAGTACTTACGATTGTTCATAGGTGCAACATAGGTTTTATTTTATTTTATCCTCGTCAAGATTCAGATATAATGACCACATTTTTGCATCAGACTTTATTACTTACTACTCTCCAATCTGGTTATAAACATGCATGATGCATCTCATGTCAAAAGTAGTCTACTGCATATTTCGATATTTAGATTGTTAGAATCATACCTAAGATTATGCCCACTAGTATCATAGCTTTATTTCTTTTCTGCTTACCATTTCCCAAAATGAGCTAGTGCTGCAAACTTCAGCTCTGATACCACTTGTAACATCTCATGGTAACCTCGCATGAAAATTCATGGAGATAACAAATTTTTACACAATCTACCCATGGTTAAATATCCAAATTACTATTCAAAATTCCTAATTAACCAATAAATGGAATTTTCATCATTACATAGAGTAAGTTACATAACTATTAACAACAATTATTGTAGAATATTAACGTAAAATTTCTGATGTAACCTTGCATCATTTTCATGATTCCTTTAGCTTGATTACTTAATCATATACTTGATATTATAAACATCACATCATGAAAAGAGTCGGCATTATCAAACTGACACAATAATCAATCACATCAATAAATATCGATATACCCTAGAAACCCTGTAGGATAAAAACCAACAAAGTATAAGGGAGTTCTGATGCAGGAGCATAGACTCGGAAAAATACCTTGCATTTATTAAAACTAAGGGGTCTCATGTTTTTGAGAAATTATTAATTTTATGTAAATATTTATGAGATTTTAAGAGGATTTGTAAATGTTTCCAAACAACTGAAAACATGAGAGGAATTAGCCTTGAGATAATTCAGAATTAATGATGGAGACTAAGTTAGATTTAGTTTCAAGATTTTAGGGATAAAATCTAGATTCTAGGGGCGTTGAGATATTTGAGGACTTTGTTGAGTGATTAAAGGGATTTGAACCTAAATTGGTTCAGTTCAATTTGTATAAATTTATGAGCCTCAAAGGAAAAGGAGAGAGTAGATAGGATTGAGATTGAGCGTAGGCTTGAATAGTAAGGCGGTAAGCCTTCAGCCAATTGTAAAAGGCCAATGGTTGAAAATCTGGCCAAGAATGATTGTTGTAATCGATTGCATTTAGTTCTATTAATGAAGAGTTTGTCTTAGAATTTCTGCGTGAATTGTACACATACATTATTGGTTAAATTCTGCTTGTATTTTTGTGATATAATCATAGGGGAAGGAAATCGATTTTAGTTAAAATCGATTTAAGTTGAATTGAAGATCGATCTGTATGGTCAATGGTTTAAACCCATAATATAACTGATGGAATGCTGGACGCGCAGGTTTTGGATGCTTGATGTCCAGGAGTGGATGCGTTAAAGTTGTGGCAACTTGGGACTTTTTGTTGCAATGAAAACGGAAGTGCAATTGGAGCATCGTAGCGAGCACGACGTTTAACGATACAGATTCAGCTCCTCTTTTGCAGCCACCGTCAATTACATTGGCCGATAAAGGCAACGAAATTGATGATGAAGAAAGTAACAGCTCATCCGCTGCTGCCTGCCGAATTTGTCTCGAGTTAGAGGGCTGTGATCCAGGTGTGCAGACGTGCTGAACAGAAGTGTTAAATCACAGCATTGAGGAGGCGTTGAGTCTGGTTGTAGTGTTAGATCCAGAAGAATTGACTTCATATCCTGTGGTGAGTCAAAAGCGAAAGTATAATCGTATGTTAAGAATCATCCAAGCGTTTGAATTAAAAGGCCACACACGCACAGCTGTGGTAATTTGTTAAGAGATTCAATTGGTCAGCGCAGGAAGCAAGGGAAAAAAGGCAGAGGCATAACCTATCTATGTATGATGACTGTGAAGTCAACTTATCCAGTGTTCAAGTTAAGACCTGAAAGTGTCCAGAAAAGTCGATTTGCAGGGGCAAGTCATGTGTGGTAAGTTTAATTGTTAAAAATCTGAATGTGTATACAAACCGCCATTTCAAACAAGCCCAATTGATTACAAACCTGAATGTGTATACAATTGTTATGTGTATACAAGTATGCATGAGAAAAGTTGAATGGGAGAAGGGCGCATTTATACATAAGCGTAGGGAAGCAAAGAACATCGAATTGTATAATTCGATGGCAAACTGATGCAAAGACACAACGCAGAAAAACTTTAAGTGCTACCAATACCTTATCATAGTGAGTGGGTTTACAATTTTTGAACAGCGTAAGAGCAAATTTGGTGTGCAAAGAACACTGGCTGGTTGTAATTGAAGACCCAATTTAGATGAAAGGCTGAAGTCTGCGTTCTTCAGCTGGATGGAGGTAATTTAATTGGCATAGGTCAGACTGTTTTACTTTAGATTGAATTCTGGTCAAATAACAATTGGGAGCGCAGTTATCAAAACGAACAAATTTGAGTCTTGCTTACATTGTGTTACAGTGGTATTAAACACATTGATGCATTTGTTTGTGACTTTTAAATATAGCCATATGTGAATTGTTTGAAATGAATGGGAATTGAGAGGGGAAATGAAGAATTTGATTGAGGGTTTTTAAGCTTCCGGATTGAGAATTGGGAATGGCCAGAGGTGAAGTTTTATTTTGGGTGAGATGTATGCTTATATGCATAGCAATTATTGAAGATTCTGGGCTGCAGGTTTAGGCCTGCATTATTTTGGTATCAGAGCCGGAATAGCTTTGTGTGAAGGTTTCAGTTTAAAATTGAATTGAGTTAATTGCATGCGATGAATGAATATCTGATTTTGAAGCTAATGAAGATTGCAGCATAGAGATGCAGTGCAGTTGAGGAAGTGAAGCAAGATCAACAGGATCTTGAAAGGTGAGTTGACATGTATTGTTTATCTCTGGTTTAAAGGTTATGCTTGGATAATTTGGTTTACAGGCATAGTGAAGAAATCTCAGCGGGAAGAAGCAGATCACAGCTGGAGTGCAATGATGAAGGAGTCCAGCAAGGGATTCTAGGTGAATGTGGCAGAACCTAAAGATTCAACAAAGGTTGAATGAAAAGGACAAGTGTGTTCTTGGAAGTTGCAGATGAGAGAATCCTGAAGGAGCAGTGGAGAATGTTGAATGCTCTAAAGGTTCCAGCAGAGAACCGGGTGATTACCAAAAGACTAGATCCGGAGGAAGGATTGGTGATGTAAGTGGCAGCAAGAGAGTTTGGTGTTGTAGAGGCTTGATGCAACTCATGGGTGAGAAACTCATGGCGAAGGAGATGACTACTGAAAGTCATAAAGGAGAAAGCAGAGGTTTAGAAAGAGGCCACAGTTGAAAAGAGAAGAAATATGCTAAGGCGAATGGCATAAGACAACAGTTGACTCACGAAGAGTATGAGAAAGAGAAAGCTGAGATCGCGGTTCATCTTGAGCTATTGATGGAGTTGTTACGAGAAAATGTGAAAGACCAGAGACATGGTTTGCTGATGAGGAAGAGAGTGAAGTGGCAGAGGCTACAGCAGAAAAGAGATCGACAGATAAACATGCAGTTAACAGAAGAGCTAAGGAAGCTCGAGCAAATGATGATTATACAGTTGAGACGTGAAGAACTCAGTGCAGCTGAGTTGGAAGTGGAGGTTTCCATTGGTGAAATAGAAGAGGAGATAATTGATGATTTCTTGAACTATTGGGCAGATCCAGATCAGCTGGATAATGTAAAACCATGTATATTTGTAGCTGACAGTTGTGATGTGATTACAGGTTTTGTTGAAGAGGATGCGCAATCTTGTGAAACTGTCATAAGCATGGAAAAGAATCTCTCGGGAGATAAGTACTTTAAAGAAGAAAGCAGTGATGCTTTTGCTGTTACAGTACAAGAGGAAGTTCATGTGAATGAAGAAGATGATCAGCTAGAAGAGCTGGTATATGAACCGACGATTAAAGTTGTTGAGACTTGTAGTTTTCAAACTGACAATTTGTGTATGAATGCAGGGACTGTAAGTGATGGTGATGTTATGCTTCAGCAATGTCACAAAGAAATTGCATTGCTAGAATATTTGTTGAAAAATTTGGAGTATGACAAGGAGATGGCAGAAGAAAGAGTTCAGTACAGTGAACGAGTGCATAAAGATATCATGGAAGCAGATGATGTGAGAGAAAGACTGGTTGACAGTCTCGAGAATCCTTCGGAGGATTCTTTGGGCAAAGAGAATCAGCATACTGATGTGCTGATAGTGGAGGAGAATTCGGAACAACATACTGAAGTGCTGGCAAAGGAGGACAAGGCACTGATGCCTTCTGATTTTTATTCTAATAAGTGTTTTGTGAATGCAGGTATTGTTGCAGAACATTTGACTCATTTGAGCAGTCAAATGAAGGAAGAAGAAGTTTTCTGTTCCAGAAGACAAGAGGGCATGGATGATCGGGTGACAGTCAGAACAGAAACAAGCATAGAAGCAAGAAGTCAGCAAGTGACAGTACAGATAGAGAGAGTAAAAACTAAGCAAGCTGTCTTAGCTCAGCAGGCAACAAAAAATCAGCAGCCTGAAGATTTATTGGACAAGGAAATTGAATTAATCAGAAGAATCATGTCGAAAGTGTATCAGAGGAAGACATCAGCAAGAACGAGGAGAAGCAGCAACAGCAGCAAAATGAAGATGGAGACAGGTTGTGAAAGTGCAGCAAGTGGAGCAAGACAGCATAAGATATGGAGACCTAGAGAAAAGCAGCATACGACAGCAGAAATTGATGATAACTTGCAAAACAAAATGTGGGATCCAAGCAGACAAAGATTAAACCACATGATCTGGAGATCATGATCATTTTCTACCATGGAAGTCTGATGAAGGAGCATAGACTCGGAAAAATACCTTGTATTTATTAAAACTAAGGGGTCTCATGTTTTTGAGAAATTATTAATTTTATGTAAATATTTATGAGATTTTGAGAGGATTTGTAAATGTTTCCAAACAACTGAAAACATGAGAGGAATTAGCCTTGAGATAATTAAGAATTAATGATGGAGCTAAGTTAGATTTAGTTTCAAGATTTTAGGGATAAAATCTAGATTGTAGGGGTGTTGAGATATTTGAGGACTTTGTTGAGAGATTAAAGGGATTTGAACCTAAATTGGTTCAATTCAATTTGTATAAATTTATGAGCCTCAAAGGCAAAGGAGAGAGTAGATAGGATTGAGATTGAGAGTAGGCTTGAATAGTAAGGCGTTAAGCCTTCAACCAATTGTAAAAGGCCAATGGTTGAAAATCTGGCCAAGAATGATTGTTGTAATCGATTGCATTTAGTTCTATTAATGAATAGTTTTGCTTAGATTTTTTGCGTGAATTGTACACATACATTATTGGTTAAATTCTGCTTGTATTTCTGTGATATAATCATAGGGGAAGGAAATCGATTTTAGTTAAAATGGATTTAAGTTGAATTGAAGATCGATCTGTATGGTCAATGGTTTAAACCCATAATATAACTGATGGAATGCTGGATGCGCAGGGTTTGGATGCTTGATGTCCAGGAGTGGATGCGTTAAGGTTGTGGCAACTTGGGACTTTTTGTTGCAATGAAAATGGAAGTGCAATTGGAGCATCGTAGCGAGCACGACGTTTAACAATACAGATTCAACTCCTCTTTTGTAGCCACCATCAATTACATTGGCCGATAAAGGCAACGAAATTGATGATGAAGAAAGTAACAGCTCATCCGCTGCTGCCTGCCGAATCTGTCTCGAGTTAGAGGGTTGTGATCCAGGTGTGCAGACATGCTGAACATAAGTGTTAAATCATAGCGTTGAGGAGGCAGTGAGTCTGGTTGTAGTGTTAGATCCAAAAGAATTGACTTCATATCCTGTGGTGAGTCAAAAGCGAAAGCAGAATTGTATGTTAAGAATCATCCAAGCGTTTGAATTAAAAGGCCACACATGCACAGCTGTGGTAATTGGTTAAGAGATTCAATTGGTCAGCGCAGGAAGCAAGGGAAAAAACGCAGAGGCATAACGTATCTATGTATGATGACTGTGAAGTCAACTTATCCAGTGTTCAAGTTAAGACCTGAAAGTGTCCAGAAAAGTCGATTTGCAAGGGCAAGTCATGTTTGGTAAGTTTAATTGTTAAAAATCTGAATGTGTATGCAAACCGCCATTTCAAACAAGCCCAATTGATTACAAACCTGAATGTGTATACAATTGTTATGTGTATACAAGTATGCATGAGAAAAGTTGAATGGGAGAAGGGTGCATTTATACATAAGCATAGGGAAGCAAAGAACATCGAATTGTATAATTCGATGGCAAACTGATGCAAAGACACAACACAGAAAAACTTTAAGTGCTACCAATACCTTATCATAGTGAGTGGGTTTACAATTTTTGAACAGCGTAAGAGCAAATTTGGTGTGCAAAGAACACTGGCTGGTTGTAATTGAAGACCCAATTTAGATGAAAGACTGAAGTCTGCATTCTTCAGCTGGATGGAGGTAATTTAATTGGCATAGGTCAGACTGTTTTACTTTAAATTGAATTATGGTCAAATAACAATTGGGAGCGCAGTTATCAAAATGAACAAATTTGAGTCTTGCTTACATTGTGTTACAGTGGTATTAAACACATTGATGCATTTGTTTGTGACTTTTAAATATAGCCATATGTGAATTGTTTGAAATGAATGGGAATTGAGAGGGGAAATGAAGAATTTGATTGAGGGTTTTTGATCGGGATTTAGATGGGAACGCAATAGATTACAGAGATAACCATAAATACAGAGATGCAATAACCATAAACACAGAGATGCATCGGAAATAATGCTTCATTTCATTAATGGAAAATACTGAAATATGCTTACAACCAGAAATGGAAATAAACCAGCTAGGGCGATGGTAGCTTATCTCTGAGAAGAGATGTGCGGCTACATGCCTCTAAACTGTTCCGAACTGTGTTACAATGAGGCTCGAAGGCCTATTTATTGTTGAGAAACAATGGAAAACCCTTCACATCTAGAAACCTAACCCTAGAAGATGAAACACCAAATTGTGGGCCCCGTTTGGGTGAATTGGTACATCAATTTCCCGGGGTCGTAACTTTGGCATACGATCTCCGTTTGATGCATACGATAGCTCGTTAGAAAGATCTCTCCGAGTACTACCACTTTGGGAGGCAACATCGGTCCATAGACCCATGTTGCCCCAGAATCCCAAAAAAACGTCGTTTAGGGCCTCAAAACGGCTCCGGAAGTTCAGGACCCGAAAAACTGCTAAAAATAGTAAACTGTGTTGTAATTTAGGAAACTGAAAAGACTGAAAGAGACAGTTGTGGGGGTCCAAATGGGTTGGTGGGTGGCCACCAACATCCACCTGGATCATTCCTCCCCCCTTAGGAAGCAATGGTCCCCATTGCATTGAGTTCCTCCATCTGCTGAACTTGTCCTGCAATCTTTGATGTGTCTAGTGATGGTGGGAAGCATGGTCGATGATGGTCCACATTGAATACTCGGTGCAAGCGAAGGAATGGAGGAATGTTGTGCTTCAAAGCATTGTTTCCCATAGCCTTGGTATTGTTGTGAGGACCATGTCGGAGTGGTCGGAGCTTCTGATGGGCTCTTGTAAGGCGTTCTTTCTGCAGATGTAACCAGAATTTGTTGCCCACCTGAAACTTGTGTGGTACCCATGTGGGTGAGGAGAAGTTGTTCCTGTGTTTTATCATGACCGTATCCCTTTTCTGCTGCTGCTGCGTGGAGGAACCCTTTGCAGGGGTCATGGATGTAGCAACGATCTTCCCCTTACTTTGGGAGTGAACCAGGCAGATGAATTTCTTGGTCTGTGATATGAGCTTGCTGCCTTTTTTGGTAGTGATCAAAGATGTGGCGGTAGGTGGGGCTACCTCCGGTATCCTGTATAATGAATCATTCAAAGAAATAATGACAGCACGAGGCCTTGACTCATACACAGCATGTCGCCTCCACAAGTATGGCTGGCCTAACAATACATCACAAACATCCAGAGGTGTAACATCACACAATACCTCGTCTGTGAATGGTTTGATGCTGTAGGGAAGGTGGCACTGTTGGCGAACTTTGAGATCTCGTCCTTCGTGAAGCCACCCAATACTGTATGGCTGCGGGTGTGGTGTAGTTGGTAGGCCCAACCGCTTCACGACCTCTGCTGAAACCAAGTTCTTTTGGCTACCACTGTCGACAATGAATCGCAGCGGTGAAACCTTCACCCACATCTGTGAGTGGAAAAGATGCTCCCCTTCCTCTGGATTTTCGGGCTCATCTTTCTGGATCTTGGCGGTGGCAACAGTGGCACTGGGATCCGCATCAATGATCTGCTTCCCTTTGCCATTCCCCTTGTCAGGTTCTGGCTCAGGGTCGGAACATGCATCTGATTCGGAAGCCTTCAACTCAGCCACCAGCGACTGCTTGGTCCGACACTCACTTGTGTTATGAGTGGGACTCTTGTGGAACTCACACAACTTCCCTGTGTCCTTCTTCGGCTTCATGGTGTTATTCTTTTCTTGCGGCTTCGACGGGTTGTCTTGGGTCACCCCGCCTTGGCTTTGTCCTTTGGGCTTCGAATTTGTAGATCCAAAGTCTCGCTTCTTCTGTTTGAACTTTTGCTCGATTTTGACAGCGTATCGGTATGCTGTGCCGAGTGAGGGGATGTTCAAGAACACCATCTCTTCCTAGATGTATCTGTGTAGGCAGCCGCGGTATTTGAGTACCAGATGCAGCTCAGAATCTTTGATACCCAACTGTGTGCGGAGGGTATGAAAAATGTTTGTGAACTCTGGCACATCTTGGTCTCGTCCCTGCCGCAGTGTGGTCCATTTGATGTATTTGTCCTCATAGCTTCCGACAGTGTAGTACTACTCCTTGATGGCATCCTGAAAGTCATTCCAAGTGGGTGCGGCTGAAAATAGTGAGCCTGTACTTTCATCCTTCTGCTCGCAGTGGGTTTCCCACCAGTCCTTGACGTGGGGGGCTGCTTTGAGAAGAGCAAAAACAATCTTTTCCCGACTTGAAAATTTATGAACAGAAAAATACCCATCTAGTAGACTTAACCATTTATCTACGACATCTGCGTCTATTTGACCCTCGAAGATGGGGATTTCAAAATTAACTTGTACCTTGAAGGGTGTGGCATTTCCAGAGTCGCTGTTGGAAGTCGATGCGTCGCCTCTGGGTAGCCGCTGAACGATCTGCGCAAAGCTATCCATCATCGCGTTCCTTTGCCGCTCGAGCGCTTCTTCGAGCAAGATTTTGATAGGATCTCCTGCCCCCTTTCTTCTCTTCCGCCATTGGAGGCCGTCGGGATTTGCGAGGCTGGTCTTGCAAAGGTTCGACCAGTTCAAGCCCTAACTCTTTATATCCCGACCTCGTTGGGGACATGCAAAGAAAAACAGAGAAAAAGCAGACCGCTCTGATACCACTGATCCGGATTTAGATGGGAACGCAATAGATTACAGAGATAACCATAAATACAGAGATGCAATAACCATAAACACAGAGATGCAACGGAAATAATGCTTCATTTCATTAATGGAAAACACTGAAATATGCTTACAACCAGAAATGGAAATAAACCAGCTAGGGCGATGGTAGCTTATCTCTGAGAAGAGATGTGCGGCTACATGCCTCTGAACTGTTCCAAACTGTGTTACAATGAGGCTCGAAGGCCTATTTATTGTTGAGAAACATTGGAAAAACCTTCACATCCAGAAACCTAACCCTAGAAGATGAAACGCCAAATTGTGGGCCCCGTTTGGGTAAATTGGTACATCAATTTCCAGGGGTCGTAACTTTGGCATACGATCTCTGTTTGACGCGTACGATAGCTCGTTAGAAAGATCTATCCGAGTACTACCACTTTGGTAGGGAACATCGGTCCATGGACCCATGTTGCCCCAGAATCCCAAAAAAACGTCGTTTAGGGCCTCAAAACGGCTCCGGAAGTTCAGGACCCGAAAAACTGCTAAAAATAGTAAACTATGCTGTAATTTAGGAAACTGAAAAGACTGAAAGAGACAGTTGTGGGGGTCCAAATGGGTTGGTGGGTGGCCACCAACATCCACCTGGATCAGTTTTTAAGCTTCCGGATTGAGAATTGGGAACGGCCAGAGGTGAAGTTCTATTTTGGGTGAGATGTATGCTTATATGCATAGCAGTTATTGAAGATTTTGGGCTGCAGGTTAAGGCCTACATTAGGTTCACTCCTTAGGGTGTTCACCCCTCAATGAATGGCTTATAAGGGAGTCCATCCCTTAACCATTGTCATAAAATCTTATAAGAAAACATCATTTAAATACAACATATCTAGATTAAAGCTATTACAATCATCATGATATCATTTACCTACAAATCTTCAATATTTATATCTTTGTCACCTCATTGTTCTATCAGTGGACCATCCTGTAGCTCACACTCTCTAATCTGCATGGACCATTAATTATGTACCTGACACTATGTTAAACATAATCTATCATTTGAACAAGTCACCATCCTTTAGTGCCACTATTGTATTCATCAAACTTTGATTTCATGATTCGATAAGGGATTAATCAACCAATAATCAATTTGAATAATGAGTCATCAATGTTTATTCATGTTCATACATGAAATGTAAATAAAGTATCACAACATGCTATTGCTCATGCATGAATTATAAGCAAATAATTATCAAGCATGTCAAAATAAATAGAACATTAATATGTTTCTTCTTGCCCAAGAACATGTTCTTTTCCAAAGGATAGCCATTGTAACCATCCTTTTTCATTTAAAGGACACTAGCATCTTAGATTTGATTCTTGTGCATGTGATTAGATAAAACTTATCCAAAGAAAGCTAGCCCCTCAGTTTCTCTTTGTGCATGTAATTAAGTAATTGTTTTTCCAATACAATAAGTTTTATTATTATTATTATACATACAAATGCATGTCCCCTTCTAAGGTAAAGCTATCATGATATATTCTATGCTTGTGCATGCAAATTCATCTTCATTCCAACAACATTTCAACAATTTTCTTTCAAAGGAGAACTATTTACAATAACTATAGTACATGGAAATACATGCCCTATTCCAATTTCTAAGTTAGATTCAATGCATTAAAAATTATCTCTTGCATCCGACCACTTTTTCATTAATATGATAGCTATTCTTCTTGCATAAACACACATCTCCCTTTCTCAAAAGAAGCTAACTACATCTTTCATGCTAATGCATAATCTTTTCCACAAAAGAATTAGCACATTCTTTCATGCAACATACGTTTTTACCCAAATTATATTAACACAATAACCCATATCCCCTTCATGAAAATTAATATCATGGATATAGTTTTATACATCTAAACAAATTTTCTTTTAAAGGAAATGGTTACTAATCTCGTGCAGGCATATGCATATTTTATTTTTCCTTAAAAGTCAAAAGCATCGTATCTATTTTTTTTCATGCATTTAACATATGTTTCTTCTTCAAACAATCAAATGCAGGATAATTTTTCTTTATGCATGTAAACCCAATTTTCTCTTTTCAAGATCGTGGCAAATCACCATATATTCATATAACATAAATTAACTCAAAGATTATTAGTTTGTGAATCTCACACGTATTATTTAAAGAAAACTAGTTCAAAAGTGGTCCTTTCCATGCAATCTAAGTCGATTTATTTGTCTTTCATATGCATTCTTTTTCAAGAGAGACCTATGCCTTATATTTCCAAAAAATGAAAAAGAATAAGGTAATTAGTTTTACACATCTACACATTCCAAAAGAGAATCCCACTTTCCAAGAAATATAAATGGCTGGCATGAGAATTTAAAAGAAACCATTCATCAAAACCCTTCAACAAGATAAACTAATTTTCCCTACATCCCTATGCCCAATAGCTCATGAAAGTTTTTTTTTCCAAAATTATTGACTAGTCATTATTCTTGAGAATCTCATGAATTCTTTTTGAGAATCATTAACTAGTATATGTGCATAAAAAAAAATATTAATCAATCAATACAGATAAAAAATTGATGAAATCTTCGCAAGGGATATACCATGAATTTGTGAATTATTTTCCAAAAACAATAACTAATATTTACATAAGAGACATTATTGTACCTCAAAGCAGAAGTTAACCTCAGTTAACTTATCATTTTGGCTTGTCCTAGTCCATTCAAATCTAAAATATTGCACTTGGAAGACACAAAGACTTCAAAAGCCACTCTAGAAAAAACCCCTGTGAAAAAATGTTTCCTGCCTAAAATGTATGCAGGTGAAAATATAAGATGGGAATGGAGGATTAAGCAGTTTCATAACTTTTTAGAGAAATTCTTATGTTATTATTCTCATTAAGGTTTCATTTTATTTGTTATGATATCACACCTCTTATTTGTTTTCACTGATCCATTGCAAGAATCAATACATAGTTATCACAAGTTAGTTCTACATCCAATTGAATCCTGATTCTAACTGTAACTCTACAATATGATACCATGATGTTATCCAATTAAGGCAATAATATTTCCATATTATGCAAATGTTGTATGATGGTTTTGGAAAGAGTTATTTTAACATAATAAGTCTTAATAGTGTTGTGGCTATTCTTTATGGTTACTATGTCCTACATGGCACCAAATCCTAATTGCTTCTTCATGTTAAATGTGTACAAAATTAAAAATATTTGTGAGTGTTGAATGTTGGACAATAGTTGAACTTTGACTTTCGTTCGAGAGGCTGGTGGTGATCAAGGCTCTCGGGTTCAAAAAAGAGTGTGATAGAGGGTAATAGGTACCCATGGAAGCATAGGGAGGAAGGAGCTCCACTCCCTCCTACAATAACATAGTTGCAAGTAGCGGAAGAGCAGGGAATAAGGACAAGACTCCACAAACTTTGGAGGTCAAGACAAAAAACACAGAAACTGAGAAGGCGGAAGGTATCAAAACCCATGCAGAACAAGGGACCCACGAAGAGAACTAACAGGAGGAGAAAGCAGAAGGAAGAGATTAGGATACAGGGAACAGAACCAAGATGGGGCCCTGTAAACCCAAGACCATAACTAAACCGCGGGTTATTTTAAATGATCTAGCTATGCAAGAGCAGAGGGATCACATGGAAAACTATGCCATTATATGAAAATTTATGGGTATATGGCCATCAGAGAAAGCATTGTACACTTGGATAAAATACAACTGGAAACCAAAGGGGGAGTTAAATATACATCTTGGATCCAAGGGTTTTCTTACAATGGTATTCACAAACCTGGAGGAAAGAGACATGATTTTTGAAGGAGGACCATACTTCTTTGCAGCTACTGGCCTCTATATGTGGCCATGGACGATGAACTTTGTCCCATAATTAGAAACCTTCACTTTAGTACCAGTATGGATCGGACTCTACTCCTTACCTTTAGATTACTAAATGCCAGAATCTTTAAAAGCTATAGGCAATAAATTAGGTCATTTCTTAAATATTTCATAGGCAACTCTATGAGGAAAATATACCTCCTATGCTCCTATTTGTGTGGAGATGCACCTATTAGGAGCCCTTCCAGATGAGGTCATTCTAGAAATCTATGACGAGGAATGGGTTCAAACAGTTGACTATGAACATATCCTGTTTAGATGTCACAAATGTCATGAACATGGGCACCTATCTAGAGACTGTCCTCTTAATAGAAGGGAGGAAGATCTAAACACCAGTAAAAGGAAATATCAGACAGGTTTCACCAAAGTCGAAGGAAAAGGAAAAGGAGGGGGAAGGAAGACACAAAACAACCCTACGAGAAGGATAACAAAGCAAGAGGGCACAACAGTTTTGAGATCTTAGGAGAAAACAATGTAGATGGAGGTGATCAAGAGAGGACAGAGAGTCAGATAGAATGGGGGAAAGGAAAAGAGACTAGCATGGAGTTCACTCAAGAACATAATGAACACATGAAAGACCCTTTGAGTAACATGGAAATAGAAAAAGACCATGATATGAATCAAAGTGAAAGTGGAACAGAGGACCAAGACTTGCAGTAGATCCTAGAAAGGGAGAACCTAGAGCTAGAAAAGTTTCTTGAACAAGGAGAAAACCTCGGAATAAACTGCATACCTCAGGAGGACATTGACAAGGTAAAGCATCTATTTTGTAACAAGTCACATCAAACAAGAGCAGGAGTCAAAAGAGGACATGATAACCAGGAAAATAAAGGGACTTCCACAATAGGATTAATAACAGGAAAATTAACAAAAAACCCAGGGAAGAGGAGGGGAAGAAAAAGACAGAAAGAATTATTGCTGGAGTGTGGCAAACTCATGATTGACTCAGGAAGGATGAAAGACCTTTCCAATTACTCCTTTAAATCCCCACCTCAATGAAAATCACAACTTGGAACATTAGAGGACTAGGGAGTGGAAGAAAACAGAGGAATCTAGGTAACATAATCAAAGAGGAAAAACCTGACATAGTATTCATACAGGAAAAAAAATGCTCAGTGGAGAAGATCAGAGAAAAACATAGCAAATGGTTAAATAGATATGAATACCTTGAAGTTAAAGAAAATAAATCTGCTGGTGACATTCTCACTCTATGGGATCCATAGAAATTTGGTGTGATTGATGCGGAGGCTTCCAGACATCACCTCTATTTTATTTTCCAACCGGTGAGTGATAGGCAATGTTACATGATAACCAATGTATATGGCCCTCAGCCAATGGAGGAAAAACTTAGACTCCCCACCACTCTCGAGGATATGAAGAAAAGACACCCAACTCTACCTTGGATTCTTGGAGGTGATTTTAACATGACAAAATCACTCACGGAGAAGAAAGGAGGTACTAGAACTCTTGGGAGGGATTCAGTTGCCTTCTAGAACTTCATCACAAATATGAAATGGGTTGACATGGAAACCAACAATGGAATCTTCACCTGGAATAACAAAAGGAGTGGCCCTACCCAAGTAGCCTCAAAATTAGATAGATTCATTATCTCAGAGGAACTTCTTCTCATGGGAAGTGGCCTGAACGCGCTCATCCTGCCTTTTGGAGGTTCGGACCACTGGCCTATTCAATTGAAAGCTTATCTTTTTGGTAAAACAAGGAACTCCCCCTTCAGGTTTGAGAATGCTTGGCTCACACACTCAAATTTCCTCATAAACATGGGAAAATGGTGGAATGAAGAGTTACCCATTTAAGGTACAAAGATGTTCCTTCTACACAGTAGGCTCAAGCATATTAAAGGCAGGCTCAAAGAGTGGAATAAAAAGGAATTTTTCAATATCTTCAAAGCTAAAGAAGATGTGGAAAAGAAACTAAAGGAAATAAACCAAGTTCTTATCACAGAAGGCTATACAGATGAAAGGAAAAAGATGGCAGAGTCACCCGAACATGATTGGGAAAATAGATGTCTATAAGAGGAAATATTCTGGAGACAAAAATCCAGAGCACAATGGATTAAGGAAGGGGAGAGAAACACCAAATTCTTCCACAGATCCACCATATCACACATAAACAAAAAAAGAATTGTGAAACTTATAGATCAGCATGGAATAGAAAGAAGCACTCATGAAGAGATGGAAGAGGTTCTAGTCCAACATTTTCAGATAATTGCAGAGGAAACCCTAGAAGATAGATATCAGTTTATGAAAATATTTGCTCAATACATTCCCAGATTTGTTTCTAGAGATGACAATTACATTCTTAAAAAACCAGTAACAGAGGAACAGATTGAGGAGGTCATTTCAGAGATGCACAATGGGAAAGCACCAGGCCCGGATGGCTTCAATGTGGAATTTTTCAAAGCTTGTTGGAGGATAGTAAAACAAGATATTTTGGAGGTTGTGGAAGACTCTCGAAGATTAAAGACGGTCTTGAAGGAACTTAATGAATATTTCATAGCCTTAATCCCTAAACAGGAAATGGCCACCTCTCCAGATAGATTTAGACCTATAGCTTTATGCAATGTGGTGTAAAAAATAATATCCAAAGTAACTGCCAACTGTCTCAAGCCACTCCTCCCTACTCTTGTGTCAGAGGAGCAAATGAGCTATGTGGAAGGAAGACAAATTCTTAATAACATAATTCAAGAACATGAAGTGGTTCATTCACTCAATAACAATAAACAGGTAAGGTGATAATTCAACTGGACATAGCAAAGGCCTATGATAAACTAAGCTAGTCATACATAATAGAAATACTAAATCCTATGGCTTTAATCACAATTGGATTAAGTGGGTCATGGCACTAGTTACCACTGGCTGTTCAATTCTTCTCAATGGCTCTCCCTCCAAAACCTTCAAGCCTACGAGAGGACTCAAGCAAGGGTATCCTCTGTCACCTTTCCTTTCCATTCTAATGATGGAAGGGTTAGGAAGAGCAATCAGAGCTACTAAGGAGGAAGGAAGAATTTAGGGTCTGAGACTCACTCAAGGTGGGGACACGGTGACACATCAGTAATTTGTAGATAACACTGTGCTACAAGGCACACCCACAGTCAAGGAAGCCAAAGCATTTAAGTAGATTCTGAGTGAGTTTGCCATGGCAGCAGGCACAAAGGTAAGTCTCAATAAATCAAAGATTTTCTTTTTCAATACAAACATTTTGACTCAAAGAAATCTTTCTAGAATTTTTGGCTTTCAAAGAGAGTCATTGCCTATGAAGTACTTGGGAGACTTTTCTAAATAAGCTAAAAGATAATATTAGAAAATGGACCAATAGAACCCTAAATTTAGCAGGGAGGTTGATTCTAACTAAGACTATCCTCCAAAGTATCCGTATCTATATGCTATCAGCCATTCCGGCACCAACTGGTGTAATTACTAATATAAGAAACATTCAAAGAGACTTCTCTAGGGGAAAGGGGAATAAAAGAATAAATGGGCCCTAGTGGCTTGGGACAGGATATGCAAACCAAAATCCCATGGTGGCTTGGGTCTTCATGACCCAGGAATTCTTAACAGAGTTCTAGGAGCCAAAATCTAGTGGAGATGGCTAAAGGAAATTCAAGCCCCCTAGGGAAAACTATGGAAGCAAAAGTATGCAAGAGATTGGCAAGAGAAGAACCTCATAAGAATGGTAGGACAAGTAAAAGGTTCTTCAATTTGGAATAGAGCTTGGCAGAACAGGGCCCTAGTCGCAAATCATAGCTTCCGAGAGATTAGAAATGGAACTCTGGCCTAGTTCTAGGAGGATAATTGGCAGCAAGAGGAAAATATCTGCAGTGAATATTTAGAAGACATTCATATAGGTAACATCACCAAAGGTTTAAGGAAGGTAAGAGACTATTGGGATCACTCAAGGAACAATGATAAATGGAGAATATGGAAACTTCCGGATTACAGAGAAATGGGTAGGATGTATACTCAAGCTATAGCCCTTAACGATCTTTTGGAAAAGAGGCAAATCTTAAACTCAACCTTGGAAGATCAATTAAGATGGGGAAAAAATAAGACAGGTCTCTTCACCCTTAAGGAGGCCAAAAGGATAGACACAGGACTTAACTATCAAAACACTGATAAATAGTGGAAAGAACTCTGGGAAAATCCTCATTGGATGAAAGTCAAACTATTCAAGTGGCTGGTTCTATAGGGAAAGATTCTGACATGGGATAACCTTAGGAAAAGAGGCTTTGTTGGCCCCTCAAGATGTCACCTATGTGGACAACAAGAAGAAACCACTAATCATCTCCTGAATAGATGCTCATTCACCACAATACTTTGGAGCTAGGTTGGTGATGTCTTTGAGTAGATAGACAAAAATATAAATGACATCATTGCTACATTGATAAACTAGAGGAAATTTTTTTGCAGAACGAGATAATAACCTCTGCCTGGGCGCTGACCCCAGGGTTCTTAATCTAGAATGTTTGGAAGGAGTGCAATAACAGGATTTTCAAGGACAAGATGAGCCCGGTGAGCAGCATTCTAAATCTAATCCTTAAACAACTCAAAGATTCTGTGCATATCTTGGGAGGTGCTGATACTGGAAAACACATATGAAAAAGAGAGGCCAGAATGCTGGAAAAGTTAGAGCTTAAGGCCCGTCTCGCTTAGTGTTATATGCAGCTCAAAAAGAATACCTCTGCTGGAAAAGCTTCCTGGGATCACCCTTCTCATGGTTTTTTAAAATTTAACATTGATGGGGCCTTTAAATGAAATGTGGGTGAAGCAGGTTATGGAGGGGTCTTGAGGGATGAGGAAGGAAACATTCTAGTGATCTTCCATAGTTATCTAGGAAAATATACCAACAACATGGCTGAGCTCATGGCGATGGAACTATGCTTGGAAATACTGCTCAAGCACAACATTCACAATGTCAACATTGAGGTTGACTCGGAATTAGTCATAAATTCATTGAAGAGGGTTAATGTTGGTGCTGCACCTGAGAAAATCTCAAGCCACTGTTGGGTTGTGTTATATTCTTTCCACGACTAGCCCACGTAGTTAACTGGGGGTTATAGGGGGAGAGGTCACAGGGGGTTTGAGGGGCACCCGTAACCCCACTTTATGGGGTTTGGGGCAGCGCCCTGGAAAATTTTGGTTTTGGACCCTATGTTAGGTTGGGTGGACCCACCTATGGTTTTATGCATGATTTTTGCACATGTTTTTTGGATGCGATGGTTTTTCGGTCCATGGTATTAGACGTGATGGTTTTCGGTCCATCGTATTGGACGTGATGGTTTTCAGTCCATGGTATTGGACGTGATGGTTTTCGGTCCATGGTATTGGATGCTTCGGCATGTATAAATATGTATTGTAACATTGAAAGGAAAATAATGAAAAATCAAGCTGGTAGTCCCGGTTTTGGGATCCAAGGGAAAATATCTGTGTATATGTGTTTTAAGTGTTATGCTCTCGCATTGTTTATTTTTCTGTGTTTTAGAATACGTATGCAGGTAATTACTGTATGGGGTTGAAACCTACATTTCGTATCATAGTTGTTTTGGCTTCAAGGGGACGCCTTTGTTGCTGAGGGGTTTCGGTCGGGCCTATGGTAGACCTTGTTCAGTGGGAGATCTGCGAGATCGATTCTAGTTGTGAAAGAATATGATGACCAGTGGAAAGATAAAGATCGAGAAATTTAATGGTCAAAGTTTTGAGTTGTGGAAACTCAAGATGGAGGATCTGTTCATGGATAAAGATCAGTGGATCACAGTAGATTCGAGTACTAAACCAACGGGAGTGTTCGATGAAGAATGGAAGAAGTTGGATTGGAAGTAAAAGAGCACAATATGATTGTGTGTCTCAGATTCAATATTGTTGAATGTATCAGGGGAAGCTACGGCAAAGGCTTTAATGGACAAGTTAGGGACTTTGTACAAATCTAAGTCTCTGGTGAATAGACTGTTCCTACGGAAAAAGCTGTATAACCTGAGGATGAAAGATGGAGACTCGGTGACAAAGCATCTAAATGCATTTAATACTGTGGTAAGTCAATTAGCATCTGTTGATATTAAAATTTCAGATGAAGATAAGTGCATCAGTTTGTTGTGTTCTCTACTAGATTTGTGGGATAGTCTAGTTATTACAATACGTAGCAATGCAACTGCCTTGTAGTTTGATGATATAGTCTCAGCCTTGCTGACGGAGGAGATGAGACGGAAAAATATGGAGAACCAGAAAGGTGATGCCTTGTCTGTATGAGGATGGTCCCAGAACAGAAACAAAAATAAGTCATCGAGCGGGAGGTCTAAATCTAGAGGGAGATCTAAATCTCCAGGAAAACATGTAAAGGTGGTGTGCTGGAATTGCGGAAAGGAAGTCCACTTCAAAAGGGACTATAAATCTAAAGCTCCTAAAAAAGGAAAGGGATCTGATGAGGCTCCTTCTGTAGAGGCAAAATCCACCTCAGATGACGGTGGGGATGTGTACTTGGCTTCTTCAAGTACACATGCAGATCATGAGGCATGGTTGATTGACTTAGGTGCATCCTTTCACTTCACTCCCCATAGAGATTGGCTCTATGATTATGAGAAATATTATGGCAGTGATGTCTTCTTGGGGGATGACAGGAAGGCTAGAATCATTGGTCGTGCAAAAGTAAAGTCGAAGCTACAAGGTGGAAGGGTTAGAACACTTCCAGGTGTTCTGCATATTCCTACATTAGCTAGAAATCTGATTTCTGTTAGTAAGCTGTATGATGCAGGTGTAAAAGTAATGTTCAAGAAGGATACCTGCAAGATGGTTCGGGGAGCACTGGTATTGATGCAGGGAGTTCGGATTGGAACTCTGTACAAGTTGCAAGGTAGCACTGTTGTTGATGGGTGCAACAGTTTTGTGGTTCCTGAATGTGGAGCAGAAAATCTAGAGGTCTCTGGAGAAAAGACCATGATGTGGCATCAAAGGCTTGGACATATTGGAGAGAAGGACCTTCGAATACTTCATGGTAAAGGTATGGTAGACGCTATGAGTAATAGCTCTTTGGATTTTGATTTCTGTGAAAATTGTGTATACGAGAAGTAGAATCGGGTGAGTTTCCCCTATGGTGGTAAGAGGGTGAAACATATATTAGAGCTTGTTCACAGTGATGTGTTTGGACCTGTGAAGGTTCCATCACTGGGTAAGTTTGTGTACTATGTATCATTTATAGATGACTTCTCAAGGCATACATGGATATATTTCGTTAAGAATAAATATGAAGTCTTCGATAGGTTTAAATAATTTAAGGCTCTAGTGGAAAACCAGACAGAGAAGAAGATAAAGGTGCTGAGGACAGATAATGGTGGAGAGTTTTGCAGTAAGGAATTTGTTTAATTCTACAAGAAGTGTGGTATAGCACGGTAAAAGACTACTCTATATACACCTCAGCAAAATGGAGTTGCAGAAAGAATGAAGAAGACATTGATGGAAAGGGTAAGAAGCATGCTCAGTGGTGTCAGGTTAGGATTGGAATTCTGGGCAGAGGTGGTGGATACTGCATGTTACCTGGTCAACAGGTCACCTTCATTAGCGTTGGAGGATGGGAATCCACAAGAGGTATGGACTGGTAAGAAACCCTCTCTTTCACATCTAAGGGTATTTGGATGTGATTCATATGTACATGTTCCAAAGGAGAAAAGAACAATGTTGGATAGTAAATCTAAAAAGTGCACCTTTATTGGGTATAAGGATGGTTTAAAGGGTTATAAGCTTTGGAACCCAGTAACAAGGAAGGTTATGTATAGCCGAGATGTGGTGTTTAAAGAGATGAGAGATGTTATTAAACATGAAATCCAACCGAAGGAACCTAAGAAGATATAGTTTGAGCTAAAGGAGGAAGAATAAGACTCTACAGCAGAGGAAGAATCAGAAGATGAAGAGCCACAAACTCTAGTTGTGAGAAGATCAGTTCGAGAAAGAAGGCAGCCAGAAAGGTATATTCCATCTGCTTTCTATTCAAATTTTTCTTTGTCTGTTACTGATGATGATCCCAGAAGTGTGAAGGAAGCAGTGGATTCAGAGGATGGAAAACTCTAGAAAGAGGCCATGGTTGATGAAATGGCATCTTTGCACAAAAATGACGCTTGGGATCTAGTAGAGTTGTCTGCTGGAAGGAAACCCAATGGAAGCAAATGGGTGTTCAAAAAGAAGACAAATGCAAAAGGAAAATGGAGAAATACAAAGCTCGATTGGTAGCAAAAGGTTATTCCCAGGTGTCGGGAATTGATTTTTGTGATATTTTTTCTCCTGTTGCCAATGTAACTTCTATTAGATTACTTTTATCTGTTGCTGCTGCTTTTTATTTTGAGGTAGAATAGATGGATGTGAAGACATTATTTATTCATGGGGATCTAGAAGAGGATATCTACATGAAGCAACCTAAAGGCTTTGTGATGAAGGGTAAGAAAGAACTGGTATGTAAGTTAAAGAAGTCTCTCTATCGGTTAAAACAGTCAACAAGGATGTGGTATCAGAAATTTGATACATTTATACGGGAACTTGGCTTCACCAGAAGTAAAGAAGATCACTGTGTGTATTTTAAATTAATTGGTGATCGTGTTATTTATCTGGTCTTGTATGTGGATGATATGTTGTTAGTTGGAAATGACAAATAAGTTATCCAAGATTTGAAGACCCAATTGTCCTCCAAATTCGACAAGAAAGATCTTGATTCTACAAACTATATTTTGGGCATGGAAATTAAAAGAGATCGGGCAAAGAGGAAGCTCTGGTTAAACCAGAGGAAGTATGTCGAGACAATATTGTACATGTTTAATATGCAGGATAGTAAATCGGTGAAGGTTCCTATTCCTGTAGGTGTGAGGTTATCTGCAAAACAGTGTCCCAAGACAGAAGAAGAGGAAGAGGACATGTCCCGTGTTCCATATGAAAGTGTATTTGGTAGCCTAATGTATGAAATGGTCTATACTAGACCAGACATTGCACATGCAATGGGAGTATTGAGCAGGTTTATGTCAAAACGAGGGAAGGAGCACTGGACAATAGTGAAGTGGGTTTTCAGGTATTTGTGTGGCACTAGTGATTATGGTTTGTGCTATCAAGGAAGACCAGGATTGGATAGAGTGTTGGATATTCATGGCTTTGTTGATGTAGACTGTGCTGGAGATCTAGATTAGAGAAGATCTAAAAGTGGGTATGTGTTTAACCTATTTGGACGTGCAGCCAATTGGATGAGTAAGAAACAATCTGTAGTGGAACTATCAACTACAAAGGCAAAATACATGGCAGCCACTCATGCAAGCGAGGAAGTAGTTTGGTTGCAGAGATTGTGTTCAAGTATGGGGTTTATACATGAAGCTATCAGGATAGACTGTGATAGCCAAAGTGAAATTTTCTTAGCAAAGAACACTGCATATCATTCAAAGACAAAGCACATTGATGTTCATTATCACTTTGGGAGGGATATGATAGAAGACAAAATGGTGTTGCTGGTAAACGTGGACACTTTGAAGAATACTGCAAATGCATTGAAAAAATTTGTGAGCTCTAAGAATTTCTCTTGCTGTAGAGAAACAATGGGCATTACAAGGTTGGATAAATGACTAAGCTCTCTTGTGGCCCCCTGTGGAAAGAAAACAACAAGTGGGAGAATGTTGGGTTGTGTTATAGTCTTTCCATGACTAGCCCACGTAGTTAACCGAGGGTTAGGGGGGGAGGTCACAACGGGTTTGAGGGGCACCTGTAACCCCACTTTAGTTGGGGTAGCACCAAGGAAAATTTTGGTTTTGGACCCTTTGTTAGGTTAGGCAGACCCACCTAAGGTTTTGTGCATGATTTTGGCACATGTTTTTTGGACACAATGGTTTTTCGGTCCATGGTATTGGACGCGATGGTTTTCGGTCCATGGTATTGGACATGATTCTTTTTGGTCCATGTTATTGGATGCTTCGGCATGCATAAATATGTATTGTAACATTGGAAGGAACATAATGAAAAATCAAGCTGGTAGTCTCGGTTTTGGGATCCAGGGGAAAAATCTCTGTGTATATGTGTTTTAAGTGTTATGTTCTCGCATTGTTTATTTTTATGTGTTTTAGAATTCGTATGTAGGTAATTGTTGTACAGGGTTAAAACCTACAGCCACAAGAAGCTTTTGCAAGTTTACCAAAGAATCCAATCACACCTAAGGGTGTTATGAACTGTTAGGTTGGTGCATGATTGTAGGGAAGCCAACAAAGTTGCAGATTGACTTGCCAATGAGGGGGTTCGAAACAAATTTTTTTATTTGTGCTGCTGGTAGGAGGAGGTAACAAATGATAGGATGAAGAAGGAATGCTCATCCCAGGCCCTCAGTGGTAGGCAGCAATTTCAAGAAAATTCAAGAGATGGAATCTTATCTCATGTCAACGATGAATAAGTTTACTTCAAATAGTTCATCAGAGGATATGCATTGTCGGTTCTCTAAGGGTGCTTCTAGAAGAAAAGGCCAAAATCGAGAGCACAGTTATTTTCTCATAGGTGAAGGGACTCTAGTTGAGACGAGTGCCACAGAGCGACATCTCCACTCTTATGGCATTCCACGTAAGAGGCCATCCTTCTGGCCAGGTTTTCCTTATACAAGGCGGTGGAGGTCAAAGGAAGATATTACCGAGGTCAAAAACTACTAAAGACATTCCACCTACTCCGGGCACCCTCTGTGGTTTTATCGGATGACAAGCTTTGACATTCAGCTTATGATGTGTGGTAGGGGGAGAACAGTGTTTACCACCTTCCTTGCTAGGTATTCCACGAGTGGGTGTGAGGTCCGATTTGTTTTATGGCCGTCAGATCTGAAGCAGGCTGGTCTACGACCACCTTTTGGTGTGCATGTTAGTGGGCCCAAAAGGACAAAACCACTAGTGGTTGACCACCCAAATTAGGCACTTTCTAAACCAAAGTTGGTTTTTCCCAAAAGCTAGTAATTCCACTCAGGATGCAACAGCAAACCGCCTTCATTGTGTGTTATTCTGTGGGCTTTTAAGCCACGCGATATGGATACCAGTCATTGGATCTGAATTATTAGATCAACGGTCAGAGTTGATTGTGCTACTTGGTGTTTTTCTGCGGGATTGGCCTCCGCGAAAGTTACTTGTTGACCATTGGATTGCTAGGAGTCAGATCTTCGGTGGGTTTTGGGGAGTGGACTTTGTTTCCACTTGCCCGCTTTCGATTCCAAGGTAGTCTTGACTTTGTTCCTGTTTTTGTTTTGGAGGCTTTGTCCGATCTTGGAGATTTTTTTCACTCTCCTTTTGTGGGAGTCTGAACCTCTGTGTTTTCCCTCTCCCTTTGTGGGATTTTGTTGTATCTTGTGTAAAATCTGTAATTTTCCTAAGTTAATAGAAGGATCATTTCTTGCTTTACCAAAAAAACAAAAAAATAATGTTGAACAATAGTTATAGGGATATTGGAAAATGTTTTTGATCCGCAGTTAAATATCACCTTAAAATCTAGATTTTTAGATAAGGATTAGTTATTAAGGATCCAACATTCTATTGAATACTCAAATAGGAGGTGTGATAAACTAAATATACATTAATCAACAAATCATGCATGAAATATTATAGTCATGACAGTTATTTTGGGGTATTGCATGGAGTAGATATATACCCAGTATACAAATATATACACTGACATGAAAATGCATCCTATGAATCCATACTTGATTCCTGTCCATAACCATGAAACACGATACATTCATATTTCCTTTTCTTGTAATGATTGTTCTATAATGTACTCTTTAACATGGCGTTTACCCATTAAATAGATATGATGGAGGGTGACTATTGTAGGAGCTTTGTTCAAAAAGTTGAATGCATCCTTGGATGTATTAGTAGCATAAGTTTGAGGGTTTGGAACTATGAATATGATCTCTGAGAATATTTGAATTCTTAAATTCTATACTCATTTCGCTTAAAAGGAATTATGATTTTTTCCATGCATTCAGAATCTAAATCTATGAGAGAAACAAGAAATTTAAATTAGAAATTGAGATGATACATAGATTAAGATACCTTAGAAGCATGAATTTTTGTGTCCAGTTTTTCATTGAAAAAGTGGTTTGTATTTCCAAAGATTTGATTACTCTGGACCCTTGATAAATTATGTATTAAGATGAATCTAAAGTAGCGTGACACATCGAGGTGACTGTTAATATTTTGTAATCACTTTGGTTATTAAGTGAACTTGGTAATCCATATATCGAATAATATTGGACTGGAATAATTCTAATAGATAAAATAATTGTTCCTTCTTATGTTGAGTTTTAGAATTTGTGGGAAAAGACCTGAGTAAGTATCATTTTACACACAGTTAATATTAGTTATTCCGCTTGTATCCCCTAGGAGTTTAGAGAACTCAGGAGGGGAAAGGAAGAGGAGAGAAAGAAAAGTAAAAAGGCAAGACAATGCCTGAAGGAGAGTTCCTGAGCTATACTAGAGCCAGTGGAAACTCTAGATCTCAAACTTGTTCTGTGAATGAGAAAGATTCTAGGTAGGACTAGAAAAGAGTCTCAATGCTAGTGAATCAGTAACTGCTTCCTAAATAACTATTCTGGTTTGAGAAGCAAAGGGGGATGAAAGAGACGTAATAGCCTAATCCTCATTGGTTGGGTGGTAGAGTCTTGCTTATAAATTCTAGAATCTCAACTAACATATAAGTGCTTGAATGGGTCTCGAGTTGTTTAACATAATTATAAAAGAAAATAGAACTCTGTTAAGGAAGATAATATGAATAGTTTTTTCTTTATATGTAAATGATTAAATATGTTTAGTATTAGAAGTGAAAAAAACAAGTTATGTGTGAATATGACTAGGAGGGTCAAATTTGATATTTTATGTGTTGTAGCTCTGATACCAATTGTTGTAGATCTAACCCTGAAATACTATAGATCTAAGACAATGCAAATAAACCCGAGAATAATATGAAATGATACTTTATTGATCAAACCCTTAAGGTAGGGAAACACCATACATTCACTCCTTAAGGAAGGAGAACACTCCACAAGCCATATGCCTGTTCATACAATAATCCTTCACTTCCTATCCCTCCATGTGGAGTCTCAAGCCTCTATATAGGTCTCATACATACAATACCATGCATCATTACCATGGTTTCCTCATACCATCAACTAATACCATGGGCCCATTACATTATTATTAACTACTTGTGGTCCCTTACATGACATGGGTTAACCACCTTATTTATTACTATGGCCCATACCATTATTACATTATTACCTTGGGTACCTCCCTTGGTACCCCATATTACCCCCCTAGGTATATTACATTCCACCCCCCTAAGCATGTTTCGTCCCCGAAACATGGGAAGAACATAAATAATATGATCTACTCAAAAGAGTAGTCCACTGATACCCTGCACGTGCATCAAGCCATCCAAGAGAAAGGTGAACCCTCGATCTCGTCGGTGCCTCGCTCACTTGGGATGGAGGTTGACCGTGTGTTGAGGGCCCCGAAATTGGGTCAACAACAAGGGGGATACCCACCCGGTCGGGACCAAATTCCCAATCTAAAAGATGTGTGTGTGTGTGTGTAGATTTTGAAGACACTAATCTAAAGGTAATTTTAAACTAATTTAATTCTAGACTCTAAACTGACTCTATGCTACTGTAATCTAACAAAAACAGCACATCTAATCTATACTAACCCAGGGTAATAATTCTTTCATTATGCGATCTAAAAAGATTTCATACAACAACTGGTAATAAAGATCATTCAGCTATCATAAGAATATAAATCAATTTAAGATGAACCGTTCTGCATAAGGAGTTAGGAAAAACAGTTGTGAACAGCATATTGCATAATCAGTTATTCATATGTTAAGCACAAACAAATGATTCCACCGTACAAAAGTGTCAAATGGTAATCCAGACATTCATACATTAACATATAAACAAATCAGCTGTATATCACTCTAAGAATATGAGCAGACATTAATCAAGAGATAAAAGTACCATTTATGACTGATTTCACTCACAAACTTCAAGCAATAACGATTTATCTCTACTTACTTCTAACATCTACTAAGAGTACAGAAGTGCAACATCAGTAGCAGACATTAAAATGCAAACATAAATAAATCTCGATCCATCCATTCATCAAAAACCCCCTCCGAGGGTGCAAAAGTGCATGTTCTGAGGACAAGTTTTTTGACAAATTTTTGGACCCTTCTCCAAATGCCATGAGAAGGGTTAAATACTACTAACTAACTAGTCTTAATTACACAAATTTAGGGAACCGCTTCAAATGACCGCCCTTTTACTAAAGCAAGTTTATTTCTAAAAATTGAATCTAATTTCTAACCGTTTCTGTATCTGCTCCTTAGTGCTGTAAGCAATGTGAGGTTCGCCTGGAAAGAGTCGGTTGGTTGTCTTTTCCTTTTACTCGGGTGATGAAAGTAGAAATAACAAAAGCTGGCACCTCTTTCTGACAACTCATAAGATATTTTTGAAAATCTCCCTCTGACTGGGTGTTTTTTGATGTGTGTATACTTAGTATAACCCAGATTTCTTTCAAACTGATTATGCTGTTGCTATTTCAGTTTCCGGCCGTGTGAATGACTCAATGAGTTAGGGATTTCATTGTCTGAACAATCTTACGTATTGAAAATTGCTTCCATTCTTTGTTCCAGGCTTTTCTGAAGCATCATCCCTTTTCAACGTTTTTCTTTTTGCTTTACCCAATCTGAGCTTCAGGATCTTTTGCAAACATGTTGCTTTTATGCGCCTTTGACTCTGAGTCTTGGATAGTCTATTTTCATCAGTGTCTATGGAGTGATACTCTAGACTCTGCGGCTCTGCTGCATGCGGCATTCATTTCCGAAGGCATCTCCTCTCTGTTCTTCAAGTATTGGCGCTTTCCCCTTTTCCTTGGATGTTTGCTGCATATAGATTTATATTAGTTGCTGCCTTACAGTTTACGCAAAGGAAAAGAGATATGAAAAGATTTTACATGAAAGCTTTAAACTCTAATGAATGCATAATCATGACACTAATAAGGACTTGACTCTTCGAAAAACGCAACATGATCATCTTTGGAGACTCAAGCGTGCCATCATTAATTTCGCTTAAGGTGAGCGCTCGATTTTGGGTTTACAGATCATGCCGAAGAAAATTTGCGATGAGTGGTTTCTGCGATTTGTATTGCAGCAATTAATAGTTTCATTCATCGCAGATCGCAAATCGCAAAATCGCAGTTTGTAGGATCGCAGATCGCAAATCGCAATATCACAATTTTCATTTGCTCGTTGTGTGCTGCTTTTGCAATGTTTGCGATATGCGACGTCGCACATCGACCGTCGGCGATTCCTTCTCATTTTCTCTTAAGGGAGCTTTCAAAATATGCAATGCGATGAATTTCGCATCGCTTCTTTGCAGCTTATTTATGCGCATAGAAAAACTCTTCACTCTCTCTCTGCGATGCGATATAGCTTTTAGGGAGTTAAGATACAAAAATTTGGATAAAAATATTTTTGGGATTTTTGTTAAGGGTCCCCCTTTGCTTGATATTATTGCTAATACTAAACAAAGAGGGGGGTTGTTGTTGACCACAACAATGGCAATTCACTGTGAAGAACCAGTTATCTCTGTTTTTCTATTGATATTTCCACTTCCGAAACAGAAAAGTTTTCATATGTCTAAATTTTGTTATGGACAGATAGAGTAGATTACCCCTCATCCTGTCAATGATACTTTGTCTCAACCCTTCTTTTATTCCAATTGTCTGCTTCCCTAGGCTTAGTTCTTGCATTCATACCAGACATTAGTCGGTCCTTTTTAAAAGATAAAATAAGGTCTTCTCTGCGTGCTGGCTTTAAAATATGCTCATTTGTCGTAGGTAAAGCCTCTGCTGCCCACAAGCGTCCATAGCCTCGATAGCGTTACCATGTTATCCAGCAATGATCCTTGGTCCTGCTTAGGGTTATTTACAACATTTCAAAGAAAAATCCTTTTTTGGCACTTTTTTCCTTTTTTACTCTCTAAAGAACAATGTGTTGGTTTGGTGGCCAAATTATGACACAGTCATTCACTTGATTTACACTTTTGCTGAACAAGCTGGCTCGTGATGAGACCCCTTGTCTTTTGATTGCAACAATCTTGAGTCGTTGCCCTGTTTTGATAGACAGTCTTGGCAAAGTCAGCAATTTATAATATCTGTGATCATGATAAGCCGGCTCGCGATGAGACCTCTTATTCTTTGAGATATAGTGCTTTCTCGGATTGTTTCTTTGAATGCTGCGGTTTCCTTTGGTAGGGAGGAAGTTATTATTTTTCCTTAAGAAAGCTCTGGACGACAATAATAGAGCTTTGAAAATCACAGCTTTGCAGAGAATATTTATTCTATTATTGATGATACCTTTCATTGTGCTGGGATAAAACAATTTTTAACCAAAGGTTGATTTCATCAAAGTCTTTCGAAAGGTTGAAACTAATATCATTATTCAGGCTAAAGTTAACTCTATTTTTCAATAATAAAAATTAGATTTTTCGAAAAGTTTTGCTATTTGTACAAGTGAAATCAAAATCTGATAGAGAGTCAGTGTGCTCTTTCATGAATCTTATTCAATGATCATTTACAACCGGTTTTATTTATAAGAAAGAGAAAACAAAAATAAAAGGATCTAAAACTATCCTACAAAAAATAGAAGAGTGATCTTTTATGGAAAATACATTTTAAGAATCTGTCCATTCACAGGCAAAGAATCTCTTCTACCTGCTAAATCCTGCAACACAAACGTTGATGGGCCTATGATTTCTACAATCTGAAAAGGACCAAGCCACAGCTTCCGAAATTTTGTATGTTTGCCCTTTTCTTCATGACCCTTATCCCATTTCAAAACTAAATCTCCAATCTGAAAGTTCTTTCTGGTTATGATGGCTGAGTCAAAAGAGGATTTTATTAGCGCTTGGTGGTGAGCATGGGTTTTCTTAGCTTGTTCTCAGCATTCTTCTAGTTTGATTATTTCCATTTGTCTTAATTGCAAAGAGGAAGTAGATACTTCATCGATGTGTTGTACTAGAGACAAAGAGGGAATGACTAAGTGAGTTGGAAGAACCACTTCTTTCCCATAAACTAAATTAAAGGGAGAAGTGCCGATTGAAGCTTTCTTCGTGATTCTATCTGCCCATAAAGCATTTACCAGCGCTTTGTGCCAATTCTTTTGCTTTTGGTCGACTGTTCTTTTGATAATCCTGATTAGGTTTTTGTTTGTTGATTCAGTGAACCCATTACCTTGTGGATAGTAATTAGAAGAATATTTCAATTTGAACCCTCTTTTTAATGCAAACTCAGTCATTGTATTTCCAGAAAAGTATGATGCATTATCAAACATTAAGGCCGTTGGCAATCCAAACCTAGTGATGATAAATTGATCTATGAATTCAATAATGTTTTGAGAATTAACTGTCTTGAGAGGAATTGCTTCTACCCATTTAGTAAAATAATCTGTTGCCATGAGGATATACCTATGCTACTTAGAAGAGTGAGGAACAATCTCACCTATTATGTCCAAGCCCCATTGGTTGAATGGTTGCTTGATGTTGACCGACTATAGTAGCATGGACGATTTCCTTTGTTTCCCCGCGACAATCTGGCAGATTTGGCATTTCCTTACGTAATTGTATGAGTCTTTGAACAGCGTGGGACAATAATATCCTGCACGTAAGATCTTATGCGCAGTAGTCTCTCCAACATAGTGTCCACCTACTGTCCATCGTGGAGTTCCTGCAAAACCTTTTCGGCTTCAGTTTTCTCAAGACACCTAAGAAGTACAGAATCATAATTCCTTTTAAACAGAACATCATTTACGAGCTGGTATTGTTTGGATTTCAACCTTATAGCTCTTTTCTTGGTGTGATCCAGGTGTGATGGAGCATAACCGTTCTTAAGATAATAAATGGTGTCCGCATATAATGATTCTGCGACGTTTAGGCTTACCTCATACGTGTGTACCTCTTCAGATGAGTTCTCTGGAATTTGCGATGCTCCAGCTAACATCCTGCAGAAGCCTTGACCTCTTACGATGCTTGCTGGTTTGATCTCAAGATCATATTCTTGTAGCGCGGTAATCCAATTTGCTCTCTTTTCGCCCACATCCTTTTGTACCAAAAGGTTTCTTACTGCTGGAAACGGTACTACGACTTTGGTATGGGCTTTAAGTAAGAAAGGTCTGAAATATTTGATTGCTTTGAAAACAACATAAGCATGTTTCTCCACGTCTGAGTAATTGAGTTCAGAACCTTGCAAGCTCGAGCTAAAGAATGCGATTGGAGCTTCCGCCTTTTCTTGATTTACTTGAGTCAAAATCGCGGCATAAGATTTCTCTGAGGCAAAAGTGTATAAGATGAAGGATTATGAAAAATTTGGGGTAGCTAAAGATGGAGCGTTGATGATAGCTTGTTTGATCAAGTTGAATGCTTCGTGCTCATCTATGCCCCATTTAAAACTTGAATTCTTTTTTATCATATTTTGTAAAGGAGAATTAATACGTGAAAAATTAGGGACAAATCTTTTTACAAAATTGATTTGTCCGAGGAAAGATTGCATGGCCTTTTTGTTATGGGGTATGGATATTTCAGAAATTTCTTTGATTCTGTCAGGTTCAATGTGAATACCAGATTTTGACACTATGAATCCGAGCAATTTCCCTTCACTTAATGCGAAAAAAGATTTCTTTGGGTTAAGTGAAATTCCATACCTTAAGAATCTTTGAAAGATCTGTTTCAAATCTTTGAGATGGTCGCTTCACTTCTTGGAGTACACTGTTATATCATCCAGGTAAATAACTACCGATTTATTGACCAAACCTTTAAATGCGATGTCCATGGCCCTCTGAAAGGTAGCGTCGGCATTGATCAGACCAAATGGCATCTTCTGATATGCGTATGTGCCCCACTTGGTCCGGAATGTGGTTTTCAACTGATCATCGGGATGCACCAGCAGTTGATTGTATCCTTAAAATCTATCCAGGAAAGACATTAATTCTGAGCTCGCGACTGCCTGTAGTATTTGCTCCATAGGTGGGAGGGGAAAATTGTCTTTCTGTCAGGCATTGTTGAGATTCCGGAAATCAATACAGATTCTAATATCTCTATTTTTCTTCCTAACAGGCACCATATTGGATACCCATTTGGAGTGTCTGATGGGGAAAATTATTCTGGCTCTCAAAAATTTATTTAGCTCAGTCTTTATCTGATTTTCTAGGTTGGGGTGGATTTTTCTGAGCTTCTGCTGGATAGGTTTTTCATTGTCAATCATAGGGATAGTGTGTTGAATGATAGAAGTGTTGTATGTTTTCAGCTCGTTGTAATTCCACGTAAAAACGTTTTTGAATTGTCTCAGAAGACGGATATATGCTGATTTTTCTTCAGGAGCTAGGTCGTGGCCCAGATTAATGTTTTGCGGCTTCTGATCGGTTCCTAGGTTCACTAATTCATAGCTCAGAGTTGAACTGTAGAGTTTAGAATTGGCAGACCTTTTAAAACGACTTTTTAAATCATATAAATCTTCTAACTTAACCACCGATTTAGGTATAGCGTTATCAGTGCTATTTTGTTGAATTTGGTGATCATGATGGTCTTCGTCAATTATCTGATTTGAGTAGGATCCTTCAGAAGTGAGGAAATTTACGATGTCTGGATCGTCATTGAATACTCTCCAGTTGGTGATGTTGTCAGGGATGGATTGTTTAAAGATTAATTCTATTGAAAACCTATCGGGACTAAAATCTTCGGAGGGAATCAGTCTAGAGGCTACGTTAGCTAACAGGTCTGCGCTCGCATTTTGGAGTCTTCGGATTGACGAAATATTGAATGCTTTGAAATGTGAAGTCAGATCTTGTACTAAAGATTGATAGTGCTTTAAATGACTTGACAGGCAATGTATGGTGTTACATACCTGTTTGACAACAATTTCGGAATCTCCAAAGACTTGAAGATACTTAACATTCAAGCCGATTGCTTTGTATAGGCCTTGCACCAAGGCTTCGTATTCCGCTGTATTTTTTGTGCAATCGAACTCAAGTCTGCATGTAAGCATGGTCTTGTTCCCATCTGGGTTAACCAGAACGCATCCTGCTCCCTCGTTAGATTTAGAGCCATCAAAATATAATTTCCAAAATAAAGATGTATTTATAGAACTATCTAAAAAATCAAAACACTTTGAATCATCAGTTTGGGAAAAATTTTCAATTTGGGATAGAACTGAATTTTCTAAGTAAGGTGAAGTGTGAGCATTGAAATTGCCGAGGAAAGAATCTACCGAGTAATTGCCTATGATACTCCTGTTGTATGTTATTTCTTCGTTTTCTCCTTCCAATTCTGTCACTATGTACTTTTGGTGCAATTCTCGTTCAACCTTTATTTGATTGGGTTTGTCGTTGTAGGGTAACCACATGTGCGACCAGTCAGTTGAGAAATATCCGTGGAGTTTCTCGGACCAATCCCTACTAAGAATTAAACCATATAATTCAGGGATATCAGCTACTAGAATGTCGATAACCTGACAGACTTTCGGGTTAGACGACAATCTTATGCTCACCTGGTTAAGTTCACCAATCACTTTGACATGAGATCGATCAAGTTGAACTATGCGCACTACAGGTTTCTGAGGTTGAACATTCAATTTGGCACATATTGATCTGGGTAGAATATTCGTTGAAGCACCAGAATCAATCATGCAATTGTGCACGTTTTTATTGAAAATTTCATAAGTGAGGAGAAAACGAGGAGTATGGGATCTTGACCTTCCTCCAATCAAGGCAATGTCATTCAGATCAATCTTATTGATCATGTTGGTCGGAGGTCTTCCCATGTTGTGGGAAGCTACAACTGTAGGTAAAGATGTAGTAGGCACGTCATGTAGTTCTTTCATCATTATTTTCTATTGATGTTTCAGTTTGCTCAATTCGTAAAGAGTGATATTAGCCCTAGTCTTTTTCATGTCATCGATAATGTTATACTCCATTTCATCCGAAACTATCAGTGTTCTTGATGAAGGTGCTTGATCTGATTGGACTGGGCTAAGTTGGGTCGCTCTAGTGGTTGGTTTCTTTGTTGCGACCTTTGTAGGGCTTGCGCCCTTCTGTTTAGGGGTAATTTGGGGAGGATCAAGTTGATTTTTGCTTCGTGTGCTAACCGGAAATGCTTCTTGATCCTCTTCTTGTGGGAGGATGAAATCCCACATTCCTTGTAGTTCCACAACTTCTTCATCATCGGTCTACCCTTTAGTGGTATTCTCTTCTTCTTCTCCTTCTTCAGATTCGACGTTTGAGACAGCATTGGGTGGTTTCACCTCCATGGGAAGGTTTCTTTTATAAGATCTGTAGGGCTTCTTTGAAGAAGTTTCTGCTACTTTCTTTCTTATGTCAATCATCTCGTTGGACATGGCCTTTAACACCTTTTGTAATGCTTCCATATCGAAAGGATCTTTCGTTTGCTTCTTCTTGGTGTCTTCTTTGAAAGAGATCTTCTTAGATTTGTGTTCTTCTATTGCAGATCTCTTTTCTAGGGAAACTACGCATTTTTCTACTGCTAGCGCCTCAGTTAAGTTTTCAACTAAGGTCGTCTTTCTTGCCCTATCTATGAAGATAGCCAAGTTAGATGGTAAGGTCGTGATGTACCATTCACATCTTACTTCCTCGCTGGGTTGAGAAGCAACGGGAATCTTGTTGAGGATCTTATTGAACCATAAGTTGAAATCTTTAATGGGTTCTCTAGCCTTAGCTTTAAGATTAGATAGGTCATTGATCAATGTCGCTGTTGATCTGTCATCACCGAACTTGGTGAGGAATTGACTTTGAAAAATGTCCCAACTTGTGATGGACCCGGACGGTAACGAAAAGTACCATGACCCGGCTGTTCCTTGCATTTTGTAAGGAGAAATTCGGACGACAACATCTTCGTTGGTAACTCCGTTGAGATTAACAGAAAGCATGAAATTATTGATATGCTCTTCAGCTAGCATGCCTGTTTCTGGATTGAATTTAGGTAGCCACTTCTTAGGATGGGCTGGTATTGGGCTCAGGGGTGGAGGCATTAAAACCGCCCCAGGATTGTTCCATGGAGACTGGGCCATCGTTGAGCCACTAGTTAATGAGAGTGCAGAAGACGGTCCCTGATGCTGAGAAGATGAAGGTATTATGATCGTTGATGATTGAAGAGGAAGTGTGGAAGATGGATGAATGATTTGGGATGAGGATGTGGGTGGTTGACTTCGCGGTGAGGGTGTTGAAATGGACGAAGTGGATGAAAGAGTCTCATGGTCAGACTCTGGTGGTGCTTTCCTTGCTCTTTTCCTAGTAGGGAGAGGGAGATCACTTGGTTGAATACCAAAAATTTCACTCTTCAATCTGGTCAGAGGGTAAGCAAGATTGTACTGCGAAGTCACACTGCTGTTAGATTTATCAGACCTATGAGAAAAAATAGAGAATCCCTGGAGTTTACGAATCAAAGTTTTAATTTCACGGGGTTCAATAATGAGTTGGTCAGATATATCGGAGTAGGTAGTAGCGGTGGATACTCGAGCGACTTGTAACTCCGGGTTTAACCGTAGTGGAGAAGTCGGGGGAGTTGGCGAGGGTGATTTACTCTCAGATGGAATTTAGATTTTGACTTAGTTGCCATTCATAGTTTGTGCCCTCCTTCTAGCGCCAAATATGTTGAGGGCCCCGAAATCGGGTCAACAACAAGGGGGATACCCACTCGGTCGGGAACCTTGTTGGTGGCTCCTTGCCCGTTTGGTGTAGCGGGTCCGAGTGGGGATGATGGGACCAGCTTCCCAATCTAAAAGATGTGTGTGTGTGTGTGTAGATTTTGAAGACACTAATCTAAAGGTAATTTTAAACTAATTTAATTCTAGACTCTAAACTGACTCTATGCTACTGTAATCTAACAAAAACAGCACATCTAATCTATACTAATCCGTGGTAATAATTCTTTCACTGTGCGATCTAAAAAGATTTCATACAACAACTAGTAATAAAGATCATTCAGCTATCATAAGAATATAAATCAATTTAAGATGAACCGTTCTGCATAAGAAGTTAGGAAAAATATTTTTGAACAACATATCGCATAATCAGTTATTCATATGTTAAGCACAAACAAATGATTCGACCGTACAAAAGTGCCAAATGGTAATCCAGACATCCATACATTAACATATAAACAAATTAGTTGTATATCACTCTAAGAATATGAGCAGAAATTAATCAAGAGATAAAAGTACCATTTATGACTGATTTCACTCACAAACTTCAAGCAATAACGATTTATCTCTACTTACTTCTAACATCTACTAAGAGTATAGAATTGAAACATCAGTAGCAGACATTAAAATGCAAACATAAATAAATCTCGATCCATCCATTCATCAAAAACCCTCTCCGAGGGTGCAAAAGTGCATGTTCTAAGGACAAGTTTTTTGACAAATTTCCGGACCCTTCTCCAAATTCCATGAGAAGGGTTAAATACTACTAACTAACTAATATTAATTACACAAATTTAGGGAACGGCTTCAAATGACCGCCCTTTTACTAAACCAAGTTTATTTCTAAAAAATGAATCTAATTTCTAACCATTTCTGTATCTGCTCCTTAGTGCTGTAAGCAATGTGAGGTTCGCCTAGAAAGAGTCGGCTGGTTGTCTTTTCCTTTTACTCGGGTGATGAAAGTAGAAATAACAAAAGCTGGCACCTCTTTCTGACAACTCAGAAGATATTTTTGAAAATCTCCCTCTAACTGGGTGTTTTTGCTGTGTGTATACTTAGTATAACCCAGATTTCTTTCAAACTGATTGTGTTGTTGCTATTTCGGTTTCCGACCGTGTGAATGACTCAATGAGTTAGGGATTCCATTGCCTGAATAATCTTATGTATTGAAAATTGCTTCCATTCTTTGTTCCAGGCTTTTCTGAAGCATCATCCCTTTTTAGCGTTTTTCTTTTTGCTTTACCCAATCTGAGCTTCAGGATCTTTTGCAAACATGTTGCTTTTGTGCGCCTTTGACTCTGAGTCTTGGATAGTCTATTTTCATCAGTGTCTGTGGAGTGATACTCTAGACTCCACGGCTCTGCTGCATGCGGCATTCATTTGCAAAGGCATCTCCTCTTTGTTCTTCAAGTATTGGCGCTTTCCCCTTTTCCTTGGATGTTTCCTGCATATAGATTTATAATAGTTGCTGCCTTACAGTTTACGCAAAGGAAAAGAGATATGAAAAGATTTAACATGAAAGATTTAAACTCTAATGAATGTATAATCATGACACTCATAAGGAATTGACTCTTTGAAAAACGCAACATGATCATCTTTGGATACTCAAGCGTGCCATCATTAATTTCGCTTAAGGTGAGCGCTCGATTTTGGGTTTACAGATCATGCCGAAGAAACTTTGCGATGAGTGGTTTCTGCGATTTGTATTGCAGCAATTAATAGTTTCATTCGTCGCAGATCGCAAATCGCAAAATCGCAGTTTGTAGGAGATCGCAAATCGCAATATCACAATTTTCATTTGCTCGTTGTGTGTCGCTTTTGTGACGTTTGCGATATGCAACGTCGCACATCAGCCGTCGGCGATTCCTTCTCATTTTCTTTTAAGGGCGCTTTCAAACTATGCGATGCGATGAATTTCACATCGCTTCTTTGCAGCTTATTTATGTGCATAGAAAAACTCTTCACTCTCTCTCTGCGATATAGATTTTAGGGAGTTAATGTCAGGCCAGGGTAACTCCACATTGAACAAGAGACAAAACTGATTGATATTATTCATTAGGTAACTCATGTTTATATACAAAAATAAAAATGGATCAGTTCATCTTCTAGATGACTGTCCAGTTCACCCATCCGTTTCGGATTAGATGTCAACATTCCCCCCCTTAATCTGAAGGGATCTTGGTGAGTCCAAGCATCGTTCTGAATCTTTCAAGCTTTTCTCTTCCGAGCGCTTTGGTGAAGATGTCTGCAATTTGCTCGTTTGTGGAAAAATGACGGAGATGGATTTTTTTGGTCTCAACATGATGTTGGATCAGATGATATTTAGTATTGATGTGCTTAGTACGATCATGAAACTTTGGGTCCTTGGCCAACTTTATTGCAGAGGTGTTATCAATCATGAGTGGAGTTGATTGTACTTGTTTTACCTACAAATCTTCAAGAATTTTCCTGAGCCACACAATTTCTTTCGTTGCTTCAGCTGCTGCCACGTATTCTGCTTCTGTTGTGGAATCTGCTGGTACTAATTGTTTGCGTGATCTCCAGGAGACAGCTCCTGAACCAAGACTCATAGCATATCCTGAAGTAGATACCCCAGTTTCTTTGTCTCCATCGAAGTCTGAATTAGAGTATCCAATCAAGTTGAAGTCGTCCACATGTGTATACTTGATTCCAAGGTCTTGAGTTCCCTTCAAGTACCTTAGAACTCTTTTTGCAGCAGACCAATGTCCCTCACAAGGTTTTTGCATAAACATTGAAAGGATTCCAACAGCAAATGAAATGTTTGGTCTAGTAGTAGTGAGGTAGATGAGACTTCCTACAAGCTGTCTATACTTTGTTGCATCCTCAAATTCCTTTCCTTCAATAGATGTGAGCTTCAAGTTTTGTTCCATTGGAGTAGAAAGGGGATTGCACTCTGTCATGCCAAATCTATTTAACAAATCTCCAATGTATTTCTTTGGAGAAAGAAATATGGACTTTGGATGTTGGGTTACTTCAATGCCAAGATAGTAATGAACATAGCCCAAATCAGTCATTTCAAATATTTTTCCTAATTCTTTCTTTATGGATGCAATATAGCTTTCATTGTTCCCTGTCATTAAAAGATCATCTACATATACCACAAGATATACAACTATTTTTCCAATTTTCTTGACAAATAAAGTTGCATCATCAAGATCAAAATGATTGAAGTTGAGTTTCAGAAGATGCTCAGTTAGTTTTTCATACCAGGCTCGTGGTGCTTGTTTGAGGCCATACAAGGACTTCACAAGTTTGCATACTTTGTGTTCATGTCCTTTCACAGCAAATCCTTCAGGATGGGACATAAAAACATTCTCTTTTAGATCTCCATTCAAGGATGCAGTTTTTACATCCATTTGATGGACTTTCCAACCGTTGTGAGCAGCTAGTGCAAAGAGTGTCCGGATGGTGGCCCATTTTGCTGTGGGAGCAAAAGTTTCCTCATAATCAACCCCTTCCTTCTGTGCAAAACCTTTTGCCACAAGCCTAGCTTTGTGCTTGTCAAGTGAGCCATCGGCTTTGTACTTGTTCTTGTAGACCCACTTGCAGCCAATTGGTTTGGTTCCAAACGGAGGATCAACCAGCTTCCAAGTGCCATTCTTTATGAGGGCATCATACTCCTTCTGCATTGCTTCTTTCCATTCATCATGAGAAGCAGCTTCTTTGAAGGAAGTTGGTTCAAAATATGTAGACAAGTTCAATTCACAATCATAAGTAACATCCATATCAACAGGTGAATTAGAGTTACCTACATCACCTCCATCTTGTTGGTTTGTATTTCTGGTTTTTGTTTTTCCAATTTCATCAGGATGAACACTTTCAAGTGTCTTTGTCAGCCACTTTGGGGGACCTTTCTGAGATGGTCCAGGCTGCTCTGTTGATTGAGTTGGGTCTGAATCACGATTGAGTCTCCCAATTCTATCAATTACATCACTTAAAGCATCATCCGTTGTTGGAGTGTCATGCAGGGGAGATTGTTCTTCAGAAGAAGATTCCACATGTTGATCTAGTAGAGGAATCCCCCCTTCAAGATGTGGAATCTGATTATCAAACTCTTGAAATGATTTCGGTTTTGTGAATCTATCCAAGCGATCAAGTTGCCGCTCAACAACACTGTCAGATTTGGATGATTCAAGAAAAATGACATCTCTAGATAAAACAAACTTTTTATTTACTTCATCATAGAGGTGGTATGCTTTAGATGTGTTTGAATACCCCAGGAAGATACACTTACGACTTCTAGCACCAAGTTTGTTTCTATGTACCTTTGGTATTAAAGCATAACAGGTGGAACCAAAGATCCTGAGATGTTTTACCGAAGGAACATGTCCATACCACAATTCATAAGGAGTCTTGTTTCTTATAGCACTAGATGGACATCTATTCTTTATATATGCAGCACATAGAACAGCATCAGCCCAAAACATTGTCTTTACATTTTTGAAGAAAAGCATGGATCGTACCATATTCAAAATTGTTCTGTTCATTCTTTCAGCTACACCATTCTGTTGAGGATTATAAGTCACAGTTGTTTGATGTTTAATCCCATGTTGGCGAAGATAGTGTTCAAATTCATTTGATGTATATTATTTTCCATTATCAGTGCGAATAGACCCAATATGAGATTGTGCATCATTTTCAATCCATTTATGAAAATTCTTGAATGTTTGAAAAGCATCAAATTTGTTCTTCAATAAGTAAACCCAACACATTCTGGTGTAATCATCAATAAATGTCATGATATATTTATTTCCATTTGCAGAAGGAACAGGCATTGGACCACATAAATCTGAATGAATAAGTTCAAGCTTCCTATGTGCTCTTGAATGTGAATCATGAAAGGACTGTTTGCTATGCTTTCCTAGAATGCAAGCATCACATTGTTTATGTTTTCTAGGAATTGTAGGCAAACCAGCAACACCATTTTTCTTCAACAAGCGGAGGCTATCATAGTTTAAATGTCCAAATCTAGCATTCCATAATAAACTTGATGGAAGTGTACCTTCATCATTATGAGAAATATATGAAAAATGTTGTGCATGAGCAGAGGTTCCTTGCAGTTTAAGAAGTCTTTCTTCTTCTATACCCCTCATGACAAGTGAATGGTCAGATGCCTTTCTTACCTCAAGCTTTCCATCAAACATATGAATGGAGTGACCTTGCTGGTGGATGTGGACCAGGGACAGCGAGTTTCTCTTGATCTGTGGGAGATATAGAACATGATCCAAAAGAAAATCTGGAAGACCAGGCAGTTTAAGCCTGATTGTGCCAAGCCCTGATGGCTTGATTTTTGACTGATCTGCAAAGTATACTGCTCCATCAACATTGTCAGTGAAATCTTCAAAAAAATCTTTCCTATGAGTCATATGACAGGTTGCTCCTGAATCAAGCAAGCAGTCATTTTTCGAAGAAGCAAGTGAAGTATTAAACAAGTCTTCATTTACTCCAATGTTACATTGTGCCTCAATATAGTGAGCGGATTCAAGTGCTTTACCTTTGTCTGTGTCATCAGTTTTACCTTTCTGCTGATTTCTTTTCTGCACAATCTTTTCCCATGGTAGCTTGCATGTAGAAGCATCATGTGATGCATTTCGTTTGCAGCGAATGCAATGCAGATCTGCTTTTTCTGCTTGAGAATGTTTGCCCCCCTGCCTTTGAAGTATCTTCCTCTTCCTCTTCGTCCACCTCTTCCTCTTATAGAATCTTGAGTAGGATGCTTTTCTTTATGAGCAAGGCAAACAGTCTCTTCAAAAGATTCAGGGACTGTTTTCTTTCTAAAGGCTTTCTCTCTTTCAGCAAACTTTTTCACAAGAGACTCAAAGGTTATGTCTTTAAGATTTCCATTTGCTTGTAAAGACTCAAGATAATTAGAGTAGGTAGGATAGAGTGCTTTGAGAAAGGCAATAAGAGAGATATCCAGCTCAATCTTAGTGGATTTAATATCATGCATTATAGACTTTATTTCAGATGAAAGAGCAAGGGGATCATTATTTTTCAGTTCAAGAGTGAAGAGTTTAATCATGAGCTGAACAACTTCAAGTGCAAAATGTGAATCATAGAGTTCTTTCATCTTTTGTAAAGCTTCAAAGGCAGTGGAATAGGATGAAATATGATGACTTACTTCTTCATTTACAGATGCCGCGATCAATGCATAGGCTTTGCTGTTCTTGTTTTCCCAAATGAAAAGTTCTTTATCTGATGTAGGCTGCACAAGGTCTTTGTCTTCTTCTCCGACACACACTCCTTTCCACAGCTCATTGTAGATGAGGGTGTGTTTTACCATCCGAGACCATTTAGAATAGTTCTCCTTGCCAGTGAGAACTATTTCGACCATTGAGATGATTGAATGCATTCTGTAAAAAAATATCTCTGCTGATAAAAAAAAACTTTCCTCACTTCAATATCACTTTAATGCTTTAATTTTTCAAAGCAGCATTATCATTCAAATGATAAAAAACTGTGCAATGTTACAACTGCTTTGAATGAACAAAACTGTGCATAGGCATTCAAATCAAAAGGCTAATGATTTTAAATCCTTTCATCAGCATCTCCAAGTCTTTAAAAACTATAATCCTCTGAAACAAATGATGTGTAGACAGGCTCGACCCCCTTAAACAATGTACATATATAAATGCTGCAACATTACAGGAGTTTTCAATGTACATATATAAATGTCAGCCGCTGCACATAATAATGTATGCACGTATGTGCACATACTGTTCAGCACCACATTCACTAAAAAAAACAGCATCACAATTAGAACAAGAAGAAGGCCACAAAGCTTTAAAATGCTAAGCCTACGAAACTCACGAACTCAGCCCTTATAAATCCACGAATTCGGCCCCTATAAACTCGGTCTCAGTGCTGAGCAACGCGGCCCTCGCAAACTTGGCCCTTTCATTTTGGCCATCTTCATTATCGGTTCTGAATCCATGCCCCAAAAGCTTAGATTGACGGTCGTAAGCGATGACATGGGCCTCATCCCAACTGCTTCAATCCCAACAACGCTCGCTTTTCCCCAATCTGCTCAACTGTTTTATTGCATGGTATTCAACGTAAACAAGCCAACGTATCAAAGCCAGAGGAAAATATTACAGAGCATGTTTATAGTAATAATTTGGTGATTTTGTTTTGACAGATCCAACAATTTCTTTTTAAAGGAAGATATAGTACGCTGACAACAATGTTGTGTAATGTTGATGAGAGACACCGTAGAAGAAATAGCAGAGCGGTTTATTCAGAATGAGCGAAGGACATTCAAAGGGACGGAATGGCAGTGTAAATCCCTCAAACCCAAAAATTATTGAAAGAAAATTTCACTTGAAGGCGGCACCAAAATGCAAGTAAACATTTCAGAGCCGAAAGATTCTGGAAAAAAAATCACACGGTTTAAACGCCTCGGACTCAGGCCAGGCCAGGGTAACGGCTCTCTGTCTGGAGATGCATTCAATTAGAAACGCATCAATGCTTATGCGCATTCAATATCAATCACTGAGAACAACGCACATTCAACAGCATAATTATGGATAGTGCGCAGTCTTCAGGACAGAGGCGCAGTCTCTGGCAGTCAGAGAGAGCAGGGCATTCAATAAAAATCAGAAATGTATTGCAGTCAGGGAATCGCTCAGGATGATGCAACGCTCAGCAGGAGTTACACTATTTTGGGACCTGTGCTCTGATACCATGTCAGGCCAGGGTAACTCCACATTGAACAAGAGACAAAACTGATTAATATTATTCATTAGGTAACTCATGCTTATATACAAAAATAAAAACGGATCAATTCATCTTCTAGATGACTGTCTAGTTCACCCATCCGTTTCGGATTAGGTGTCAACAGTTAAAATACAAAAATTTGGATAAAAATATTTTTGGGATTTTTGTTAAGGGTCCCCCTTTGCTCGATATTATTGCTAATACTAAACAAAGAGGGGGGTTGTTGTTGACCACAACACCGTGGCAGCTCTTCTATGTTGATGTGTAGTAGGTGGATCTAGGCTCCTTGCTATCCATCATATGACTACTTGGTTTCCATCTTGATGGTTGTCTTGCTGGGTGATGTGGGTGATGATATGTTGAAGTTTTAACCCAAGATGGATTTTTCTTTACTTCACCCGGCTGTGGTGCCTGTTGTGGTGTCTTCTTTTTCAATATGACTTCAACCACTGAGCCCTCCTCTGATGTATCATCACCTGTAACTTTTTCTTCTTCAGCCTCTGTTTGTGTTTGATTGTTGATCATCAAAGGCTCATCATCTGAGATGTCAGTCCCTTGAACATCTTCTGCTTCAACCTCCTTGGACTCTACCTGCTTATTAATGGAAATATCCTGTAATGTAATTTTCTTCTTTTTATACCAGAGCTTCAGGAATTTCTTCTGCACATTAATATTGGTAGTACCCACTAATTCCATCCAAGGGTATCCCAAAACAACATCCATGTTATTCATATCTGAAGCATAAAAATCACCATGAAACACATACTTATCCATAGAAAGCTTCAAATCCTTATAGATTTGAACATCCTTATCATCAACCTGTGTATGTTCAATTTGTTTTGCTGGGACTTGCAATTTTTTTGCCAAATTAACATTGATAAAATTATGCTTGCAACTCGGATTTATAGACACAATGATTTTCTCCTTCTGAATCAATCCATGAACCTGCAATAAAGATATACCAGTAGGAAATAACCCCACATGTTTCTCCTTATTTTGTTTTCTAGCATGAGACCATCTGTCTAAAAGTAATTTTTCAAATTCTTCATCGAGCAGGTTGTAACACTTCTTTTGGTTAAGTAATTCCCACCATGTGGTAGCCTCATCTCTAAAGTTCTGCACTACCCACCATTTCCAACTTTTGCCCCATACGAACTTTTTTTGTTTTATGTATTCTTCAATAGTAAGACCATTATCTTTCCCTGTAAAATATAGCTTCTCCATGAGATAAATTCACTTACTTGGCGAAAATTTGTAATCGTCACAGTTTCGTCAATATTGCTCAGAATCTCTATTATAACATGTTTTTGGAAATCAAACAACCATTCTGCATCTGTCCATGTGATAGAAATCCTGATTCAGACACTGGAATTTCAGATCTGCGCTGCTACTCTCCCACCGTCACCCAAAATTTCTGAAAAAGAGTTGATTTTAAATCAGCAATATCTCCCTCATCCGAACTCCGATTCAACTGAATTTTTTTTTTAAATTAGGTGTTTTTTCACAAAGAATCCAGATCTACAATTAGATCTTGTAGATCTTGCACCAGGGCTTCTAGATCTGTGCCGCAAAACTCGCTGCCCTTAAAATTGTCTACAACCCCACTGATTTTTAAATCAGCGATATCTCCTTCGTCCAGACTCCGATTCAACCGATTTTTTTGTTGAAATCGGTTATTTTTGCAGAAGGAATACAGATCTGCAATTAGATTCTATATATCGTGCACCAAAACGTACAGATATGATCTGCAAATTCGCCACCAAAAAATCCCTACAAAAATGAAAAAAAAAAATCTCCAAGGTTTGCCCAAGAAAGTGCTCTGATACCAATTGTTGTAGCTCTGATACCACTTGTTATAGCTCTGATGACAATTGTTGTAGATCTGATCCAAGAATATTATAGATCTCATATGATAATATAAGAGAATACAAATAAACCCAGAAATAATATGAAATGATTCTTTATTGATATCAAACCCTTAAGGTAGGGCAACACCATACATTCACTCGTTAAGGAAGGAGAACACTCCACAATCCATATGCTCGTTCATACAATAATCCTTCTCTTCCTATCCTTCCATGTGGAGTCTCTAGCCTCTATATAGGCCTCATACATACAATACCATGCATCATTACCATGGTTTCCTCATACCATCAACTAATACCATGGGCCCATTACATTATTATTAACTACTTGTGGTCCCTTACATGACATGGGTTAACCACCTTATTTATTAGTATGGCCCATACCATTATTACATTATTACCTTGGGTACCTCCCTTGGTACCCCATATTACCCCCCTGGGTATATAACATTATGCATGCCAAGATAGTTATGTGTGAATGCCATCTGGAGGGTCAGGCCTCATATGTCTTTTCTTTTAAAAAAATGTGCATGAGAAAACAAAAAATGAAATGGTAACCTCAAGATTTTTCTCTTTCAAGGAAATATTAACAATAGCTTGTTGTAACTATTCTCAGCTCTTCGAAAAAAATATTGTGTGTTCAACATAAGAATAAAAACTCAAAATCCAGTACAAATGATGGGAAGTGTTGGGAACCCTTGAGATAAAAATATTGTTAACATAATTTTTTGTGTACCAAGTAAATTATTATTTCAAAAAAATTAGTTAAAAAGAACTTAATTATCGGCTGATAGTCGGGGTAAGTAGGGGTGTTTAACCATGGGAGGGTTGTAGCTGTAAGCCAGGTTTACCTGTAAGTGTTTCTTCCCCAAAAGTGCAAACCAAGAACTCAATAGCCAAGGGATATTACTTATCAATCAAGAAAAAGAATAATTACTTATTGGGTAGTTTGCATAAATCACCAACAAAAAACTTGATTATAGAATCACTCTCAATCTAGAGCTTAAATCATATTAATTAAAGTACCTTAACAAACTATAATTTTAACCATCCATTCATAGTTGTAACTGCATGGATAGGATAAAATCCCTATAACCATTTTCAATACAAGTAACACTTCAAGTAAATCCTTAAAAAACCCCATTAAGATAGTAGGATACACCTAGGTACCGAGTATTCAATATGAGATGGCCAAAGGAACGACCAGAGTGATGACCACACCCAGGTTGGACCAATAACTCAACCATCCAAAAAACATATGTAGATAATTAAAAAACTTGCAAAAAAACTAAAATTGGGGTAAACCATGAACTAGATCCACTAATGAAAAAGGAAGACCGATTTCCAGCAACTTACCGACTTCTAAAATTAGTATGTCACAATGTGGATACCAATTGAATCTATTGTAAAAACAACAAGACAAGATATTAGTTGACATGAAACTCATGAAGCGATGTTATTTCTTGTGGAAATGAAAAAGAAAAAAAAACATTGTGTATAAATGTAGGGTTTACCTTGATATTATAGTTTTAGAGACATCTACCTTCCAGCTAAAGCCCCGTCTCTATGTTGACGTGGTTATGTGGCCTCCTGGTTTCGATGGTGATAAAGGGCCAAGGTTCTAGTAGAAAGATCAATTGATTGAAAATGTTCCAGAGAAAAATCCTTCCATAGAGAACCCCAAGAATGAAGGACTAGAGCGGAGGAAAAACGGGTTTGTTTTGGACAACCAATGTGGGTCTTCAGAATTCATTAGATGAGAGAGTACCAAGATCAACGGTGGTAGCACCTCCAAGTGGAACATTGGAAGATTTGAGAAATTGGGGCCAGTTGGCCACCACCATTGGAATAATCAGAGTCACCCTCTATAGATCAAGACTTACCTTATAACTCCTCGTTGATAAAATAGAATGGATGACCTTCGCTCAATCTCTTTCCATCATATTTGTTATAAAATCTAATTAAAATGGAAACCTTTACCCATTAGACTTACAATATGGTATATATTGTATTGTGTTAAAAGTATGAAAATTCGACTCCATGATTTATGGAAGCAAATAAAGTTTTTTTTATGGTTTATGGTGTGTATGTATGTGACAAGTGGTATCAAAGCACTCAGGTTGCTACACTGAGATCTGAAGGGATTGATGTGCATATAGAAAAACTAATTTATGGTGCGGAAATAAAAGAAGATGATTCATTATAATATGGGGAAAAAATATTACTCAACCAAGAGGATCATCTGGAATATTTGAAGCAACACCTATACGAGAAGGAAACCCAAAAATATGGGTTCAACTCGGTAGAGAAGGTCTGAATATAAATGCAATGTTGTTAGAGAATGTACAAAATCATCGAGCAGAAAGAATGAATTTGAGGGAAGACAATGAAAGGCAGTGACTAGAGCAAGACAAGATCATAAAAAGTCTCTCAGACAATCGTAACCAGTGGAACCCACATCCTAGTCAAGATGAAGGAAACATAGAAGAGTTCCATAGACAACAAAAATATCACCCAGAGTTTGAAGGAGGTTGAATAGGTAGCGAAGAGGAATCTGATAATGTTTTCGGTGGAAAAGGACTTAGAAGAGAAAAAATAGAGTTACAAGAGGAGTTAAACAAAATAAAACCTCTCGATTATGATGGAGAAGTGGAGGCGGCGGCAAAAGCATGGCTGATAAATATGAACAAATATTTTCAAATATATGAATATGACGATAATCTAAAGGAAAGGCTGGCAGTGTACCAGTTGCAAGGAAACTTTACCCTATGGTGGGAGGACATTAAAATGGTTCGACATATTGATGAGAAAGAAGTTACTTGGGAACATTTTCAGAAACATTTTAAAGACAAATATTTGACTCAGTGGTTTTACAATGAAAATGAAAAATAATTCCATGATCTAAAGTTGGGAAAATAGTCCATTGATGAATGTATAACTAAATTTACCTCTTTGTTAAGATATGTTCCTTACATCCGTGAGGAAAATGCTAAAGTGTAGCAGTTTTCCAACATCATACCTACCTTCATGAAAGAGAAATTAGAGGTCAATAACCCAAAGAAAATGGACGCATCCATTCAACAGGCTTGAATATTTTACCATCAATTCAAGCAGAAAGAAAACAACACCAAGACTATGTCAAACAAAAAGGGGCAGAATAATTTCTTGAGCAACAGGAACGCAAGAAAAACTAGAATGAAAAATTTAGGTCCAACAAGGTCTAGTGGACCTCCAATTAAAAACCACTGAAATTTATATCTCAGAATGAACTAAGACAAACTGAGGCATCTAGTAAATCAGAGCCCAATCAGACTTTGAAGCCCCTTGTGCAGTACTGGGGTTGTGGGTAACCCCATTATTATAAAAAATATCCCCACCACATTCGGTCAAAATCAATTGCTAACATCCAAGAGGCTGCTACTATTGGTGAAGTAGCAAGGAGCATACCGAGGGTTAATTTAGACTTGGAGGATCTTCAAGAGGAGTATCAACTAGCAATGTGGAGCTTAAAGGTAAAATATTTAGCCATCCTCTTTCCATTTTGATAGACCTTGTTTTAAACCTAAGTTACATCAACCCAAAATATTTCATTTATGTCATATGCAAAGTATGAAATTCAGTAATCATTGGCTAGTACAACTACTAAGCCACATGAACTAAAAGAAGAATAATTGCAAAGGGAGAAAATTTCATAATTGATATATCTCGACATCAAGTTAAGGAAAATCTTAATTTTGTACCCACTAGTACCCTATGATGTATTTATAGGAATAGAGTAGCTGGAACAACCCTCGACCTTAGTAAATTGTAAAGATAAAATAATTAACTTTCTCACTAATTAGGTTATCAGAAAAGAAGTCGAGGGTGTTAGAAGGGAAGTCAAGTGACTCTGTGTTTCATCCCACAAGTTAGGAAAGTCTATTCATAATGATTTTCAAGTCTATTTTCTATAGGTGGGTTATGTTAATTCTAAGGAAAAAATGTATGTCCTAAGAAAAACCAATCATCTAACAATTTAATGATGTATTCCCTGAAGAAATTCCAAGATTTCCACCCAAAAAGAACATTGATTTTACTATAGAATTGGTTCCTGGAGCCACCCCAATCTCTAAATACCCTTATAGGATGAGTGTTCTTGAGTTGACAGAATTAAAAATGTAGCTCCAAGAGCTATTGGACAAGGGTTATATTCGCCCCAGTGTGTCTCCTTGGGGAGCACTAGTTCTATTTGTAAGAAAAAAAGATGGCATTGTTCGCCTATGTATAGACTATAGGCAACTAAATAAGTTAACAATTAAAAATAAGTATTTGTTTCCTAGAATAAATGATCTTTTTTATCAAGTAAAGGGTGTTGTTGTATTTTCAAAGATTGATCTACGTTAGGGCTATCACCAGATATGAATTAAGGTTGAAGACATACATAAAACAACATTCGGGACACGCTATGGACATTATGAGTTTGTTGTTCTACCATTTGGACTCATAAATTCTCCAGCAACATTTATGAGTATGATGAATGCGATTTTCCACCAATTCTTAGGCATGTTTGTTCTTATTTTTATTGACAACATCCTGATATATTCCAAGAGTATGGACGAGCATAAGGAACACCTTAGGTTGGTACTTTAAACTTTGAGGGAAAATAAACTTTATGCTAAATTTGGAAAATATGACTTTTACAAAGATCAAATACAATATTTAGTACACATTATCTCCTGTGAAGGTATAGCAGTGGACCTAGAAAAAGTTAAAACCATCATGGAGTGGCCCATCCAAACAAATGTAGCAGATATACGCTCCTTTATGGGACTGGCGAGATATTATCGTACATTTATAAAACAGTCCTCTAAAGTTTCTCACCCGATCACCTATTTGCAAAATAAAGGCAAGAATTGTAGTAGGTCCAAAGGATTTCAACAGAGTTTTGAGAATTTGAAACAATTACTTACTACGGTCCCTGTGTTAACAGTTGGAGATCCAAAAAAGCAATTCATAGTTTGTACCGATGCTTGCCAAAAAGGTGTAGGGGGAGTTTTTATGCAAGAAGGTAAGGTGATTTCTTACAAATATGATAAGTTGAAGGAGAATGAGCAGAGGTATTATGACTATGACTTGGAGATAATAGTTGTAGACCATGCTTTGAATGTGTGGTAACACTACTTGTTAGGGAAGAGATTTATGTTGATGACAGATCACAACAGTTTAACTAGCTTCTTTAGACAACCTAATTTGAATGCACATTGAGCCATGTGTACTACATTTTTTAGTGAGTTTGACTTTGAGTTGAAACATCTTAAAGCGAAGGAGAACCGAGTGGACGAGGTGTTAAGCATAATACTTAATAATGTATATGAGATTTCATACAGTCAAGTGGAGTTCAATTTTTCTGAACAAATTAAAGAAGGTGCCCTAAAAGATCTAGAATATGAATATCTTTGGTGACAAGGTAAAATTCCTCAAAATGCTAGAAAACAAACCGAATATGGTATCAACAATGAAGATTTTTTTATTTTTTAAGGAAAAAGGTATTGATGGGCCTCTAAATTAGACATAAATTAATGCCCATGCCTCTAAATTAAACATAAATTAATGCCCATCTAACCATCCCTCAACAGATTAAACCGCTCTTTTTGCATTAGATAATGTATTTTTAACTTTAATATATTCATTACAAAGGTTTATGAATAATTGCATACTTATGCCTAATATTATTTATTTTTGTGGAATATTATGAGAATATTGGGCACATTATGAAGATTTGGAGGAGGAGATGATTTATGGACTTTCTCCCTACTACAGGAGGGTTAATATTAAATAATAAATCAACAATATATTATGGAATTATGGCATATAATGTGGAACTCCAATTATTGAGAAAATCTATGAATGCGATCTTTGTTATTTAATGCAGATTCCTAGTATTGGGAACTAGATCCACTAATGAAGGGCTTTTGGTGGGGAAAGCTTCCTCCTTTCATGGGGAATGATTCCTAATCATTTTGTATAAGTACAAAGTCAAATTTTCCTCTAGGGATAGATTCTCATTAGTATTGTGGAGAGAACTCATATTTTTGTAGCTCCATTGTATTTTCTTGCAGGGATGTAATGGTATTGATCAAAATAATAAAAATTGGTGTCATATTCAGCTTATGAATCTTTTTCTCCTCCATAGGTCTCTGATTTTCCTTGGGCTTGGCCGTCCCAGGAGCCTCAGAGCCCTTTTGTATCATTTTTTTTCCTCTTTTCACTTCTTATTCACATGCATCTCTTGTTCTTATTTCTTTTAGTTTCCACATTTAGTATTAATGATTTCTTGTTGTAGGATTTAGTTAAATGGTTAATGTAAGTTATTTTGTAGGATCACAAGCATCATTTCATCCATGAAAAATATTTGGAAGGTCATAGTAATCATTGATCTACTTGGATTAGTCTTCTTATTCCCAAATCTAGATTTCTCGAACCCATTTTTAGCAAAGAAAAATAAAGTTAATCTATTTTTTAGAGCATGCTAGTGACATTGAATCAATTTGGTTCCACTGGAATTAGATCAAAAAATCATTATAGTTTATAACAAAAATTACCCCATTTCATTTTCACTTGATTAGGTTAGCCATTTTATAGATTTACTAGCTCACTAGTTCTCGAATTTCTTGATTTTCAACTAGTAATTTTTTGTTATCTTTTAGCATGGGTTAACAAAGGTTTTTTTAAGTGATTCCACTTGGAATGGATACCTAATACATCCAATTCATTAAAAAAAAATTCCATCCAATTTGGATTTTATTTTCTTGGTCATTCGATGAATTATAACTTCGTGCAGTAGATCTATAACATCGTGTAGACTTCTTATAGGAAAACTTGTAGTGGCCTATTTTGAGTCCGAATTAAGAAAAATCATCATTAGAAGCTAGGATGAGGTCCCTAATTGACCTCCAAGCCATCTGAACCATTGTACTCCTTTTCCTCGACACCTGTCTCCCCTCCCAAAGAACAAGCAACATTAGCATTTACATTTTTCAAGCAAAAAGACAAAAAGGAAAAACTTAATTTATATTTATTCATGCACACAATGGGTAGCACTCTCTAGATCAGATTCCATGCTCAGTTAGTTTAAATCATCACATGTGATAAATAGGGTTAATTTAGGTTTCTTTCTTTGTACTTTATTTCTTGCAATAGGTTAAGGTTTCCATTTCGAGAATCTCATTTTCTGCAATTAGTTTAGGATTTGATTTCAGTACATGCACTCCATTACATCATGACTGCAAAGGAATGACACATTGTATGTTGCACATATAGTGTCGATACTCTTAAGTTTGGATGAACCCCGAGTTGATAATTAAAAGTCGACAGCCTTGGGAGTTGCAGAATTCTTACTGCAATATCGAGGCTCATTGGGTATGTTCCTAATCATCTCTCAATAAAAAAAATCATATTAGATGAATTCCATAGAAACCCCTATACCACTCATTTGAGTTATAAAAAGTTATTTTCTGCAATTAAAAAGGATTATTATTGGCGTGGTATGAGGAAGGATATCATAGAATACTTACCTAAATACATAGAATGTTAGTTAGTCAAGGAAGAACATGAGCACCCTGCTAGGTTGTTGCATCCCTTACCCATTACTAAATGGAAGTGGGACACAACTTTGGATTTCATAACTAGATTACCCAAATCCAAAAAACAAAATGACTCTATTATGGTAGTATTAGATAAATTGAGAAAACTATCCCATTTTATTCAAGTTAAATCTACCTATCAAACAACCGAGGTAGCAGATATATTTATGAGAGATATATTTAGGCTACATGGCATTCCTAGAGTTATTATCTCAGATCGAGATGTAAATTTTACTTCAACATTTTGGAAATCACTCTTCACTGGATAGGGTACTCAAGTCCACTACAAAACTTCTTACTATCCACATATCGATGGGTAAACTGAGCGAGTAAATCAAGTGGTTGAGGAGATCTTGCATATGTATGTGATGCAACATCCTAGTAAGTGGGAATAATACCTTGATTTGGTGGAGTTCGATTATAACAACAGTCATCATGAGTCATAAAAAATGAGTCCTTATGAGGTGCTTTATGGGAAAAGGTGTAGGATACCCTGTAACTGGAATTGTCCTGAGAATAAACTAATATTAGGACCCGAGATGTTAGAAGAAAGAGAAAGTATAGTGAGAAGCATTCGGCGCAATCTAAAGGCTGCTCAAGACACAGAAAAGGCCTATGTTGATAAAAAATAACTTACCAGGAATTCCAGGTGAGCGACCATTTTTATGTGTGGGTTAAGGCTAAGAGAAGCTCCCTTAGATGGAGAAGTTGCACAAAATTAGCACCCCGATATCATGGTCCATTTCAGATTTTGGAAAGGACAAGACCAATTCCATATCAACTGCCACTACCCAGTCACATTTGGGTTGATAATGTTTCATGTTTCATTTCTAAAAAAATATGTTTATGATTTTAGACACATCATAAATTGGAAAGGTATACAAGTAATAACAAAATAATTAAAAAATTCTATAAGAAAAAATTGGTATAACAGTGGAACATATTAATAATTTAGTTGTAATTATAATAGGTCAAAGGAGACATAGAGTTTCTGGTAGAACCTTTGTGTATACTTGACCAGAGAGAAATAATGCTACAGAAGGGAGCTATATTCCAAGTTAAAGTATAGTAGCAATACTTTAGCCTAGATGAAGCCGCATGGGAAAACAAGGAATTTATGCAGAGCCATATCTCGATTTGTTTCCAAGGGTGACAGAAGAGATGAACACCATGGACAATGTTCCAATTGAGGTGGGGGGAAGATGTGACACCCCCAAGTGATTGTAAACATTTGTTAATCACTTTGGTTCTTAGGTGAACTTGGTAATTTATCTATGGAATAATATTGAAGTGGAATAAATCTAAATGATAAATAATTTTTCCTTCTTATGTTGAGTTTTAGAATTTACATGAAAAGACTTGATTAATTCTCTTTTTACCATAAATTTAAGAGAAGCTATGCTCCTTTTGTGCTTGAAGAGGTGAGAGAATGTAGGGGGAAAAAGGAGGAGGGGAGAAAGAAAGGAAAATAAAAAGGCAAGACACTACCTGAAAGAGGGTTCCTAGGTTGGACTAGTGCTAGTGGAAACTGGGTTCCTAGGTTGGACTAGTGCTAGTGGAAACTCTAGATCTGAGGCTTGGTTTGTGAATGAGAAATATTATAGGGTGAAATGGAAAAGAGACTTGATGCTAGTGAATCAATAACTCTTACTTAAATAACTGTTCTCGGCTAAGAAGAACAGGGAAAGGAATGAGACATAATATACTAATCCTCATTGATAGGGTGGTAGGGTCTTACTTGTAAATTCTAGAATCCTGGCTAAAAGATAAGTGCTTGAATGAGTCTCAAGTTATTTAAGGTAATTATAAGAGAAAGTAGAATTGTGTTAAGGAAGAGAAAGTAGAATTTTGTTAAGGAAGAGAATCTGAATAGTTTCTTCTTTAAATGTAAATGATTAACCCTATTTAGTATTTGAAATGAACAAAACAATTTATGTGTGGATATGACTAGGATGATCAATTTTGATATTTTATGCATGCCAGGATAGTTTAGTTATGGTGAATGTCATCTGAAGGGTGAGGCCTAATATGTGTTTTCTTTTAAAAAATTTGTGCATGGCAAACAAGAAAGGAAATGGTAAATTTATTTTTTTTCTCTTTTAAGGAAAGAATAATAATAATTTAATGTAATTATTCTCATCTTTTCAAGAAAAAGGATTATGCATTCAACATAAGAATAAAAACCTGGAATCCAATAAAGAGGATGGGGAGGGTTGGGGATCCTTGAGATAAAAATATTATAAACATAACTTCTTACGTACCAAGTTGAGAAAACTAAGTTAAGAAAAACTTAACTATCATCCGATAGTCGAGGTAAGTATGGTTATTTAATCATGATAGGGTCAGAGTTGTAACCTAGATTTACCCTTCTTGGTCATTGTAAGTGGGCAACGGAGGAATGGTTCACGGTAACAATGTTTCTCCAGGTATTCAAAATGATAAGGGTTATAAAGACAATTTTTTATAATAGAAATCCATGCTTAATTTCAAGAGCTTGTATTTACGTTAAACCCAATCAGAACAACAATACGATAATAAGGAGTAATCTATAAAAGTATTAACGATACCGTACTATTGACTGTAAACAATTACCCAGGTAGTTGGGCACTCAATGAACCCTTATTACAGATACAGAAGTGAGAAACATTCTCATAATAAACATAACAGAAAAACATGACACGCCATTGGAATAAATAAAAGAAACAAACACATTGAGTTATTTGTTCCATACATGTTTAATTAATAACTCGAACTTCTGAAAATAAAGGCATCTCATTGATAGTTCGCAATTTCCAAGACTCAGTAAGGACAAACAACAAGTAAATTATAAGCGGTTCTTGCGTAAAAGAGCAAACCCAGGACTCAATAGTAGAGGGCCATTACTTATCAATCAAGAAAAGTAGTAATTATTTATTGGGTAACTCTCATAAATCACCAACATAAAACTTGACTATAGAATCACTCTCAATTTAGAGCTTAACTCAAATTAATTAAATAACCTAAGCAAGGTATAATTTTAACCATCCATTCACAGTTGTAACTGTATGGCCAGGATAAATTCCCTAGAACCATTCACAATATAAGAAAAACTTCTGGAAAATCCTTAGAAACTCTATTAATACAATAGGATGCATCTGGGTACCGAGTATTTCATATGATATGGCCTAAGGAATGAGCAGAGTCTCGAGCACACGCATTTCGGAACAATGACTGAGCCTTGTAAACAACAAATGTAAATAATTAAACATCTTACAAGAAAACTAACATTGGGGTAAACCCTGAACCGTATCCACTGAAGAAAAAGGAAATTTGATTTCCAGAACCTTACTGACTTCTAAAATTAGTATCATAGAATATGGAAACTGGCCAAGTCCCTTGTAAAAACATCAAGACAAGATATTAGTTAAGCCATGATATTGCTTGCAGAAATGAAAAAGAAAAGAAAAGAGTATTGTGTAAATGTAGGGTTTACCTGGATGTGAGAGTTTTGGAGACACTTGCCTTCGAGCTCAAGGCCAGTCATTGCATTGATGTGGGTATGTGACATCCTCGTTTCGATGGCGAGAAAGGGTCAAGAATCTAAGAGAAAGCTCAGTCGACCATAAATGTTGCACAACAGATCCCTTCCACAACAAACCCTAGGAATGACCGACTAGAGTGGAGGGAAAACAGGTTGGTTATCGATAACCACGGCGGGTCACTAGAAGTCATCGGATGAGAGAGTACCAAGATCAACAGTAGCATCGGAAGATTCCAGAACCTCGGGCCATTTAGCCGCCACCATTGGAATAATCAAAGTCACCCTCTATAGTTTAAGAGTTACCTTATAACTCCTCGTCAATAAAATTAAAATGGAGGACCTTGGTTCAATCTCTATGCATCATATTTGTTTTAAACATTAATTAAAATGGTAACCTTTACTAGTCAGACTAACCATATCGAGGTAAATAAAGTTTTTTTTTAATAGTTTATTGTGTGTATGAATGCGACAACTAGCTTTAAATATTTCATGTCATAAATGTAAATATTTTTCTATTTGTGTTAAAATGCAATAATTTTTATTCATTCTAAAAATATGATATATGTGTAGATACACTTAAGTGTATTCTGCGTAAGCTTTTGAAATATCTATCCTATTTTAAATAAAATTATTATTTTGTAAAATTATTTTATTTAAGGAAAAAATTAATTATCCCAGTGAAAATGTACTAATTATTAATAAAAATAAAGACGATTTTCCCCTAAATATTAAATAATGATTAGAAATAAGAATTAATAATGATTATCTTCCAATCTTGCATATGTACTACTATTTTTCAAAACATTGATATCTATTCTATTTCCTGAAATTTAATTGATTAGGGTTACGCTGAATTTGGTTTCGTTCCACACTCCCATTCAGGGTCATAGGAGGCTTCGCTTGGGGGCAACTCAATCCAAGCTTGTGGTTGTGAGTCAATGTCAAAAGTGTTGACTACCACAATCCAATGTTTGTCAGTCAATTACTCCATCAGACATTACCAAAGGATGTGTGATGAAGGATTGACTACTGTTATTCAACAATGAAAGGATTGACTACTGCAATTCTATGTTTCTCAATCAATTACTTCATCACACATTGTCACTGTGCCTCAAAGTCAAAATTTGAAAGTATTGACATTGTGTTTGAACTTTGAATGTCAGGTTTATATAACGCCCTTGAAAGAATTAAAAGCAATCCATGGCCTTCCCACGATGTATCCCAAAGTTGACAATATATACAAATTTGATTAGCTGTTCCCAATCCTCCTCAACCTTAGATAATCAATTAAATAAATGAAAGACCACAGGAAGCCAAGTCTTTTGTGAATTTAAGAAATGAAATCAACTGACTCAGGGATGAATTAAGGAGTTGGTCAAGTCTAACTGAACTCGGGCGCAGTTTTATCTCTCAGCAGCAGTTGGCCTGGTTAACCATTCAACCTGAACATGCCTATTCACCTACCTTCGCAATAGTGACTAAGCGATGAACTTAAGGAATGGGTCAAGTCTATTCACCTCCCTTTGCAATAGTGACTAAAGATGAACTTAAGGAATGGGAGAAGTCTAACGAAACTTGGGGAGAAATTTTGCAGCCTATTGCGTCGTTTGATTTCTCAGCGGCTGTTGATTTGGTAACTTATTTGACTTGAATATGATTATTAACCTCATTAAAACTCTCTTTGCCCTACCCTTGGTGTGTATAAGTAGGTCATTCCACCTTTTGTATGATCTATTCCTCCTTATTTCATGTAACTGATAACGGTGAAAATTGCTTTTGATCAATCGTAGCCATTTATAAGAGGGGTTATATCATTCAGGCTATCTAGAGCCTTTTTTTTTTCTTCAATAGCAGATCATCATACTAAACTTTTCATTACATTACATTACATTTTGATTGATTGACGTGAGAAGCCCCCTGCAATAAAATACTATTGTCAAAAACGAGCAATGAAGACTGAAGTTTGCTTCTGTTATTCTTCTTCCTTTCAGTAGCCGCAATAGTAATGAAGGAAGGTGCAGTACTCGATGCAGCTAGAGTCCTGAAAATGAGAAATATTGCAAGAGCCCAAGCTGATAAAAATATATGTGATCATCATAATATTCCTAATGGAGATTATGATGTGAGAAATATATTGAAGAGTAAACTTCCTTCTGGCCCAAGTCTAGGAGTAGGCCACAAATACATCGATTCCTTGGGCCCTTTGAATGTGAAGACAAGTAAGACCAGAAATACATGGAAGATTGACAAACTTCCTTCTGGTCCAAGTGGAGGAATAGGCCACAAATACATCAATGCCTAAGGGCTAACTAAGCGATCAGTAGTACCATCACAGAAGTTAGTTACTACAGAGCCCTTCAACAAGCTTCCATCAGGCCCGAGTGGCGGAGTAGGGCACAGTTATAATGACTGATGACGACGTTCAAAAGAAACCCATGAGCAGTAAACTCAGACTGCGATCAGTACATGTATCAAGGTCTCTGCGAATGATACTAAGTGTAAAGATTGTCCGCACTATAGAAATAGATTTCAGGTAGAAATTACATGGTCGGTGTTTTTTATTTTACAACGCTCGATTGGGAAGAGTTAATAGATGTTGCATTTCAATCATAAATTTAAGCATTATTTTCTACTCGTGTTATTGAAAGCATAGCCGCCATCATCAATCAATAGCGTTAGCGGCTAGAGGGAAAGAGAATCTAATCGCGTCAAAATATTGGATTTCTTTTGGGAAGGAGTTTAAATAATTCAATAATTTATTTATTTTTTTTATTTTTTAAGTAATCATTATTTTCATCTTTGTTGATTTTATTGTTATGTATCTTCAGTGAATGATGGAAACAATTGCTACTTTAAATGTACAGAAATACCTAAACATTTTAAATTATTTTTTAAAATATTAAATTTGTATAATTTAAATAAATTTTCTAATTATTAATTTAATCAGATGAATCACATTGGTTGGTTCATAACCTGTTGACAAATGTGAATTTTTTCGAAGAATCTTCAAAAATTTGATATGCATCCCAGAAGTCTCAATTCAATAGTTGATTCCCTCAGCCAGTTCATCTAAAGTTCATCTTTTTGAATGGCCGCACTTTTGCAAGTTTCTAAGTTGAAGGCAGATCTCGCATTTCTTGAAAGGCCCAAAGATTCCTCATTGGATATTGTGCCCTATCTATTGAAAGTGCATAACAGGTCGACAAAAGTTTCTCTATGTGATTTTTGCCCAAGAATCTTCAAAAATTTGATATGGATCATAGAAGTATCAATTCAATAATTGATTCCATGCATGGAGGAGCCACTTCATCTAAAGTTCATGAGTTCATCCAGGCTTGCAGGTTTCTAACTTCAAGGCAGATCTGGCATTTCTTAAAAGGTGCAGAGATTAGTCATTGGATATTCTGCCCTATCTATTTAAAGTGCATAGCGGGATCTTCTCATTTAACTTGTCCTAATACTGTTTCTCTATGTGATTTTCGCCGAAAAATCTTCTAAAATTTGATATGAATCAGAAAAGTCTCAATTCAATTTACTTTTAAATAAAATATATTAAAAATAATTTCAAGTGAAGAACTAATGTATGGAAAAAATTATGTGAAAGGATGTTTTGGTCATATAATTAAATGATTAATTAATTTCAATAAATATCAAGTTAAATGCTATATAATTTTCTTTATTTTTTTCTGTTAGGGTTCTTTTTATTTTAATGTTTTTTTTAAGATATAAGAGTAATTAGGAAGTGTATATGTATTATTGTTAAAATATTTAAAATAAAATATTAAAATTTGAATATAGTTTTTATATAAAATTTAATTCATTTATATAAATAATTGAGTTTCTTTTGCTAAAGAATTTTGTTAATAAGAAAGCATCAGCCAATTTTCTTCAAATGCCTTTAATATGAGACACTATTCATAAGTTAGTGGAATGTAATCTTTTCCATTGATATACCCCAGGAAAAAATAAAAATAAATATATTTAGTAAGTATATATATATATATATATATATATATATATATATATATTAAAAATTATAATATAAATATAATTTTTTTATTTTTTTTATTTTAAATTAATGTAAGAAATGAATGTATGATAAAAGCTATAGCTTCCACTCAATGTAAATTCTAATACCAAACATGAATTTACTCCAATGAGGTAAAATCACGGCCTGCTAAATTTTATTATTGAAAATGTTTTATGAATTAGTCATATATTTTATAATAAAACTTTATTATAGAAAAATGTTTGAGGATTTTCTTTATTTAATTTTAAGTCTGGTTTAAAAGTTTAATATGTAACATTATTTTCAAAGTATTATAATTTGTTGTTATTGTTTTTTAGTTATTTAGTTTTATTGATGGTTAAACATTTATAGTATTGATTTTTCTAAATGGAATGAAAATATATTTTCTTAATCTCCTATATATATATATATATATATTATTTTATAAAAAAATATTGATAATTTTCTTATTGTGATGATAATGAATTTAATTATGTTAATGTAGTATATGGGTGTAGCATTCTTCAGTGAAATCTAAGTGTTTAATTTATTTTTACTGTAATTTGGTAAATTATTGTGTGAGCAGAAGATCTATTATAAATTTAAATATTTAAAATAATTTTACTTAAATTTAAATATTTAAAATAATTTTACTTTTAATTAAGATTCCGTTATGGGAAGCCATGGAATTTACAAGGAAAGTTACTGAGTGAAAAGTTTTCTCTCCATTTCCCTATCTATGTTGGGAAACAAAGAGGGGAAGAGTAGGAAGAAATACTTGAGATATGTAAGAAGGGAGAATGGAAAGAATTCAATTTTCTCAAAGTTGATGTTGTTGAGGAAGGTAGAACACTGCCAGGGTATCCTTGAGCTGGTTGGTCAGTGTATCTTTGAGCTCTTTGGCCAGTGGAATTTCTTGAGCTGGATGGGGAGTGGAATCCCTAATCAAGCTTGGAGTGTGAGGAAAGCCCTAGTGAGGTCTTTGTCTAAAAATTGGTGAATTGTCTTGACTACCTAAACTAAGATAGATAAGTATTTCAATTTATAGTTTCCACAAAATATAATATATACGGAATTCTTGTAATTCCTGTAATGTGAAATTATGTGCAAATCTCTATTAATGGTTGTTTGTGAAAATTACATAAATAAACTAGTAGTGGATTTTTATTTTTCTATATCTATTTATCAGACTTCCATTGTTCCAGTAATGAGTAATTTTATGGCAAGTTATTCTCAAATATGAATAAAAAGTTGGGTATGAAATTCTATTTTAGTCTAATACTAGAAATTTCAACCATTACACACGAGCAAATTACACTACTGATTCTTATGGAAATGCAATAGAAAAGAAAAAGAACACGTGCAGGTAACAAGGGAGATTCTTGTCACTGTATAAATTTAGATTAGGATATTAATAATAACCCTTTATATATCTTCCTAATGAGGAAAGAGAATAATAAAATTTTCTGAATGTGAGGAGGTTCAGACTGAGCTATCACTAACTAGAGGAGACTGATACAGATTATATAACTTCGTTTGAGAGTCCCTAGCATTTGACTGTAAGAGGGTCCTTAGAATTAGTATACATTGGCATTGAATAAAATTGGTAATTTGATTTAAAACTTACCATGTGCATGATGAAATCATGGGAGTTTGTCTGTCACCGGGGTTAGCCCTCAGGCCGAGCTGGTTCTAGCTGCCTCATCGACAGTCCCCTGGTTGAATTCAAACAATAGAAGCCATTGGAAATCTAACAAGTAATAGATTTGTTTGCATTTGTAAAGACCATTAGAAGAAATACCAAAGAAATAATTACTAGTGAGAGTATACAGATAACTCGAAGTCACAATAAATGGTAATTGTGTAAATCCATTGTCGTTGCATTTATAAAAAACATGGATGCATTTATAAACAAAATTCCAAACGACACCTCAGTAAGCTGTAGCTTTGCAAAACTATAAGATAGCTAGATGAGAAACCCTTGAACAATTATGTAATTTCTAGTAAATTAATAACTACATTCGATATTGAAGAAAAATAATCAAAATTGTACATAGACTGCCACTGAGAATTGCTGCAAAGTAATACTGTGTTTTGAGAAAAAATTCTAAGGAAAAACCCTCGGCGAGGGAATTAGATGTCGCACTGTGTACAAAACACACTGTGAATATATAAGAAAAAATTTAAAAATACATATTTTATTGTTATTTCAATAACTAACGTTTTTGTTTATCATAATTAACATTATGGTTGGTCAAATGAGGAATGGTTATTCCATATTTCCTTTTTTATGGTTTAAAATGAGGACTTTCAGTAAATCATTTTTCTTTAACATGGGTCAGAAAGATTGAATGCTAATAGTTTCAAAACCAAGTCTCATGCTTTGTAAGAATTTTTTGTTAACTTAGTTTTATGCTTTATTTTATATATATTTTAAATCTTATTAAAAATTATAGATTTAATATAATGTTTTTTTGTTTTATTAATTGTAAATTTAAATGATTAAAATAATATAGATACTTACCAATTTCATAATTAATTTTGGATATACCAAAGTATAATCACAACCCATATTTAACTCAAGTTAATCAATTTTTTTAATGGATCTTTTTTTATGTTAGCACTTATTTGAAGACATTCAATGATGGTTTTTGTAAAATAACTAAAAATATAAAAAAATGAAACTTTGAGTTGTTATAAGGAAATATTAATAATTATGAAAAAACTTTGATATCAACTATTTTCTTCCTTGTTGTCTTGTTTTATGTGTTGAATGAGTTCCATTTTTTTCTTTTGTGCAAGAAAGTACTTGAAAATTAATATTTAGTGCTAAATTTGTTTTTTATATGTACAAATTCAATCATGATTACATACATTTGAACCACATTTTTGTTGAGATATCTCCTCGTGTGATGCAAATATGTCCATTTCTTTTACCATCTCATTGTACATTTTTTTGGACATTCCTACTGGCATGTTTCACATATTAACTCGTTGATCCTTTGAGATTTTCATAATCTTCTTGAAAAAAAAATAAACTATTTTTATATTGACATATGAAAACTAAATATAACAAAACTGATATTAATAAATGAATGATATATATATAATATATACATATAATTGTTCCAAATCATTTTAACTATGAATACTACCTTTTAAATGTTCTTTTTTTGTTGTTGTATATTTTTTCTGTTGCAAGTCTCACATGTCCCGTTGACCATTGCTCTGGAAATACTTCATGTAGTTTAGACATAATTTAGTTTTTGGAATCATTGGATTGATTTTTGTATTGTACGTGGAATGTACATCTATATGTTCATTCCACTGGATTCCTAGTATTTTTGTAAAAATCCTTCCACCCGTCCCTTTCATTAACTTCTAACACCACTCTAGATGAGCTAAGGAACAATTCATCGTCATTTAAATGTTCTATATTTTTTTCATAAAACAACATTGATTTTTCCCTTCATTCTTACTCCCTATACAACATTAATCATATATGAATTAATAGATTATTTGAAACATGTTATCTAATATTCTTAAGTACATTACTAATGAAAATTAAAAAAAAAACTCGTATTGAATAGTGTTTTTCATTCACCTCATTCATCCTTCTACAAATTTCTGATCATACTTTTACGATCTTCTCCACATAGATTAAAAATAATATTATCGACCTTCTTCATTTTTTGGCTTTGCAATACATATTAGTTAAACTTACATATAGTTCAAACATATTTATTTTGGAAAGAAATTACAAAAAATTGCATTCTATGCTTTTTTCAATGTGTTATCATTGTGTCCATTAATATTTTTGTTATTTGACACATTCTCAGATATTTTTATCAATAGACAATTTGTACGATTCCATATAAAAGTCACTAAATATATTTTATACATAAATAAATAAAAATTATGGAAAAAAAGAGCTCTTGTAACGTTGCATTTACTTGAATAAATGCACAGATCCATTTAGGCCATTAAATGCACCCAGTGTTTAATTTTTCAACATTGTGTGTGATTTTGTTAAAAATATTTTTAAATTATGACAATGTGTTTTGTAATGATAAATGTCACGCAATGACTTAATGGATCTATTTAGTAGAGGTGTGTCGGTGTGTTATATTACACTCGAACCACCTATGAACAGTTTAAAATACGATGGTGCGTTGAATGACATAAGGTACACTCATGGAAATTAGTCCACCACGAAACATATGTCCTTTTTAAAAAAATAGGACAAGTGTGACAATTTTTGGATCTAATTCAATAAACAAACCTCCTGCTTTATATGTCAAGCACCATATATATAAGTAGTACAGAAACCCATTAAATCTAAAATGGGTGAAATTAAAAACTTTAATTGTGAAATGATAGAGGAGTTCAACCCTAACTTGACATTTTGTAGTCACATAAGCAACAGTTTAAGGTAAGTACTGATTTTTTTTGTTTTAATTTTAATTAAATTTAAATAAGAACATAGATCTTATAAAATTTTACTAGTAAAATCAATAGTAAATTTAATTTTTTATTACACAGTTTTTAATTTAATTTAATCTATTTTTTTTTAATTACTTTTTAATTTTATATTTTTTTCCTAAATTTTGAACAAATCTAATAGAAATTGTAAAAATTATTGACACTAAAATTAACATTAAAATTTTAATTTTTTGCTATGTAGAGTTATGTGTGAATCACCATACCTTTCAAATTCCGATCTTTCTTCAATTCCAAAATATTTTGGTACTCCAGAGTACGTCTCATTTTCAAATAATTATATTTTAATTAAACCCTAACAGATATTGTAAAAAAAATTATTAGTAAAATTTTTACAATGCAAGGATTTAAGTAAATCACCATACCTTTCAGCTTGTAATCTTTTGAATAGTTTAGTTACTCCAAAATGGTTTGTTGTTGCATAGTGTTCTTGGTAAGTCTCTCTTGCAAATCATTACCTTGACATTTTGTGAAAAATAATCAAATAGTGAATAACTTTTTACTATTTAAATAAATTATCACTCATATTTGAATTAAAAAAAAAAATCCGAGCTTTTTTTTGTTCACTTAATCCAAAGTGCACTCACATTGTTGAGGTGCCAAATTTTTTCAACACACCAACATGATACAATTCTTTTACTTCTTTTTTTTTAAATCCCGAAAGAGTGTCATTTACATTTTAATGCAATGGTGTGGTTTGTATCCAAATGCATCCACTTTGTAATTGTTATAAGAGCACTGACATGGTAGAATTTTCCTTTACTTTGAAAATCTTGGAGACCAGTGTGTACCATTGTTTTTTATTTAAACACGTAGGTGTTGTTTTGTATAAGAGCACCAATATGGTAACATATTTTATATTTTTGAAATGCTAGAAACTAGTGTTGGTATTACTTCAATGCACTAGTGTTGTTGTTCTTTAAACACATCAATGTGATTTGTTTTCATAAGTGCCATAGTAGTGTTTTAAACCTATGTAAAATTTAATTTTCACATAAAATTTTATATTAATCTCAAATTATCTTTTAAGATGCATTAACATGAATTATCGCAGTTCATAGTATACATTTTTCACTTAAAGTCACTTTATTCTTGAAAAACTATTTGGAAGCTATATTGAAATTCAAACTATAGTTATATGGTTTCAGAAATTAATATTAGATATGCACACAAAATTTTGTTTCTATTTTTTTTAAATGGAGGGAAAAAATATCAATAATATCAAATGGCCAATTCTTCATGGCAAATTCTTCAAATTCCAACTCGTTTCATATTGTTGATAAAAGTCCTTCACAAAGTTCTCCATTTCCATATCTAGTAAGTTTAGATTTTATTTATTTTTCGATTATGTAATTGCATTGTTTTTTAATCGTTTCCAATTTGAATAATAATATATCCAAATTTGTAGGATCCTAATTTAGAATTCTATTTATATGTAGAAAATATTCCACCATTTGAAAAAAGTCAAAAGAACTTATCAAAAGAAACATATCACAGGTAGTTGGTAGATGAAAATGGACAACCTATTCACCCTCCAATTGGAATATGGCATATTCCAATTGTAATAATGGATGAGGGATGGTAATAATTGTTTGGTATAACATAATTTCATTAAGCCAATTTCATTGGTGTGCTTACCAATATCATTGATATTGTACTAAAGACATTCAATATGTTTTGAAATTAGGATACTAGTGATGATGATCGACCCACCTACCATCTTCTGGTCCACCCCACTACCACATCAACTTGAGAGAAGGTTGAATTAAGAGCAAGAATCAGAGCGGAAGCATACAAATAATGGATGAATCAACCACCTATTCAATTCATAATACATCTAAATTCACTAATTAGGAATGGCTACAACAATAATAATTTTTCATCTCAAGTTGTGAAAAGAGGCAATCAAATAGAGCTTGGTATGGATGATTACTTAGACGGTACAACTATCACAGAGGAAGTATTTTTATATACATTCCATAATGATGAGATACAGGTTGATGCTCATATCACTGATACCTTATTTAAAATCCTGAAATCTTCTTCCACCACCCGTGTCTTTGGACCTAGCAGCAAGTCAAAATCTACTTAGCTGGGGATAATGATGTTGTTTTACAGCTTGAAATAAAAGTTAGGCATGTCGAATGCATGCTTCTTGCAATATAGAGGTAATTCACTTGCATGATAAATCAAGTCCTATATATTTTGAGAGATATTGTCCCACAATTAACATAAAAAATGGTTAATTTAACAAATGTTAAATATTTACATTGTACAATTATATTCCCCACCAACTGCAAGTTATGCAAATATAAGGTTTTCCTGAGTGATAATTTATTATCGTGTAGCTTCGAAGAGGAAAATTAGTTGTTGAAAACGTTGGGTGTTGAGTACATATCATATCATGCATGTATGAATGATTGTATTATATAAAGAGGAGAATATCTAGACAAAGAGATACGTCTGAAATGTGGGCATGAATGGTATTGTAACTAGAAAAATTTCGGTAAAATACATGGTCTCTCTCTTAATATATTAAGGAACTTGACTATAATCCAAAGGATTCAAAGGTTCTTTCATTGTAAAGAATTAATTATGTTGTAGCGATTACATGCCTCACATAAAAGTTAGTCAAGAGTTATGTGAATCCCAACATATTCAATAGCCATGAAGCAAATAGAGGATACATGGCTTCAAAAATTCAAGGATGAAGTATGAAGTCTACGATTCACCATAACCATGGATGGTGTCAACCATATTCCCTCCAAAGCATCATCTATTTTGTTTGGCCTACAGTAGTGATCAATAATAATATCCCCCCATGGTTGTCCATGAAGAATTCACATCTTATGTTCACTCTCATAGTCCCTAGCAAAAGACAAGTGAAGAATATGTATGTCTACTTACATCCATTGATAGATGAATTAAAGGAACTATGGGAAGAGATACATGTGTACGATGTATCAAGAACCATAACAAGAGGGAGTAGTTTTATGTTGTATGGCATATTTTCTTACATCATACATGATTATCCAAGCTTAGGAGTTCTCTCTAGTAAATTACATTTTATTGATTTGTTTATATGTGTAACAATATTGTTTCACATATTAATTTATTTCACTGCAATTTTTTTGATGTTCATGGTCGCTAATGTTATGGTCTTTATACAAAACTTTCGCAGGTCTTGTAACAAAAGCATATCATGGAAGTAAATGTTTTGGGACTTCTCTGAGGGCTAGGTGGTCTAACCACCTATGAAAGCCAGTGCATGACTGCTTGAGGGTATTCGTCTGGAAAAAACACACTTACAAAAGAGCAACATTCACTTTCAATGGTAAACAAAGAGAACCCAAATGCATGCAATAATGACACCAACTTAATGGCTTAGAGAATATAAGAGAGATAAGGAAAAGGATTTTGCATAAATGTTCGATTCAAATGGGCATCCTATGTTCAATGATCGAGAATTCTTCTAGACTTACGTTAAGAAATTTCCCATTGGGATGAAAAGCAAAATTTGTGTTTTATGAGCTCCCATATTGGAAGCATCTTAATATTTCCGACTTACTAGATCCCATGCATCTATTTAAAAATGTTTCATCTTGTGTATGGAGGCACATATCATCAAAACAAAATGAAACTTTTCTTGTTAGGAGAGATCTTATTTCTTCAAAAACTAAAGAGAAGCATTGGCCAAAATAAGAAACTAGAGGATAGGTCTTGGTATTTCAAAGAAGGTTATGTCCCATGGGTTTTAAAGAAATATGATATTTATTTGGAAAAGGTAGTTATAATGACTGTGAGGGTGTCTTCTTCATATTGGTATTCACTACGAGGTTGCTTTATTGTGGAATACCATTTGTCAAGGTTGAAATCACATGACCATTTGAACCTTCTAAGAGTATGTATGTCAAAAACATGATTTTTTATTTTTATTTTACATTTATGCAATGGGATATTTTATAATTACTTTATGTATAATGTACTTTTTACTATGCAATGTCATCATCCTCTACTCATGCGTGGGTGTGTGAACTGTGAATTCCCCCAAGACCTGTGACATGCCATAACTAAATTATCTAAATTGTACATTCGATCACATGAAAGGATATTCACATGCCTAGCATTAAATGGTGGCATTAATAGATATCTAAGATTGTTTGTGTGTTTGAGAAGGAATTGTTTACGAGTTTCATGGACTTGCATTTGCATCTTCTAATTCACCTAGTAGATGAGGTCGAATTAGTTGGGGTGGTTTCTGTAACACTGCCCATTGTAATTAAAACAGTGATTTATTTGTTGGTTACTATTACTAGTGGTTTAACTAGGATTGAGACAAATTGACTATGGTTGCAAAATAATTTTTAAATTAATAAATAAATTTGTTGTTTCCGTTGCTGGAAATCATAATCGCTAATATCAAAGTAAATGATACTTGCTGGAATCTTAGAAGAATTAGATTCAAATTGAATTTCCTGAATTAAAATATATGGATATATATTAAACCCCTGTCAGAGATAAAGAGCGATGATAAAAGCACTGAAAGGAGAAAATAATGCTTTTTCTTTTACGAAAAATAACTAAAAAGCCTAGGCTAACGGGATATAGATTCCCAGAAGGAAAGACATTGCCAAGGAAAAATCTGTGAGAAAGATAATGTTAAATAAACATTATCAAGGCTGAGTAGGGGTTACTAAGATCTAGCAAGGTTATCATAGCTCAGGGGGAGTCAGAGATGATTCAAGGTTGGGTCGATCGGCGTTACAAGCCATAGGTTTCAAGCCTTCGAGTATTGTATAATATACTGTGAAATAAGAGGTTAATTGAAGTTCATGACATATCACTCGAAATCGAACAAAGGTAGGTGTATACACTGGGCTAGGAGAAAAGATTGAGAGGGGTTGCATGCTATCCATGCAGCTAACATGTAGTAGATTGCAACAATAAGAATGCTAAGCAAATTTGAAGAGCGGGTTGATTCCTATTATAGTTAAATTACCAGCCCATGCATACACTATAGAACCAAATGTGTATTAGCAGACTTCAATTATAAAATATTTTTAATTTTGGTCTATGTCTACAATACTCTTTCTGCCAAGCAAAATCATAATAGGTCCAGCTACATATTACCAATCCAGAAGCTCAAAATTCATAGAATAGTAAAAAGACAACATACTCAAATTAACTATATATATATATATATATATATATTACCAAATTTTGAAACTAGTCCTATGTATATCTATCTAGAAAAGTTGCATAACCACTTATTGGGTAGTTTGGAGAAATCACCAACATAAAACTTGATTATAGAATTGCTCTCAATTCAGAGCTTAACTCAAATTAATTAAATAACGTGAACAAGGTTTAATTTTAACAATCCATTCATAGTTGTAATTGAATGGCTAGCATAAAATCCCTAGAACCATTCAGAATTTAAGAAAAACTTCTAGAAATTCCTTAGAAAAATCCATTAAGAAAGCAGGATGCACCTGGGTACCGAGTATTTCATATGAGATAGCTAGTGGAATGAGTAGAATCTCGATTAGACCCACGTCAGATTAATGACTCAGCCCTACAAACAACAAATGTAGATAATTAAACAACTCGTAGGCAAAATAACATTGGGGTTAACCCTGAACCCTATCCACTAATGAAAAGGAACGTCGATTTTCAACAACTTACCAAATTCTAAAATTAGTATGCCGGAATGTGGAGACCGATTGAATCCCATGTAAAAGCAATAAGACAATATATTAGTCGAGATGTGACTCATGAAGCGATATTATTTCTTGCGGAAATGAAAAAAAAAATAAAAGGGCAATGTGTATTTACGGTTTACCTTGATGTAAGATTTTTAGAGACGTCTGCCTTCCAGCTAAAGACTAGTCACTGTGCTGATGTTGGTATGCGGTCTCTTGGTTCCAATGGTGAGAAATGACCAAGAATTTGGTAGGAATCTTAGTTGACTGGAAATGTTGCAGAACAAAACCCTTCCATAGTGAACCCCGCGAAAGACTGAATAGAGCATAGGGAAAATGGGTTAGTTACTGATAACCACCACAAGGTCGTCGGAATCCGATAGATATAGAGTACCAATATCAACAGTGGAAGCGTCTCCAAGTGGTGCATTGGAAGATTCAAGAACCTGGGGCTAGTTGGCCACCAACATTGGAATAATTAGAGTCACCCTCTATATTTTAATACTTAAACGTTATAACTCCTCATTGATAAAATTAGAATGGTGAACCTTGCTTCAATATCGACCCATCATATTTGTTGTAAAATTTAATTAAAATGGTAATCTTTACCCTGTAGACATACAATATGGTTTATATTATATTATGTGTTAAATGTATGAAAAGATGACTGTATGATTTATGGAGGTAAACAAAGGTTTTTTTTATGGCTTATGGTGTGTATGTATGTGATAAGTTGTATTAGAGCACTCAGGTTGCTACATTGACACTTGAAGGGATTGATGTGAATATAAAAAAACTAATTTATGATGTACAAAGAAAAGAAGTTGATCCAGTATGAGATGAGGAGAAAGGATTACTCCACTAGGATGATTATCTAGAAGATTAGAAGTAATGCTTGTACTAGAAGGAAACCCAGAAATGTGGGTTCAATTAGGTAGAGAAGGTCCAAATATGAATTCCATTTTGTTAGATACTGTACAAAATCTCTGATATGAAATGATGAATTTGATGGAAAATGACGAAAGGTGGTGACTTGAGCAAGAGAAGACCATGAAAATTCTCTCAGACAAGGAAAACCAATGGAACCCAAATCCTAGTCAAGATGAAGGCCACAGAGAAAAGCTCCACAGGCAACAAGAAGATCACCCAGATTTTGAGGGAGGTCCAGTGGGTAATGAAGAGGTATATGATAATTTTTCCTGTGGATAAGGACCTAAAAGAAAAAAAATAGAGTTACAAGGGGAGTTCAAGAAAATCAAACCTCTGAATTATGATGGAGAAGTATAGGAGTTGGCGAAACCATGGCTCATAAATATGAACAAATAATTTCAAATATATGAATATGATGATAATCTAAAGGTAAGGCTAGTAGTGTACCAATTGAAGTGTTGTTGGGAAAAGTATCCATTCGGAATGCCGCTATCCCACTCTAAGGTGTGATAGTGCCTTAGCAACAAACAAGGAAACTTATTTGAGTATTTCTTCTTTATGAAATGTAAATGAGGAGGAAGGATGTAACTAACTTGTGCCTTCCGCTAGTTTGTTGATCCAAATCACTCCTCTCTTCAGTAGCTCCCAGCTCCTTGCTCCTTCACCGGCCTAGCTTCACCGAATTCCTGCAAGATCACAAGAGAGAGAAACTACACGAAGATATAGATATACATTCATAAAAAGCTCAAGATCATATTAAGCTAAACATGTAAGTATAACAAAACATCATTGATACACAGCATGTAGGAGAAACTAAAATAGTTTATTGATAGAATAAGAAAGTCCAAGAGGAGATACAACCAAGTGAGTTCCGATCCAGCATCTACCTCCCAGCAAAGGAATCCCTTCCTCTCCTCCAACAAAGCATAAATCACCCAATGTACTAATCTCAATCTCAAACCAACATCAATTCTCTACAAAGTACAAAATTCTAGCCTCTTGAACCTATGGGTGAGAGATCCATATATAGATGTAAGCAGAGAGGATGAGTCAGCTTATGTTTTGACTTGTGGCTTCTCTCTATCAATTCTTGCTTCCACTTGGAGGTTGAGAGCCTCTTACTCATCACTAGTCGAATTCATTGAGGCAAGTGTCATTGGAGAAGATTCTGGAAGCTTCCATGGTCTTTCCACCTCGTTGAATGAGCTTGCCATTTGTCATTTCCCGCTCAGTGCACCCTGGTAGTGCTTCCACCTGCGTTGCAACGCACCTAGCCAGTGTAGCCTCTGCATTTCAACGCAGGCAACTAGTGGAGCCTCTGAATTGATCCTGATTTGACTAGTTTTGGGCAGTTTCTGGTGGAGAAGTTCTGGGAGAAGCTGTCATTTGTTGACCTTATTCCTTTAGGGGTAGGAACAACTCTTTTAGGGACTTTGGATCCCTTGGATTATGGACATTTCATGTTCAATGTTGTAAGGCACAAAAATGTCTATAACAGTTGCCCCCTAAAGTATGTGGCCGTCTATCAGATGAAATGCTTTATTAGGAGGATCTGAAGTTCTTTCAATGCTGGGAGGAGACTTGTAATAAGATACAATACAATACATTATTTGTCATACTGTTTTCATGGTCTAGCTGAGGCGGGCATTCCCATGCTCAGCTTTATAAATTCATTTTCCTGTACATAGAACAGACAATCGTCTGATGGTAGGCTGATGATTTTGATGAAATCATCATCCTTTTGGTAGGATGATTATCTGCTGCAGTGCTGTACATGTCAATGTCTTTATTTTTCCTGAATATATATCACAGCCCGGATGGATGAAACTAGATCCGGGGTCTTCAATCTCATCTTATCTTCACTCTAAGTACAAGTCGATCCATGTGAGAAATGTTCTGAAGTCGAGCATGGAAAGACATCGCTTGATTACCAGTCAATGATGTAAACCGTTAACAAGCACCAGAGGAATCACCAATAATGATAATGACCCTCAAGGTACTGCAGTACAATTCACGTGGTGTGAATAAAGGACTTGGCGTCGAACACCACGCAAAATCTTTTGGTCGAAGGTCATTGATGTATACCTGTCGCCGGAAGTGAGAAACTTTCCATTGAGGCATGCAAGCTTCAAAATACTGAAGGGGGTGTTCCTAGATCAACTTCTTGGATAATGTGTTGATGTCAACAAGAAGCGATCCGTCAAAGGAGGGCCTTAATGTATCCCCCATCAGTGACACGGAACAGAGCAAATGATTTTGATGGAGGTGAAAACGATCTGATGATATATGGTTCAGGGTGGCGGTCATGAAAGAATGAAGTATAATGTATGGTAGTGGATGGGACACAGTTGACTTCTCTGGATGACTTCTCTTGAACATATTGGCGAAACTTGTGTGATGGATTGGTAGCATTTACCCCAAAGGTGGATGGTATGGCGAGACCATGGCGATGTGACCGGTGAATGAAACAACCCAACCCGACTCAGGCATGGAGTGGAAGTGTCATGTTCAAGAGCGACTTGCTACCAATAAAGTTCTTTGAGTTTCTTCCCAATTTTTCCCCAGTCATTGCTGACCAGTACCTATTTATTTTTGTCAAGCTTGAGGAGGATAACATATGCTTGTTCTATAATTTTCCCTTCGGGCAAACCCATCTCTATGTTTTAACGAGCCTAGCGATAGTGAAACTCGTTCTCGTCTAAAGACAAGTTTGTCACTATTAATGTTTTTTAACGAGTCTAACGACAAAGATAACTCGGTCCTTTTCGTTTTTAGAGAGTCTGAAAAGGTACGTAAAGATAACTCCAAAGTTCCTTTTTCGTCATCTAATCCCTTAAGTCCGAAAAAGTGTAAAACAATACAGAGGGGATGATTTTTCGATAGTTTTAACGAGCCGAACAAAACAAGCGCTCGATCTTTTTGTGCAATAATCCCTCAGGTCCAAAAAGATTAAAATCTAGAGGAGGGATAGCAATTCCGGTCGCTTTAACGAGCTGGAAGGCCAAAACTCGGCAATCTTTTCATATTTTACGAGTCAGGTGAAAAGAGCTTAAAGAAGACTCGTCTTTTGAGGAACGAGTGATAAAATGGGTTAGCAGCTGATTCCAGGTAAGGGTTGGAATTTTTCAATCACGGCAGTGTCACAAGGATGGCTAGTGAAATCACTCTTCGCAACTGTTCCTCAAAATGTGTAAACAATCATATGGAGGTGAATGACCGGCCAATGGAAAAGTGGAGGTGACAGTGCAAACATGACCAAGGCTTTAATGGCTGATAATGTTACATTCACGGTTGTTATTTACCGGAGGATAGTTCATTTTTTAAAGAGCTTAAACGTGGGTTGAAACACTTGCTCGATCTTATGTTTATTTTTTAACGAGCATGAACTATGTGCTAAAACTGCTCGATCTTATGTTTATTTTTTAACGAGCATGAACTATGTGCTAAAACTGCTCGATAATCCAGTCATATGATAAGAATGTCTCATGTAAGATCCCATTTTTTATGGAGCTTGCGCCTTACAAAGCTATGTCCTGCATCCTTTCGTTATGCGAGTTCGGAAACAACTAATCCTACGAGTTTAAAGGGTTATACCTACAGGTTTAAAGGGAGGACCTAAAAATTTAAAAAATAAATAGCCGCCCCTTGCTTGCACTCCAAAAGGGTTGCATGGCCCCAGGTATAAAATAGAGTTTCAAGGTTACCCCTACTTTAGTCCGATAAAACATTTGTTTCAGCGAGAGAGGCCTACCTCTTACAGGTCACCCAAAGATTGTTCTATTAATCTTTCAAACAAAACACTTCTTCGGCAATGTCTACCGAGATAGACAAAGGTGATTGACTCAGTTCTGTCAACTCACATAACTTTGACAAGAGAATCTTATTCTAGAATAACCCTCTTCCAGCATGGGCGGGGTACAGACTAGTCATATTTTCCCACGGAAACCTACCCTATACCCAAAGTTTTCCTGCCGAAGCAGACCAAGACGCATGCCCCCTGGGTTCCAGTCATATCCCTCCGAATTACTCGCGCTCATCGGGAGGACGGACCGTGGGTTGAGACATTTCTTGCGTGAAGAGACCATTTAGGGATGGTATATGACTATTTGCGATGCGTGATCCGGGAAATGAAAGCTGGTCCACGAGCTTGACCACTCTTCCTTCGTGCGGAAAACACATTACTCTAAAGAGTAAGGAGACAATGGCTCGCATGCAATATATATAGTCTCGTCAAGGAGTAGGTTATAATCCAAGGGTCCTTGAACGACCATCACGTTCATTTGAACGATCTTCCCTTTCAATGTTATGGGCACATTGGGGAGGATCCCTAAAGGTCGACTGGTTCCTTTATCAAAACCTGTTAGATTTCTCATTTCAGGCAAAAGCGCTGGCGAACCAAGCGCTTTCCAAGCAATAGAGGAAAGGATACTCACAGATGCACCCTCATCAATGATGGTGCCAGCCATGACCATTCTGTATATTTGGACGATAATTATGGATCGTATGCTTGCTGGAAAATGGGGTCTGCCTAGTTGGTTCCAGTCGAAGGAGACAACTAGGTTGCTTGGTGGTGGGACCGAGTAGAAGGCCAGGTATCGCTCTGACAAACTTCCTTCCTGCGATAAAGGAATGGGGGGATTGCCCCCGTGCTCGTCGGAGTCTGTGTTGATGAAGAGAATTTGGATGGTTTTATCTTTATCCTCTTCAGTGACTGTATCATTCGAAGATAAATCCTCTGAAGGCAAGATAGGGTCAACTGCCGCCTCGACCTTTTGACTTTCATCGGGTATGGATTCAGCGGGTTCATCTTCAATGACCGGCGCTTCAGCTGACCACTTGAGTGGGCCAGCTGGATTTTCAACTAACGAAGGACTCGGCAAGAGTTTTTTATATCCAAGAGGAAGTCGTAACGGTGAAACCGGACGATCATCCAAAACTCTTTTTGCTTCGTCTAAGAAGGGACAATGGTGGATAGCATGATTGCCTTCACATAGTCTACTCGGAGATCTAGCTCTCCCTTTTTGTCCAAGGACTTCACTTTCGCTAGTTGACGGTATGCATTCAACATGGCTATCAGAGGTTGATGCCAGCGGATTGTGCAAACGGGGAGACCAGTCCCTTAGTATCCGAGGGATGCAGGGACAATCTCTGTGGAAATGGTCTCCCTTGCATATGACACATGGCGATTTAGGCCTAGTGAGTACTGTGTGTGGATTTTTTTCAGACGACACTTGTTTGCCCCCAGTCGCTTTTGGTTCCTTCTTCTTCTTCTCTTTCTCCTTCTTTTCCTTCTTCTCCTTAGGAACTTGGTTTTTTGTTTTACCCGTTCCGTCAAACGAAGAGGAAGGAGGAGAGGAAGAATTAGAGGAAGTAGAAGGCTGGTGGGTAACTCTGGACTGGTCTAACTGTTGATTCGACTGTTCAGGAATAGTGGTGTTCTAAACGACATTGGTTGAGAAGAGCCAGACCGGAAAGCCAATTGTCAGTCCTGGAAGCGACAATGTGGCCATATGGGGCGCACCAACATCTCCCCAAGAGGAGAAGGGACTAGGATTTCCACGAAGGGGAATTCCTTGGTTGGTAGGCTCCATTTTCTCAATATAAAGATCAACGCAGGAAGAAGGGTATGAATATTCAGTTTAAAATAAATTTTAACGACACTTATACACAACTTGCTTTTTCAATTTTAAAGAGTCAAGAAAAAGCAAAAGATGACTCTAGTCGCCTTCGATGTTTTAACGAGCTCGAAGTGACAAATGCTCGGATGGACTTTTTCCGTTATAGAGTCTGAAAAAGGCCAAAAGGAACTTCTCTGGAGTTCTAGGTAGAGGGTGTGCCAAACTTTTCGCAAAACCGCAGAATACTTTTTAAGGTACAGGCGGTCAATCCTCCCGAATGTTGTGTTCAATGCATTGCGATCAATAGGGCGGCTGACACGGATTCCTAAGGATAAAGGTTTTATGCCTATAGGGGTCTCCCAATATATACTCGACGGTACATGGGAGCACAATCTGTAATGGCGCTTATCGTCTCTCAGGAGGAATCACCCAACCATCAGCGAGATCGATAGTCACCAGGTTTTACGACGCCGGAACACGTCTCTAGCCTAGATCTCTATGTTGCGCGTTAAGTTACAAAGCGTTGTTAAGTTCATTCAATTTATTTTAGGTTGATATTTCTTATAAGTTTGCCTTTTTGGATAACCACGAGATGTATGATATAATTCCTAAATGCAGTCTAAAGATGATAAGCAAGCTTTTATATCTTTTCAACAATGAAAATCCTAGCTACAAGGGGAAAAGAAAGACACCATCTTTTCTCAAAGAGCATAGAGCACACAGTAATGCACTTTTCCCTAAATCAAACCATGCAAACTATCAAAATGAAAATGCACATATGCATGTATTTGTTTTCACTTTATTAATATTGATGCCTAAAAAGAAAGTTGTTGTACAAATTTGAATTCGATTTCAAGTGAAAAACATAAACAAACTCCTTTTTCGAAATCAAAAAGACGATTATGACACTTTATGATTTACTTGTTTAGACACTAGAAATGCATAAAATCAAACCAAATGACAAAAGTAAAAACTTAATCAACTGTGAACAGCAAACAAACTCACTCCTAAGATCAAAACGACACTTATGACAGGTCTAGATCTAAGGGCGACAGTATGACTAGTTTACTTTTGTAATGGGAAACTGCAAATGACGTAAAAAATACACAAACAACAAATACAACTTATTTATACAACTGAGGCGGAATTCAGGCAAAGAAAAGGGGTTTCAGATAGGTACATTGACTGATAACAGGCTGCAAAAAACAGAGATAAAACTGAGCAAAAGGAAGCAGGGAACCATAGCTGCACAAGGCAAAGGCTGATCGGCGCACCCTCAGCACAGAGAAACTGAACTTCAGCGTAGGTAGCATTCACGGGACCTGCGTTGAAATGCAGAACCTCTTCACAGAGTTTGCGCTGACGCAGAAACGAGAATTGTTTCTGGGTTCTGGGTCACGGTTTGCAGTTTAATCTACAGTTTTTGGCTGGATAAAAGCTATCAGTTAGGTACAATTAGGAGGATGATTTAAAGGAGGACTAAGATCTATCACAAAGGGTTGTTAGAGAACTTGTGGATCAGCTGTTCAGATCATAAAAACAGGCCCAGTGAGTGGACTAGAGTGGCAGATCTCTACTTTGCATTTGAAAATGGCAAATGCATTTCGATTCGGCACTCCTGAGTTTATGAGAAGAACAACAATAGAAACACAAATAAACTAACAAGATACGATCCCCAGCGGAGTCGCCAATTTGTTGTTGGGAAAAGTATCCATTCGGAATGCCCCTATCCCACTCTAAGGTGTGATAGTGCCTTAGCAACAAACAAGGAAACTTATTTGAGTATTTCTTCTTTATGAAATGTAAATGAGGAGGAAGGATGTAACTAACCTGTGCCTTCCGCTTGTTTGTTGATCCAAATCACTCCTCTCTTCAGTAGCTCCCAGCTCCTTGCTCCTTCACCGACCCAGCTTCACCGAATTCCTACAAGATCACAAGAGAGAGAAACTACACGAAGATATAGATATACATTCATAAAAAGCTCAAGATCAGATTAAGCTAAACATGTAAGTATAACAAAACATCATTGATACACAGCATGTAGGAGAAACTAAAATAGTTTATTGATAGAATAAGAAAGTCCAAGAGGAGATACAACCAAGTGAGTTCCGATCCAGCATCTACCTCCCAGCAAAGGAATCCCTTCCTCTCCTCCAACAAAGCATAAATCACCCAATGTACTAATCTCAATCTCAAACCAACATCAATTCTCTGGAAAGTACAAAATTCCAACCTCTTGAACCTCTGGGTGAGAGATCCATATATAGATGTAAGCAGAGAAGATGAGTCAGCTTATGTTTTGACTTGTGGCTTCCCTCTGTCAGTTCTTGCTTCCACTTGGAGGTTGAGAGCCTCTTACTCATGACTAGTCGAATTCATTGAGGCAAGTGTCATTGGAGAAGATTCTGGAAGCTTCCATGGTCTTTCCACCTCGTTGAATGAGCTTTCAATTTGTCATTTCCTGCTCCGCGCACCTTGGTAGTGCTTCCACATGCGTTGCAACGCACCTAGCTAGTGTAGCCTTTGCATTTCAATGCAGCCAGCTAGTGGAGCCTCTGAATTGATCCTGATTTGACTAGTTTTGGGTAGTTTCTGGTGGGGAATTTCTGGGAGAAGTTGTCATTTGTTGACCTTGTTCCTTTAGGGGTAGGAACAACTCTCTTAGGGACTTTAGATCCCTTGGATTATGGACATTTCATGCTCAATGCTGTAAGGCACAAAAATGTCTATAACATGAAGGAAATGCCACCCTATGGTGGGAGGAGATTAAAACTGTTCAAGGTATTGATGAGCAAGAAGTTTCTTGGGAAAAGTTTTAGAAACATTTTAAAGATAAGTATTTGACTGAGTGGATTTATGATTAAAAGGAAAAATAATTCCATGATATGAGGTTGGGACAATATTCCATCAATGAATTTATAACTAAAATTACCTCTTTATTAAGATATGTTACTTACGTTTGTCAGGAAAAATATAAAGTGCAACGATTTACTAGAAGCCTACATGCCTTCATGAAAGAGAAATTAGAGTTTGATAGACCAAATATAATGGATGAATCCATTCGAAAGGCTCGAATTTTTTACCATCAAATTAAGCATAAAGAAGACAACACCAAGACTTGGTCAAGCAAAATTGGGAAAAATAATTCTTGAAAAACATAAATGAAAGAATAGTTGGAATGAAAAGTGCAGGTCAAAAGGGGTCGAGTGGGGCTCCAATTAAAAACCAACAGAAAGTTAGATCTCAAAATGAACTAAGACAGAATGAAGCATCTAGTAAAATAGAGCCCAATTAAAATTGGAAGCCCCCTTTCTAGTCGTGGGGTTGTGGGGAACCCCATTACTATAAAAATCCTGCCCACCACAGTAGGGCAGAATGAACTGCTAACATCAAAGAGGCCTCTACTATTGGTGAAGTAGAAAGGGGCATACCAAGGGTTAATGAAACCTTGGAGGATCATCAAGTGGAGTATCAACCAATAATGGTGGAGCTTGAAGGTAAAATATGTAGCCATCCTGTTTCCATTTTGATAGACCCTGGTGCAAGCCTAAGTAATATTAGCCCAAAAATAGTTTATTTATGTCATATGTAAAGTATGAATTTCAGGAATTCTTGGCTAGTAAAGCTAGCCACCGGAGCTAAAAGAAGAGTAATTGCAAAGGTAGAAAAATTGCATAATTGATATAGTTGGACATCAAGTTAAGGAAAATATTAATTTTCTACTGCTAGGCTCCTATGATGTATTGATAGGCATGGAATATATGGTGTTAGCCTCCTATTGCAACAGGGTATCATCTTTCATGATTGACATTTTTACATGCCAAATATGTCATACTTTGCAAGCTGCAGTGTTCCATATTTCCACGAGGTGCCATGAAGTATGCTTAGTCTAAAGGCACTGCTGTATTCCAATTTTTTATGAGTAGCTCCAGTTTTTGAAGAGTTTTCATTTAAGGGAGGTCCAAACAGTTTAATCTTGGTCTCCCTAGGTTTCAATTTCCTGTTTTAGAATATAGAGAAAGATATCTGTCCAAACAGTTTAATCTTGGAAGATTAATAGATAGGTAGAGAATCAAAGGGACCCAACTGTTTAATCCGGGCCCTGGCAAAAATAAGTGTAGATTTAGATAGGAAAAATTCAAAAGAAAAATTGTAAATCTGGGTTTGCAAGTCTATGTGCACCCAATTCAAAAGAACAAAAAATGTTAGGAAGGTAGGCTGGGTAGGTAGCTGTGTGGTTGCAGAAAGGCAATTTATGATCAATTTTGCGTTACAAAGTGCTTTATCTTTACAGGTCACAGTGCAGGCAGTTTTCATGCAAGGGAGCTCAAAGGTGGACATAACTAACTCCCCCTTCTTCTAATTCCCCAAGTCACTTACTAATTTCCCAAAGAGGTCAAGATCTGCTTGATTCCTCTTAGTTTCATCATCATCCATCTCAGTTGCCTTGGTGAAGATCTGCTTCACTCAAGGATTTTATTTCTTTTCAAAACTCTTTTCCCCAAAATTAGCCTAAGGTCCCTGACCTTCGCGCCTGCTTATCACCTTCATATTAACTACTAACAAGTATTATATAACTCCCTATCAGTTTTCCCCTTTCCCCTACTAAAACTTTGTATATAAAATTCCCCTATGTAAATATTCCCCCCCTGGCAATATAGCCATATTATTTCTAAATCAGGGAAAGAACAGTCCATCTAGGGCTGCTTTTAGCCCATCCGTGTCGAAGCAGGGATTAATCTGACACCTGGCTAGATTAATAACCTCTTCCCTAGCCCTAAAACCCTCAAAAACCCATGTTCTACCCGTTTTTCCTAATTCCTAACTGCAAATACATTAACCCGCGCTCGTATTAACCCCCAAAACCCACTAAACCTAAGTTCCAAAACCCACCTACGTGCGTTATTAAATTTGGAATATTTTGCGCATATTCCCCGCCCGTATACCCTCGCCAACTCGCCATCGCCGCCAGCCGTTGGATCATTCGCCCCGCAGATCTATGGCTGACGAGCCCTCCCATCCCTGAACCGCCCGAAGCTTAGTGTCCGGGAGATGGGCGGTATTACCGTCGTACTCCCGCCACGCGTCAAGCTCTAGGGTGTGGCGGAGCCCCTCCCCCCAAAACCGCCCAGGCGCTAAGGCGGTGCGCCCAAAACCGCTTACCGCCCTCCCCTGTGACGTAAGCCCCACGTCACCTGCCGAGTCACCTGCCGAATCACCTGCCACGTGGCCTCCTGCCATCGTACCCTACCACTGTACATGCAATGTCACCGTTCGTACATGATGACGTCACCCGTTGACATCATCCCATCACGTCATCATGCTGACATCATCGCTGACGTCACCCACCGTACGAAGTCACATCTGCTGACGTCATCAACACTTTTTGGCGCGAAGGGCAAAAATCACACTTCAGAGCCACGAAATCAATTTTTGAGGCAGTTTTTGATGAGAATGGGGAATCTTCAGGGAATATTTTCATTCTAAAGCCCCCAGGAAGCCTGAAAGGCACTGAATGAACCATTTTTCTTCGTGAAGCACTCAGAAAGGAGCAGAAAAGAGTTTTGAAGAAAACAGAGGTCGAACAACGACCATTAAATGAATATTTAACACACAGCATGTCAGAACAGCATCGGTTTATTGCCAAAGAGTATCAACCGAAGATTTTTTAGGGGCTCGAAGCACCTGAACATTGATGAGCCCCCCCAAAAAGTCAAATCAAGAGGCGTAAGCCCATCCTTGCCCTAAAATCACAGTTAAAGCTTTAAATGCAGACAGACGGCAGAGATGCAGAAATCCATACACATTTATTTCAGAAAACACTGCAGCAAGCCACCAAGGACAACATCATTTAGTCAGTTTTGATATGGTGGCCCTGAGCACAGCCTGAGATAATTTTTGCATTTATTTCTGGATAGGATTAGGTTAAGTAATCATCTTTCTTTCAGACCTGATTAGGTCAAGATGTAATAAAGGAACTCTGTGGATAGCTTTTCCCTATATATACCGCCCTCTACATTGTTACAAGGGTTGGTTGATTGAGAATTTTCGCTGGAGACTCGCATTGTATACCTGAGTTTTTTCTATAATCAAAGATTTCCGAAAGCTTGGAGAGCAAACTGACTGTTGTAAATGAATGTTTTTCGAGATATGAAGAGGGAATTCTTGTGCTACAGCCTGAAGCAATAAGTGCATCCTACCTTTGTTTATTGTTTACCACTATCTAAATAACAGAAAGAAAGAATAGCTTAGAATTTCTTTAAATACACTCTATGCTCAATTTCTGCTATTTCTTTATTTTTTCCTCTGATTGAATTGGTTATGAATATGAATTCCTCCTCGCTCATGTTTACCCTGATTCACTTGTGTTGGCCAATTATCTAGGGATTCTTCACTGCCCCTAGGTAGAGCTCTGTTACCTCCATCTGTTAAGTTGATTGAGAGATTCTTAACTTCCTCTCATTACTTAGCATTCTTCCCATCACTTAAACCTAAAATATTTTTTCATTCTCAGCTATATTGCTCCATTTTACCTCTCCTATGACCGAAGAAATGCACCAGCAGTTCTCCTCCTCGACTCCACGCCCAATGGTTTGAAACTTCTAGACTATGCCTTGCCTCTCTATCTGAAAACATCAATTTTCCCATGAAAAACAAACAGAAACCCCGCGAACTCAAAACCTAGCCTAAAATTCTTTTCAACAAAGCTAAATCTAAAAGAGAGAGCCCTCTCTGATTGCAGGTTGGCTAGAACCTGCAGTCCAAAGTTGGTCTGTGGTTACCTCGGCCGTATCCTTTTCTGGACCTTAAGGACAACTTGAGTGATAACATAATGGCTACTCCGCTGGGAAACTTCCTCAGATAGTTTCACAAAGAAGGTATGAAAGCTTCGCTGAGACCATAAATCAAACTTTCCAACTCCTGTTTATCTCTTAAAACTACAAATGAAGCCTGAATGTCAGCCAGGAAGCCTTTGAAACTGTTTTTTTCTTTACATTAACAGGAGTAAATAAATGTTGCTTTAGTCAATCTTCATGCTAGTTTTAAGTTACAAACAAGTTGTCCCATATTTTAATTAGTCCCTTGTTGATTACAAAAACATTCCCAGCAAAAATACCCAAAAAACAATTCGGAAGTTGGCTCCCAAGAAAAATCCACGATATACCAGGTCAAATCCAGATCCCAACCCTCCAGCTCTTTTTGAAATCCCTAACATAATCTCGAAAATCCTTACGAAGCAAGAAAGACAGGAAAATTTTGCTGATTTGAACCCCGAAACAGCTTACCCTAGCTGTATTCCAACTCCTGTCAAGGTTTTGTTCCAGTCAACCCCTATTTCGCTTAGTTCATCATCTACATCTCGTAGTACTCCTTCCACACCTTCATTCACTATACATATTAACACTACTGTTGTTTCCAACATTCCAGTTACTCCTGTGATCCCCGTTACTCCAGTTGTTCCACTTATCCCCGTTGTTCCACTTATACCTACCAATATGGCTAATAGATAAAAACCCATGCAATTACCTGCTAATGTTGGGGCTTTACCTCAAGAGTACCAATCGAAAATCACATATTTTGACAGCACTGGTCCTTTCACATCCCTTCAGCACACCAGAAAGATGCAAGACTATTTTGAAAACTACGAAATAGATGATGATAGTGTGAGGATGAGAATTTTTGTTCAGAGTTTAACAGGTGATGTAAGAACTTGGTTCAGATCACTTGCTGCAAATTCCATAACAACCCCAGATGAGCTTTACCAATCCTTTACCAACAGATGGGAGAAAAAGAAAGACCCCTTGCACATACTAGCTGAATATGATACGATCAAACGAGGTCCTCAAGAAACTGTTTTGGAGTACTGTGAAATATTCAATAATGTATATAACGCAATACCACAGAACCTAAGGCCTCCACCTGACCTTGCCTTGTACAAATTTTCTGATGGATTCGACCCGGATATGGCATACCAGTTAAAAGAAAGAGCTCCTCAAACCCTTGCGGACATGCAAAATGTTGTTGTCAGCGTAGAAGCCAATTTAATTGCCAAAAGAAATAGAGCTAGAATGGAAAGTAGAACCACCTTTAAGGAAGAACCCTCAGCTTTTGATCAAAAGCTTGATGCTATCATCAGTCGGAATAGTTAGGATATTCCGACACATAGGAAATAGTTAAGTTCAACTTGGTCTAGTATAGAGTTAGGTATAGAGTTAGGTAAAGAGTGTTTCTTTACCGTTGTACATTTTGTAACTTACAATCCGACCGTCACGATATGTAGTGATCCGACGGTTCACTCTCTCCTCGGTATTACCGACACTTGATCTGTGGCTTGACACCCGATTGGTCCATGAGTTATATTTAAAGCGCATGGAGGGTCATTGTTCGGGTAATCCGTGCATGAGAGAAGCTTATGTAAATTTTCATTCTTTGATTAATAAATTGCCTGTAGTAGCCACGTTGGCACAGGCCGTGGACTGTTTCCCTCTTTGAGGGGGGTTTTAACCACGTTAAAAATACTGGTGTATTGATCTGTGATCTGGTTGTGAGCGTTGTCCTTTTAGTGTTCTTTCTGAGGAACTTACCCTGTAAATTCCTACATGGTATCAGAGCTATTTGATGGCCGCATCCATTGGTAATCCAAATCTGAAGCCGGTAGAACTGCATCCGACTGCCGTTTCCTAGATCTGCTGTTTTTTACTACTTTCAGGCTGAGAGGACTGCTCTGTTGTGTTCGGAGCATCTGTTCCAGTGAGGAACCCCTTTCGTTTCACGCCAAAAGGTTTCCGGTAGCCCTAGCTGCGTCATTTTTAAGATCTGGATGTATACAGTCTTTATTTGCAGTTTACTGTTATTTTCTCTCTGCTTATTTCGGTTTCGGTTTATTTAGCTTTTTTTTAACCGGATCTATACCTTTCATTTCTGCGTATGCTCTTTGCCCTGCGACTCTGTGCGATCTGGGCAAATCAGAAACAAAAAGGAAGGATTTTTCTCATGCGTATGCTCTTTTCCCTGCACCTTAATGTGATCTCGGAAAATCAGAAACATTGAGAAAAATATTTAGTTTTTCGGCTAAAGCTAACTTTGAGCCGCAAGGTTCATTTATTAAAAATATCTAGTTTTTTGGCTAAAGCTAACTTCGAGCCATAAGGTTCGTTTTCTTTGCATGTCCGTGTTGGGCTTTGTGTTTTGTGTTTTGTAGGGAAAAAGAGCTTTCTCAAGGCAAGCACGCAAACCAAGGCCCCCCCCCTCTCTCTCTCTCTCTCTCTCAAATTTTTTGTATAGATCAATTGGTTCAAAGCTATTTTAAGAGAGTAGAGGTCTTGGGTTCAAGTCTCAATTTTGTGGGGGCAGATTTTTTTCATTTCCGCACATTCACACACTTTGCCGGCAACTTCAACAATTCTTTTTTCAAAAAGCCATAACTTCTTCATCCGGAAGCCTTTTTCAGAGCCGTTTTTTTAAAACTGCCTAATTTTTCGAGATCTATCCATTGGAACACTTACTTTCAGCATCTTCAACTTCAATATTTTTTAAATGGAAAGTCCAAGCCAAGTCATTCTTGACAGCACTAACTACTTCCAATGGATATCCTACATGGAAGATTTACTTAGAAGTAAAGGTCTCTATACAATAGCCACAGGCCAAGAGAAGAAACCAAAAGATGAAGACAAGGCTGCAAAATGGGAAAATAGACAAGATCAAGCACGTGGTTTGATAGGGATGTCTATTTCTCCTGATCTTAGATTCCATATTGCAGAACTTGATACTCCTCATGAAGCATTGGAACACATCACTAAAGTTTTTGGGATTAAAAATGAAATTAGAGCCCATCAACTTGAAAATGAGTTGCTTACATTGGATCCTAATAATTTTTCTTGCATTGAAGATTTCTTGTCCAAATTCAAGACCCTTAGATATCTCTTGGAAGGTGTTAAGGTTAAGAAAGAAGATAGTAACCTTATTTATTCCATCCTTACTAAGTTGGGACCAGCCTACTCTGTATTTGTTTCCACTTTCCATTCTACAAGGGAAGCTTTCATTTGTCAAGGAAAAGACTACAAGGCCCCTTCCTTTGACTCTTTTTGTGATTCTTTAATAAGAGAACAAGAAAAACTCTTACACCTTGGTCTTCTTAATCTTGGAAACTCTTCCAAGAAAGCATTAGCCGCCCAGCAGCAACCAAATTCAAAGAATGCTAAGAAGTCCTATCCTAAAAAGAATGGTCCTAAACCAAACAAGGGTCCTAAGCAAACTCAGCCTCAAACTGAAAGATCATTTCAGCAAAATGATAAGACCAATAAAAACAAATGGAAGAAGAATGATAGACATTGTAACTTTTGTAATCAAGATGGCCACTTAGAATCTAAATGCGTTAAGAAGATGGAAGCCTTGGAAGCCACAATGAAGAAACATAACATCCATGTGGAGCATACTTCAACTTCAACTTCAGGAATGGCACTTTTTGCATGTCGTTGTTAATCATCTCAGTCTGGTTATGCATTAAATGTATCTTCTTCTTCTCATTCTCATGAGTGGCTAATTGATTCTGGAGCCTCTTATCACATGGCCAAAAACCAAGCCATGTTTTCTTCTTTAAATGCTTGTAACACCAAAAATATATATGTTGGTGATGATAGATCTCTTAATGTTGTAGGGACTGGAACTGTTCATCTAGACAATGGTCAGTTTAATGATGTATTATGTGTTCCAACCTTATCCTGCAACCTTCTATCTGTATATCAGATAACTCATTCAGGTGAAGGTAAAATTGTTGAATTTTCACCTCTTGATGTTGTAATCAAGGATCTGAGAGATCCTAAACAGATTCTAGCTATTGGTATTGCTGATGATTCCACAAGGTTGTATAAGTTTCACAACTTTAGGTCATCAAATCTTCCCTCAGTATTTGTTGCTCATAATGATCAAGTGAGCAAACTTTGGCATGAGCGATTTGGTCACTTAAACTATCACTCCCTTTAGCATCTATGTAAAGAAAATATGGTGACAGGTCTTCCTATGGTATCTTGCAGAGATGGTGTTTGTTCCGGATGCGTACTCGGAAAACATCATCATGATAGTTTTGGAAAACGTGCCTCTTGGCACGCCTCAACCCCTTTACAGCTTGTGCACAGTGATTTATGTGGTCCACTTCCTGTTGCTTCATTCTCTTGCTACAAGTATTTCTTAACTTTCATTGATGATATCTCTAGATGCACTTGGGTATACTTCTTAAAACTCAAGAGCGAAGTATTTAACACATTTTTGGCCTTCAAAGCCTTTGTTGAAAAAAAATCTGGACATCAAATTCTTAAGCTAAGAACTGATAATGGTGGATAATATGTTAAAAACACATTCATCAACTTTTGCACCGAAAATGGAATTCAAATGCAACATACTGTTCCATACACTCCACAACAAAATGGTGTAGCTGAAAGGAAAAATCGCACCTTAAAGGAAATGGCTAATTGTATGCTGCAATCTAAAGGACTCAGTCTTAGTTTTTGGGCCAAAGCAATTAATTGTGCAAATTATATAATCAATCGCACTCCTACTAAGGTTCTAAAGAATATCACTCCAGAAGAAGCTTGGAGTTCCATTAAACTAGATGTAAGTCACTTTCGTGTTTTTGGAAGTGAAGCATGGGCCCATATTCCAGATGAAAAGCATAAAGCTTTAGAACCTAAGAGTGAGAAATGTACGTTTGTTGGATATTCTGAAGATGTAAAAGGTTATAGACTTATTCCATTTAAGTCCAAAAATGTTATCATTAGAAGAGATGTAAAATTTGATGAAAATAAATCGGCCTGCGAGCCTAGTCCGGCGGATGTGCCACCTCTTCCTATCTCTTCTACTTTTGAAAACATTTCTTCTTCAGATGATGAAAGTGAGGATGATAATCCTCCCCCACCTTCTCAGGATCCTCAACTTCCAAGATGGGTCTGTGCTACTCGGGATGCAGCAGGTGATCTTGCCGGTGATCCTACAGATCAGCGACGTAAACGTTCTCAGTTTGAAAGAGCCTCTTCTTTACTGGCTCAAGCTCCAGTAAATCATGATCCTGAAACTTTTGCAGAAGCTTCACGCCATCCACATTGGGAAGCAGCTATGAATGAAGAATATCATTCATTGTTGGCAAATGATACATGGGATCTTGTTCCTCTACCAAAGGGACGCAAACTTGTTAGATGTAAATGGGTTTACAGAACCAAGTATCGACCAGATGGGAAAGTTGATAAACATAAAGCTCGTCTTGTTGCTAAGGGCTTTTCACAGGTTGAAGGCATTGACTACACTGAAACCTTCTCCCCTGTTGCCAAAATGAACTCTATCCACCTTGTTCTTTCCCATGCTGCCTCTTTAAAATGGGAAGTCCATCAGATGGATGTTAAATCTGCCTTCTTACATGGGGACTTGCATGAAGAAATCTATATGGAACAACCCATTGGCTTCATCCAAACAGACTCCAGCCTTGTATGTCGACTTAAGAAATCTCTTTATGGTCTCAAGCAAGCTCCTCGGGCTTGGTATGCCAAAATGGATAGCTTTCTTTTAGAATCTGGCTTTTCTAGGTGTTATTCTGACAATACTGTCTACACCAAGAAAGTGGGCAACTCTCTTATCATCCTTGTTCTTTATGTTGATGATCTTATTCTTACTAGTAGTGATCCCAACCTTATAAACCATGTGAAGTCCAGCCTTAAAAAGAAATTTGAAATGACAAACTTAGGACACTTACACTATTTTCTCGGTCTTCAAGTCTTGCAATCCAAGGAGGGTATTTCCCTTTCCCAGTCCAAGTATGCTTGTGATATTCTTCGTCATTTTCACATGGAAGACTGTAAGCCAGCCCCTTCTCCCTTTCAGTCTGGAGTCAAACTTTCAGTCTCTTGTACTTCTCCTGAAGTTGATGCTACCTTATACCGTCAACTTGTAGGAAAGCTCTTGTATTTAACCCATACTCGTCCTGACCTTTCCTTTGTTGTTGGCCTTGTTGCTCGTTTTATTCAAAACCCCCGTGAAAGTCATTGGAAAGCAACTAAAAGAATACTTCGTTATGTTCGAGGTACAGTACAGTTTGTGATTCATTACAGTGCCAAAGCAGCTCCTCTATTAGTTGGTTTCACTGATTCTGATTGGGCTGGTGACCCTGATGATCGGAAGTCTACTGCCGGTTATGTCTTCACTCTTGGTTTAGGACCTATTACATGGGCTTGTAAGAAACAGGCTACCATTTCTCTTTCGTCAGCAGAAGCAGAGTATCGTGGTGCCGTGGAAGCTAGTAAGGAAGCCTTGTGGCTTTGTCAGATCCTATCAGAGTTTGGCTTTGAGTAGCAACATCCAACCACACTTTGGTGTGATAATCAAAGTGCCATTCAGCTATGCAAAGATCCAGTCCAGCATCAGCGCAACAAACACATTGAACTACACATGCACTTCATCAGAAAGCTCATTCATGACCATGTTATTGAAGTGCAATATTGTTCAACAGATGATCAGGTTGCACACATCTTTACAAAGGCTCTCACAGAGGCAAAGTTCACTAAACTTCGCTATATTCTTGGAGTTCAGGAAGTTGTCACTAAGGGGGGATAGGCTCTAGTGCCTCCTTCCTTCTCCTATTGTGTCATATTTGTAAATCCTTCAATCCTATCCCAAGTTGTTCTTAAGGGGGGATGTTAGGATATTCTGACACATAGGAAGTAGTTAAGTTCAACTTGGTATAGTATAGAGTTAGGTATAGAGTTAGGTAAAGTGTGTTTCTTTACCGTTGTACATTTTGTAACTTACAATCCGACGGTCACGATATGTAGTGATTCGACGGTTCACTCTCTCCTCGGTATTACCGACACTTGATCTGTGGCTTGACACCCGATTGGTCAATGAGTTCTATTTAAAGTGCATGGAGGGTCATTGTTTGGGTAATCCGTGCATGAGAGAAGCTTATGTAAATTTTCATTCTTTGATTAATAAATTTCCTGTAGTAGCCATGTTGGCACAGGTCGTGGACTGTTTCCCTCTTTGAGGGTTTTAACCACGTCAAAAATACTGGTGTATTTATCTGTGATCTGGTTGTGAGCGGTGTCCTTTTGGTGCTCTTTCTGAGGAACTTACCCTGTAAATTCCTACAAGGCCTCCACCTGACCTTGCCTTGTACAAATTTTCCGATGGATTCGACCCAGATATGGCATACCAGTTAAAAGAAAGAGCTCCTCAAACCCTTGCGGACATGCAAAATGTTGTTGTCAGCGTAGAAGCCAATTTAATTGCCAAAAGAAATAGAGCTAGAATGGAAAGCAGAACCACCTTTAAGGAAGAACCCTCAGCTTTCGATCAAAAGCTTGATGCTATCATCAGTGGCTTGCAAAGGTTGGGAGAAAGAGTAGAAAATGTTGAGAGAAAAGCATCATGGGAAGGACAAAAGTCTAATACCATAAGGAACCCAAATTTTAGAAAAAAACAGAACACAAATGCTGGTAGGTCTAACCAAGACCATGATATAAGGCCCCCTTTCCAAGATAATTATGTCAAAGGATCTACTTCTAGTGAACCCATAGAGGTCACTCACATGAACTTAATGTATATAAAGGGTGAGCACCAAACTGTCCTGTTCCAAGAAGACCAAAATGAACCTGATTACAATCAGTTTCAGACTAGGTCTGGTGAGTCTTTTGATTTTAAACAAGGTTATGATACAGCTGTGTATGAAGTACACAAACAATATATGCTGAGAACTAGGACTGTTGACATTTCCGAACCTAGTAAAACGAAGGATAGCAAACAGCTCAACAAGATCAAAGGCAAGGCTGTCATAATAGAACCAGCTGATATACCTATTCCAAACCCGCATCAAGTGACTGTAGAAGACATAACAGAAATACAGCCTTCCAAAGATCAGTCTTTTCCACCTTCCTCCTCGAAAGAAAGTGCGAACAGGGTCCCAAAAAACTTTCATGAAGTTGAAAAACCGAAAGAAAAAACTTCCCATAACGCTGATAAACAAGAGCAAAACACAGACAATTCAAATGAAACAAAAAAAACTGCCATTATCAACACCAAGACTCCACTGGAAAAGCCATTTAATTTAGAAACTAAAATAGCTAAGTTGAAAATATCCATTCCCCTCTTAGAACTTGCCAAACACGATGTATATAGGCAGCAAATTCAAAGATCACTTCAAATTCCAGAGGTTAAGGATGATGTAAATGTTTTAGACGACACCCCAGAGCTGCTATTTGGCCCAGAAGTTAATGGAAAATCAGCACATGGACCTCTCCCACCCTTTTATGTCAGTTTTCATATACACGACAAAGTTTTGCACAACGCTATGTTTGACTCAGGGGCATCACACAATCTTATGCCCAAAGCAGTTATGGAAAAACTGAATCTTGATGTTACAAGACCTTACAAAGATTTATACTCATTTGACTCAAGTCAAGTGAAATGTCTAGGCCTCATCAAAGACTTGTGTGTCTCCTTAGTCCAATATCCCAACAAGACCATCCTCACGGATGTAGTGGTTGCTGACATTCCACCAAAATACGGTATGCTCCTGTCAAGATCATGGGGAGCAAAGCTCCAAGGATCCCTTCAATTAGACCTTCCTATGCCACCATTTCAGTCTTTGGGCAACCAAATAGACTCTATAGAGAAACACTCATGAAATATGTGGTAAGTAGTGAAAGCAGGCCTGAAAATTTTCCCATTTACTCAATCCACTGTGATATGGATTCCTTTATTTTGTTTAATGATGATACAGATGTTCCAATTGATAATGAGCCCTTCACTCTAGAGCAAAAAGCACACATCAACGAAGAATCAGTTGCACACACTGACAAAACTTGCACAGCAGTTGATGCAACCAACCTACCGAAAGAAGTTCCCCAAACAGAAATTTTAAATCTGCCCAATCCTAAAATAGCTCAATCTCTTGATATAGACCATAAGCAAGACATCACATGGTATTTAGAGTTTGATGGCTCTGTCAACAAGTTAGGAGAAGGGGCAGGTGTATGGATTCACAACACATATAACAACCATGCAGAAGGTCATGCCTACAGACTGAATTTTAAATGCACAAACAACATGGTATAATATGAGGTTCTACTTTTAGGCCTTAAACTCCTCAGAGCTCTGGGAGCTGCAAAAGTGTCTATTTTAGGAGACTCTGATTTAATCATACAACAGATGAAAGGCAACTTTGTAACCAATGACAACAGAATGAGAGCCTATAGGACCGCTGCTACTAATATACTCCAGGCATTCACTGAATTCAAGCTTGACAAGATTTCCAGAAATCACAACATTCATGCACACAGCCTAGCCACCTTTGCTAGTACATGCAAGCTTCCTTTTGACCCAAACCATCACTTCACAGCTAAAATAAAACATAGGCCCCCGGTCCCAAATAACGTTAAAGACTGGCAAGTATTCAAAAACGATGCCCAGATTAATAATTTCCTCACCCTTGAGCATGAGTTTTTGAATATTAACATCGACATGGATGCTATGACAGATCCAGAACACCAAACAACTAAAAATCAGCAAGATGTAACAGCTGCAACAGTCAAGCAAATCCTGAAACCAACTATTTTTGACAAAGAAAACATAGAACAGCTGAAACAAATACACTTGGAAGATATAGCCAAAACAGAGGCAGACATCATTGACTTAAAGGATAACTTTCTGCCTGCTGGCCTAACCCCATTAGAAGACATGTTTGATGCTAATGACATGTCAAGAAAGCCAAAACTGCAGCCTATAAACACTGATATAGAGGAACATAACATTGGGACAACAGAAAAGCCAAAAATGATCAAACTGTCCAAAAATTTGCCACCTGATCAAAAGCCCAAGTACATTGACTTATTCAAAGAGTTCCAAGATGTATTTTCTTGGAGCTATGAGGATCTGAAATCCTATGACACCTCGGTGATCCAACACACCATTCCTTTAAAACCAAACTAGAAACCCTTCAAGCAAAAACTTAGAAGAATTAACCCTATGCTTCTTCCCCTGATTGAGAAGGAAGTAAAGAGGATGTTTGAAGCACGCATCATAGCACCCATCAGATTTTCTGAATGGGTGTCCAATCTTGATCCTATGAGGAAAAAGACAGGCGAAATTAGACTTTGTGTAGATCTCAGAAATTTAAATCAAGTCTCCCTAAAAGATCATTACCCTTTGCCTAAAATGGACCACATCTTACAAAGAGTAGTGGGATCATCTAGAATCTCTTTTCTAGATGGTTTTTCAGGTTTTAACCAAATACTTGTTCACCCGGACGACCAAGACAAAACAGCTTTTACTACACACTCGGGAACATTCAAGTATGTAAAGATGCCATTTGGTCTTAAAAACACTGGTGCTACCTTTCAACGTGCAATGGATATTGATTTTTTCCAAAGAAATACATGACTTCCTAGCTGTCTACCTTGATGACTTAACCCCATTTTCCAAATCTGATGAAGAACACCTCAAGCATCTTAGGCAAATTTTCATGACATGTAGGAAATATGGCATTTCCTTGAACCCCAAGAAGTCTCTGTTTGGCCTTGAAGAAGGAAAATTACTTGGCCACATCATATCAAAGGATGGGATCAGAATTGATCCTGAAAGAATACAAGCCATCCTCCAAATCCCATTTCCAAGAAACATTAAAGAGCTACAAGCATTCCTTGGGAAAATCAACTTCTTGAGAAGATTTATTCCAAATCTAGCTGAGCTGATAAGATTGTTAAGCAACATGTTAAAGAAGGATGCCAAGGTAAAATGGTCTCTTGAAACCAAGCAAGCATTTGAGAGTATCAAATCAGCCTTAACGCAAACCCCTGTCCTAACTAGCCCACAGTTTGACAAAGATTTTATCATATTTTCTTTTGCATCTGATCACACTATAGCCGTTGTCCTTTTGCAAAAGGATGAACTGGGAGCTGAAAAGCCAACTGTTTTTTTCAGCCGAGCTCTAAGAGATGCCCCTTTGGAGTACCCAATAATGGAAACGCAGACCTACGCAGTTGTTAAGGCCATTAAGGATTTCAGAGTGTACATTTTACATTCACACGTAATTGCCTATGTCCCACATGCTGCTGTAAAGGACATATTGACTCAAGAAGGATTAGAAGGCAAAAGAGGCAAGTGGATTGCAAATATCCTTGAATATGACATAGAAATAAAACCACCCAAGCTGATAAAGGGACAAGGTTTAGCTAAACTAATGTCCGAAACAAATTTTCAAGCCTTAGAGATTAACCAGCTGGACAATGAACCGGAGCTGGCGACTCCATAGATCAGTGAAATCTTTTTACAATCCCTATGGTACGCTGATATATGATTTGTATTGTTAAACCTGTGTACTCCCCCAGGATTGTCCAGAACCAAGAAAAGATTTTTGAAAATGAAGGCTTTGAAGTTTTGTGTTATAGATGGTGCATTATTTTGGAGAAATCATGAAGGTATATTTCTTAATTGTTTAACCATGAATGAAACTAACAATTTCATGAAATAATTCCATGCAGGTGACTGTGGAGGACATCTATTTTGGAAGTCCACTGCTGATAAAATTTTAAGGGCTGGTTTTTATTGGCCCTCTCTTTTTGCAGATGTAAAGAAGTTTGCCATGTCATGTCACAAATGCCAAATTTTTGAGGGCAAGAGAAAGCTGTTACCCCTGCCCCTTAAACCCATCTCAACCAAAAGACCTTTTCAACAATGGGGTCTTGACTTCATTGGAGAAATCCATCCCTCTTCCTCAGGCCATCACAAATGGATTCTAATAGCCACCGACTATTTCACTAAGTGGGTTGAAGCCATTCCCTGTAGACAAGCCAATGACACCATCATTATCCAATTCCTTGAGTGCAACATCCTTTCTAGATTTGGTTGCCCTGAGAAAATCATCACTGACAATGCCACTACCTTTAAGTCCAAAAAGATGATCAATTTTTGCCACATATTTCATATTTCCTTGGGTCACTCCACAGCCTATTACCCTCAAGGTAATGGCTTGGCTGAATCATCTAACAAAAGCCTCATCAACATCATAAATAAAGTGCTGGAAGAAAACAAGAAGAACTGGCACAAAAAACTGGTAAATTCCCTATGGGCAGATAGACTTTCAAGCAAAAGATCAATTGGGATGAGCCCTTATGAGCTAGTATATGGCATGGAGGCCAAATTTCCTTCATCCCTGGGCATTCCCACTATCAAGCTGTTATAAGAGATTCAAGTTGAACCGAATGACATTCAAAGAAGAATCAATCAAACCATCCATCTGCAGCAAACCAGAGAAAGTTTATGACAGAGCTCAAATTGTGCAAGAAAAGCTCAAAAATATGTTTGATAAGAGAGCTAAGGCTGAGGATTTCAATGTTGGTGACAAAGTTCTAAGATGGGACTCAAGAAGGGAAGACAAGGGCAAACATGCCAAGTTTGATTTTCTATGGAGAGGTCCATTGGTTATTTCTGCTGTTGAGGGAAATAACACTTATTTTCTCAGATCCGTGGAGGATTTTTCTGCTGAAGAAGGCCCTGTCAATGGTCGTATGCTGAAGCATTACCATGACCCCTTTTAAAGGGGCACAATGCAGTTTTGTATATATCTTTTTACAATCTTATTGGTATATATCAGTACTTTGTTTTCATTTTTTATAAACAAGCCGATTGTTTAAGAAGCAGTAGTAAATTCTATGAAGACATAACTAATGCAAGTGCCCCAGTTCTGAAAACTTTGTCTTTGCACCAAGGCCCAAAACAGAAAAAGGAAAACTGTCACATTACAAGCAATTAATGGTAGAAAAGAACTATCCGCAATCAAAAGCATGTTCCAATAGCGTTGTACATAATTATCAAGCACGTAGAAGAAAGCAGGCGATGATGTACAGTTCACACTAATTCAGTTGAGGGGGAGGTTGTTCATAGTTCAAAGATTTTATTTTCAGCAGCCAGAACAAAGAAGTGTTTCCAGTCTACAGCAACAAATAAAAAATCAAGGCAGTCTGACCTGCTGTTCTTGACTTTTCACAAGGAAAAGCCATCCCCAAGTGGAGCCACTGTTAGCCTCCTGTTGCAACAGGGTATCATCTTTCATGATTGATATTTTTACATGCCAAATATTTCATACTTTGCAGGTTGTAGTGTTCCATATTTCCATGAGGTGCCATGAAGTATGCTTAGTCTAAAGGCACTGTTGTATTCTAATTTTTGATGAGTAGCTCCAGTTTTTGAACTGTTTTCATTGAAGGGAGGTCCAAACAATTTAATCTTGGTCTCCCTAGGTTTCAATTTCCTGTTTTAGAATATAGAGAAAGATATCTATCCAAACAGTTTAATCTTGGCAGATTTGTAGATAGGTAGAGAATCAAAGGGACCCAACTGTTTAATCCGGGCCCTGGCAGAAATAAGTGTAGATTTAGATAGGAAAAATTCAAAAGAAAAATTGTAAATCTGGGTTTGCAAGTCTAAGTGCACCCAATTAAAAAGAAGAGAAAATGTTAGGAAGGTAGGTTGGGTAGGTAGCTGTGTGGTTGCAGAAAGGCAATTTATGATCAATTTTGTGTTACAAAGTGCTTTATCTTTACAGATCACAGTGCAGGCAGTTTTCATGCAAGGGAGCTCAAAGGTGGACATAACTAACTCCCCCTTCTTCTAATTCCCCAAGTCACTTACTAATTTCCCAAAGAGGTCAAGATCTACTTGATTCCTCTTAGTTTCATCATCATCCATATCAGTTGCCTTGGTGAAGATCTGCTTCACTCAAGGATTTTATTTCTTTTCAAAACTCTTTTCCCCAAAATTAGCCTAAGGTCCCTGACCTTGGCGCCTGCTTATCACCTTCATATTAACTACTAACAAGTATTATATAACTCCCTATCAGTTTTCCCCTTTCCCCTACTAAAACTTTGTATATAAAATTCCCCTATGTAAATATTCCCCCCTGGCAATATAGCCATATTCTTTCTAAGTCAGGGAAAGAACAGTCCATCTGGGGCTGCTTTTAGCCCATCCGTGTCCAAGCAGGGATTAATCTGACACCTGGCCAGATTAATAACCTCTTCCCTAGCCCTAAAACCCTCAAAAACCCATGTTCTACCCCTTTTTCCTAAGTCCTAACTGCAAATACATTAACCCGCGCTCGTATTAACCCCCCAAACCCACTAAACCTAAGTTTCAAACCCCACCTGTGCGCGTTATTAAATTTGGAATATTCTGCACATATTCCCCGCCCGTATACCCCCGCCGACTCGCCATCGCCGCCAACCGTTGGATCATCCGCCCTGCAGATCTACGGCTGACGGGCCCTCCCATCCCCAAACTGCCTGAAGCTTAGCGTCTAGGAGATGGGATGTATTACCGCTATACTCCTGCCACGCGTCAATCTCTGGGGTGTAGCGGAGCCCCTCCCCTCAAAACCGCCCAGGCGCTAAGGCGGTGCGCCCAAAACTGCTTACCGCCCTCCCCTGTGACGTAAGCCCCACGTCACCTGCCGAGTCACCTGCCGAATCACCTGCCACGTGGACTCCTGCCACCGTACCATGCCACTGTACATGCCATGTCACCGTCCGTACATGATGACGTCACCCGCTGACGTCATCCCATCACGTCATCATGCTCACGTCATCGCTGACGTCATCCGCCATACGAAGTCACATCCGCTGACGTCATGCTGATGTCATCAGCACTTTTTGGCACGAAGGGAAAAAATCACACTTCGAAGCCCTGGAATCAATTTCTGAGGCAGTTTTTGATGAGAATGGGGAATCTTCAGGGAATCTTTTCATTCTGCAGCCCCCAGGAAGCCCGAAAGGCGACTAATGAACCATTTTTCCTCGCGAAGCACTCAGAAAGGAGCAGAAAATAGTTTTGAAGAAAACAGAGGCCGAACAACGGCCATTAAATGATGATTTAACACATAGCACGTCAGAACAACATCGGTTTATTTCCAAAGAGTATCAACTGAAGATTTTTTAGGGACTCGAAGCATCTGAACATTAATGAGCCCCCCCAGAAAGTCAAATCAAGAGGCGTAAGCCCATCCTTGCCCTCAAATCACAGTTAAAGCTTTAAATGCAGACAGAAAGTAGAGATGCAGAAACACATACACATTTATTTCATAAAACACTGCAGCAAGCCACCAAGGACAACATCATTTAGTCATTTTTGATACGGCGGCCCTGAGCACAGCCTGAGATATTTTTTGCATTTATTTCTGGATAGGATTAGGTTAAGTAATCATCTTTCTTTTAGACCTGATTAGGTCAAGATGTAATAAAGGAACTCTGTAGATAGTTTTTCCCTATATATACTGCCCTCTACATTGTTACAAGGGTTGGTTGATTGAGAATTTTCACTAGAGACTCGCATTGTATACCTGAGTTTTTTCTATAATCAAATATTGCTGAAATCTTGGATATCAAACTAACTATTGTAAATGAATGTTTTTGGAGATATGAATTTGGAATTCTTGTGTTGTAGCCTGAAGCAATAAGTGCATCTTACCTCTGTTTATTGTTTACCACTATCTAAATAGCAGAAAGAAAGAATAGCTTAGAATTTGTTTAAATACACTCTACGCTCAATTTCTGCTATTTCTTTATGTTTTCCTCTCATTGAATTGGTTATGAATATGAATTCCTCTTGGCTCATGTTTACCCCGATTCACTTGTGTTGGCCAATTATCTAGGGATTCTTCACTGCCCCTAGGTAGAGCTCCGTTACCTTCATCTGTTAAGCTGATTGAGAGATTCTTAACTGCCTCTCATTACTTAGCATTCTTCCCATCATTTAAACCTAAAATATTGTTTCATGCTCAGCTATCTTGCTGCATTTTACCTCTCCTGTGACCGAAGAAATGCACCAGCAATTCTCCTCCTCGATTCCACGCCCAATGGTTTGAAACTTCCAGACTATGCCTTGCCTCTCTGTCTGAAAACATCAATTTTCCCACAAAAAACAAACAAAAACCCCCAGAACTCAAAATCTAGCCTAAAATTCTTTTCAACAAAGCTAAATCTAAATGAGAGAGCCCTCTCTGATTGCAGGTTGGCTAGATCCTGCAGTCCAAAGTTGGTCCGTGGTTACCTCGGCCGTATCCTTTTCCGGAGCTTAAGGACAACCTGAGTGATAACAGATGGAAGATCATTGGACCTTTGTAAATTGTACAAATAAAATAGTTAACTTTATTAATAATGAGGGTATCAGAAAATAAATCCAGGGTGTTAGAAGGAAAGTCAAGCTACGCCCTATTTCATCCCATTAGTTAGGAAAGTCTATTCATAAGGGTTTTAAATTCTATATTATGCTCATGGTTTATGCTAATTTTAAGGAAAAAAATTATGTCCTAGAAAAGATAACAGTCATCCAGGAATTTTAGGATGTATTCCAAGAATAAATTCTAGAATGTCCACCTAAAAGGAACATTGATTTTACTATAGAATTGGTTCTTGGTTTGTTAAGTTTATGTATGTTCTATGTTAGAGAAATTTATTTCAATTTTCACAGTTAGCTCAATGTCTTTTCCACAATAGCAATCACATGAGAATTAAAATAAACTACATATAGAACATAAATATAAATCGCAGAAGACAAGCCAAGACAAGAGGACACAAGATGTGGTGATAGCTAGGGACAAACCCCAATGTGGGGAACCCTTGATCAATTCCTCTTATATGTCCTTCAGTAGTTCAGTAGAGAGAGAGAGAGATAGTACATTTACAATAGAAGTCAACACTTAGACTTTCTAGATAAGAGAATATATCATCTCTACATGAGATCAGTTGAAGACATGCTACTTCAACAGATTCTCCAAGGTGACTCCTTAATCTATCATTATGCTGCATCTCATCATCATGTTGTGCCTCACTATGATGCACTATGCTGCACCCATCGCCACATTGCTGGACCTCATGACCATGTTGTACACAACATCATGTTACAACTTATGCTGCCACAACTGTCCCATGTACCATACGGCACTTTCTTGCACCATGTACTAGCTGTTCCATCTAGATATGTTGTACCTTGATGCTCCATGTACTAGCTATCCAATCTATTGTTTCATGTACTATTGTCCATGTATTGCATCATGTACATGATGTCCATGTATTGATCATGTACAACTATAATGTTGTCTCATTTACTTGCTCCATCAAGCTTCATTGTTGCTCCATGCATCACCATGCATGTAGCTATCCATGCTTTACCATGCTGTTGTTATCCATGCTTCACCAAGCTTCATTGTTGTCCCATTGCTGCATTTTGCTGCACTATGTACTAGCTGTCACAATCACCTCAAGGCACCCTACAGATCTCAGATCTGCTACATCAAGGATTTGTCGTTAGGCATCCAAATCTGTTGTAGGACATGAGGCCCCTCCTCCACATATCCTATAGCCTACCAGTACCAACCAGTAACATAAAGCAACCCCAAATAATAAGGAAGAACCTTTTTCCTACTGCTCTTTGTTCTGGGCATATGCGGACTAGAGAGAGGGCCTCAACTAGCCTTTCTGCCCTCACAAAAAGGTCCTCCCATGTAGCTATAGCAACAACCCTATTCAGTGGCCCTGTGACAGAGATAACCCACACATAAATACTTCAAATTACCTTTGATTTGCTACGCCTGATTTGACTAAAAAGACATACCTACGCTGCCCATACATATTCCTTTAAGCACCTTCTTAGTTTCTTACAGCTACAACATTCTTCCATAGAGAATCCCCACGAAAATCCACACTTCAAACATTGTGGCTAGGGCTTTCTCTTTACTGCGGCTAGGGCATGGCCTCTTGTCTTGTTTGCAACTAGGGAACCTCTTCAACTGCAGCTAGGGATTGTTTGTGGCTCCATTTAGATCTACAGCTAGGGCTTTTTTGTGGCTCCATTTAGATCTGCGGCTAGGGCTAGGTCTCTTCTTTAGGAAAAAAACTTAGGTTTCTTCTAGACCAGCTTTGAGGGCATCTAGGACTTCTCCTTGTTGTGTTATAGTAGTCTCCTCCATGACCGCGTTAAGGTTGATTATGGCTTCTTCATTAGGGTAGCGTAGAGCCTAGGGAACTCCCTCTAAAACGTAGAGCCTTTCTCCGTTAGGGTAGAGTTATCCCTTAGGATCTTTCCTCCCACAAAAACCAAAAGACAAGTAGAGAGGAAGAGATCCAAAGTGTGTGTCCAAATGACTTTCAAGGCACCTCTATTTATACTAAAACGTTGAGCACATTTGGGATTTATTTGGATGCTAGCCAACCTTGACGAATTGTCCCATAACACAAATAAATTCATATCTCCATGAATACTCATCGGAATTGGATGATCTTTAGATCAATCCTACACCTCTTGATGAGAGGGATCCAAGAAAAATTTCAGCTGCCATTAATAAGATTACCCACATGGATTTTGGCCCTAGTTGCTAATTTTAACACTCCCTCTCAACTATGGAGAACTCCATCCGTTGATCCATATGTCTAATTGTACTATCTCTGCCATCAGTGCCCTGCACTACTTTGCTCTGCTCTGCTTTGCTGAGATCTTCTTTTCTCTGCTAAACCATGGAGAAGAAGAATTGATCAAGAATGTCTCACACCATTCACTACTGAACCGAAGTCAGTTTCATATGAAGAGAGTGTTTCATATCACTCTTACTGACCCGAAGTCAGTTTTATTGATCCCAGATCAATATCACAAGGGAGTGTCTCAAACCACTCATATTGATCCCAGATTAGTTTCATTGATCCCAGATCAATGGAGGTCATCCTATCATAGAGAGTACGATAGATACGATTATGTGTCCGTTGATAGTACTAATATGGTCCCTAACCCCATTTCCTTGCTCATTGATCAGGTGAGAGGTACTTCCCATGAGTTCGAGACTACATGGGTAGAATGCCTTAATAGGAGAACTAATCATCCCGCCCCAAAGTCGCCTTTGGCTATCACAGGGGAAGGCTGAGCCATTCACCCTGTACACAACACACCATTAGGGGAGGGTGAGTCGGCTTATGGTCGTGCGTTGCTCCAGTATGTAACCCAAGCCCCCTTAGAGCTCGTAGAGTACAATGCATGCAACATGCAGGACCCTTATAAGAAAGCCTCTCAACAACTCCAACTCGTTTGGGAAAGTCACAGATTTGACCTTTTCTTGGGGCTTTGACAAAATGTCTATGACCTGTACATCAATCTCAATGTGATGGATCCTCCTCCCTCATCAACTTACCATATCCCATATAAGGTAGTATCTGATGTCTCTTTGCTGGAGAAATCATCAAATACGAGATTCCTGAACAATAAAATCCCCCCCAGTTGTCACAGAGGATCATGGTGGTATTCATCATGTGTACAAACATCTCACTGAAGAGCTTCCACAACTAGACAACTTCATACGAGAGCATACTTGTAGCTATGCATTTTGTCTCGGCAGTGCTTATAACAACCGACTTCTGCTTCCTGCTCATCCATTATATCGAAACATAACCCAAAAAGAACCAACACTAAGAAGTGTTATAGTGATCCTCGAAACTGCCTGCCCAGTCAACCTTCGAATAATCATGCAGCTTCATATTTCTAGCAGTGTATCTCAATCCATGAGATATTGTGCCCTGAACATATCTCAGAATATTCTTGGCACAAATCTAGTGAGGCTCAACCAAATATGAGCTCACCATGCTAACTACAAAACACATATCCAGACAAAATTTCACCAAGAGCATCAATGCAAATGAGTTTATGAAACTCAGAGGCATTTCCAAAATCTGGTTCCACATCACCACCATATAACATCTGAAAGTTAAGATCCTCGAGGTAGCCACGGGCTTGTAGTTTACCATTCCACATCTGGAATCTAACTCCCTCTTACTTCTACAGGTGAGAGGGTCTGCACCTGTCAGAAATAGGTCATTCTCTGAAGGTGCCAGTATGAGAGGTCTATCATCCACAACCTTCAAACAATGCTTTGGATCGGATCCACTCTTAGTGAATCTTAGCTTCATCTGACAGCTATCGATTGTCTCATATCAAACCCAGGGTGAGTTGCTTCAAGCCATAGATGGATTTCTTCCACATGCACACATGAGATTCCTGATCATGAATATAAAACCTCCTTGGGTTGTTCCAAACTTGTGGACCTGCTACATGAGGGGAATGGTCCCCTTGTGATATTATCCTTTGGTGCATCTGAGACATGTACCTTCATGCTCCGTTTGAATTCAGGCATCCCGGTCATCATCTGATTCATAGACCTCCGGTGCTATGTGTCAACTGACATGGTCCCTAATGGACTTCCTACAACTTGATTCAAATTTCCAACCCTTAACCCATGAGTAAAAGCATCTTTGAAAATTCCAGTTTCAATCATGTACCTTTCCATCAATGAATCCCACCTTGAAACCTTTGACTTCCATTTCTAAAAATGGACACCAGGTTCTTCTTGAGATCAGGTACATAAACGCGATTTTGTAAATAAATTGAGTTACCCTCATTCAAATGAGGGGTAACACCTTCTATGGGATAGGTGGCATCAGCTCCAAATATAATCCCATGAATGTTTCCGTCTCTACCAAATTAGAGAGAGAGCACCCTTCTATCCAACGGAGTTCCTTGAAGCACTAATATCAATAAGCCAGATTCCCAAAGAATCTAAAGGAGAGGGCCAATACAAGATAACACTTCTTTATCATATCATAAACAACATTTGATTCTTCATACCTAGGGTTCCTTGCTTTCCCTGAAGATTTGATCGTTTCCTTGATGACCTGCATTACCTATCAATACTCTGATCATTGAAGATGTCCCAGGAATGATTGTTATCATCATCAAGTGATGTGTCCCTACCATTTAGACACTCCTTCGCATAATGGCCGAACTTATTTCAAACAAGGCATCTTCCTTTCCTTCCACCCTTAGATCCAGACTTCCCATTGAAGTGATATTTAGGTAGGCCATAAGAAACTTCTGTTGTGCCATCCTGATAATATTCTCTACCTTGACTTCTCCCTTTGTGAATTAGAACAGGGATGAGGAATCCATTCATCCTTTTGTCCTTTCCCAATTTTCTTCGGCCATTGATCTTTCACTTGCTTGGGCTTTGTCTTCACCTTAGATATGATACCATTGTTAAGTTTAGGTATGTTTTATGTTAGAGCAATTTATTTCAATTTTCATAGTTAGCTCAATATATTTTCTAGATTAGCAATCACATCAGCATTAAAGTAAACTACAGATAGAACATAAATATAAATCTCAAAAGACAAGCCAAAAAAAAGAGACATAAGATGTGGCACTATCCAGCGACAAACCCAAATGTGGGGAACCCTTGGTCAATTTTTCTTATATGTTCTTCAATAGTTCAGCAGAGAGAGAGAGAGAGATAGTACATTTACAATAGAAGTCAACACTTAGATTTTCTAGATAAGAGAATAGATCATCTCTACATGAGATCAGTTGAAGACATGTTGCTTCAACTGATTCTCCAAGGTGACTCCTTCATCTACAATTGTGCTGCATCTCATCATCATGTTGCGCCTCACCATGTTGCACCCATCACCACATTGTGGGACCTTATGACCATGTTGTATAAATCATCACGTTGCACCTTATGCTGCCATTGTTGTCCCATGTACCATAATGCACTTTTGTGCACCACGTACTAGTTGTCCCGCCTAGACATGTTGTACCTTGCTGCTCCATGTACTAGCTGTCCCATCTATTGTTTCATGTATTGTTGTCCATGTATTGCATCATGTACATGTTGTCCATGTATTGATCATGTACAACTATATTGCTATCTCATTTACTTGCTCCATCAAGCTTCATTGTTGTTTCATGCATCACCATGCTTGTAGTTGTCCATGCTTTACCATGCTGCTGCTATCCATGCTTCACCAAGCTTCATTGTTTTCCCATTGCTACATTTTGCTACACTATGTACTAGCTATCCAAATCACCTCAAGGCACCCTATAAATCTTGGATCTGCTACATCAAGGATTTGCCATTAGGCATCTAGATCTGTTGTAGGGTATGAGGCCCCTCCTCCACGTATCTTATAGCCAACCTGTACCATCCAACAACATAAAGTAGCCCCAAACAATAAGGAAGAACCTCTATCCTACTGTGCTTTGTTCTAGGAATATGCAGCCTAGAGAGAGGGCCTCAACTAGAGTTTCATCCCTCACAAAAATGTCCTCTCACGAAGCTATAGCAATAGCCCTATTCCGTGGCACTGTGACAAAGATAACACACATATAAATACTTCAACTTACCTCTGATTTGATGTAGCCTGATTTGACTAAGAAGACATACCTATGCTACCCATAAATCTGCCCTTAAGCACCTTCTTAGTTGCTTACAGTTGCAGGCTTCTTCCACAGAGAATCCCCACCAAAATCCGAACTTCAAAGGCTCTCGCTAGGGCTTTCTATTTACTACGGCTAGGGCAGGGCCTACTCTCTTGTCTGCAACTAGGGCACCTCTTCAAGTGCAGCTAGGGCTTGTTTGTGGCTGCATTTAGGTCTGCAACTAGGGCTAGGTATCTTCTTTAGGACAACAACTTAGGTTTCTTCTAGACCAGATCTGAGGCATGGTAGGACTTCTCCTTGTTGCTCTATAGTATCTTCCTCCATGACTACATTAAGGCTCATTAGGGCTTCCTCATTAGGGTAGTGTAGAGCCTAGGGCACTCCCTCTAAATAGCGTAGAGCCTTTCTCCATTAGGGAAGCGTTATCGCTTAGGAACTTTCCTCCCACCAAAATCCAAATATAAGTAGAGAGGAAGAGATCCCAAGTGTGTGTCCAAATGACTTTCAAGGCACCTCTATTTATACTAAAACGTTGATCACATGTGGGGTTTATTTGGTTGCTCGCCGACCTTGACGAATTGACCCATAACACAAATAAATTCATATCTCCATGAATAAACATTGAAATCGGATGATATTTAGATCAATCCTACACCTCTCGATCAGAGGGATACAAGAAAAATATCGTATGCCATCAATAAGATAACCCACATGGAGTTTGGCCCTAGTTGCTAATTTTAGCATGGCTCCACCACAACCTCTAAACCCCTTATAGGATGAGTGTTCCCAAGTTGACAAAATTAAAAATGAAACTCCAAGAGCTATTGGACAAGAGTCATTTCACCCCAATGTGTCTCCTTGGGGAGCACCATTTCTATTTGTAAGAAAAAACAATGGCACTTTTTTCCTGTGTATAGACTATAGGAAACTAAATAAGTTAACAAGTAAAAAAAAGTACTTGTTTCCTAGAATAGATGATCTTTTTGATCAAGTAAAGTTTGTTGTTGTATTTGCAAAGATTGATCTATGATCGGGGTATCCCCAAATACGAAATAATGATGAATACATACATAAAATAACGTTAAGGAAACGCTATGGACATTATCAGTTCGTAGTTCTACCATTTGGACTCATAAATGCTCCAACAACGTTTATGTGTATGATGAACAAAATTTTCCACTCCTTCTTGGACAAGCTTTTTCTTCTTTTTATTGACGACATCTTGATATATTCTAAGAGTATGGAGGAGAATAAGGAACACATTAGGCTGTTATTGCAAACTTTGAGGAAAAACCAACTTTATGATAAATTCACCAAATGTGAATTTTATAAAGATCAAATACAATATTTAGAATGCATTATTTCCTTTGAAGGTATATTGGTGGAGCCAAAAAAAAATTAAACAATCGTGGAGTGACTCGTCCCAACAAATGCAACATATATACGCTCCTTTATGGGAATGGCTAGATATTACCATAGATTTATAAAAGGATTCTCTAAAGTTGCTTATCTAATCACCTCTTTGCAAAAGAAAGGCAATAATTTTAGATGGTCCAAAGAATTTCAACAAAGTTTTGAGAATTTGAAACAATTACTTACTACTGCCCTTGTATTAAAAGTTGAATATTTGGAAAAAGAATTCATAGTCTATACATATGCTTTCCAAGAAGGTGTAGGGGGGGTTTAGATGCAATAAGGTAAGGTGATTTTACGAATATCATAAGTTAAACGAGCATAGGAAGGGGTCTTTTTCCTATGACTTGGAGCTAATAGTTGTATTCCATGCTTTGAAGGCGTGGTGACACTACTTGTTAGGGAAGAGATGTATGTTGATGACGAATCACAAAAGTTTAACCATTTTGTTTAGAAAACCCGATGTGGATTCACGTCAAGTCAGATGGACTGCATTTTAGAGTGAGTTTGACTTTGAGATAAAAGATCTTAAAGGGAAGGAGAACCAAGTGGCCGATGCTTTAATAAAATAATACATCATGTATATGAGATTTCATACAGTCAAACAGAGTTTAATTTTTCTAAAAAAATTAAAAAAGTTTCCCTGGAAGATCCAGAATATGAATATATTTGGAAACAGGTTAAACTTGCTCAAAATGCTGGAAAAAAAACTTAATATGGTATCAGCAATGAAGATTTGTTGATTTTCCAAGGAAGAAGGTATGTTCCTAATCAAATCTCAAAAGAATAATCCATATTGGACGAATTCCACACAAGCCCCTATACTACTCATCTGAGTTATCAAAATTTATTTTCTGTAATTAAAAAGGATTATTATTGGCCTGATATGAGGAAGGATATTACATAATACTGACGTAAATACTTAGAATTTCAGTTAGTCAAGGCATAACATCAATGCCCTACTGGGTTGTTGCATCCTAAATGGAAGTGGGAGACAATTACTTTATATTTATAACTGGATTACCCAAATTCAAGAAACAAAATGACTTTATTATGGTAGTAGTAGATAAACTGAGCAAAGTAGCCCATTTTATTCCAGTTAAATCTACCCATCAAACATTTGAGGTAGAAGATATATTTATGAGAGATATATTTAGGCTGCACATCATGTCTAGAGTTATTGTCTCACATCAAGATGTAAAGTTTAATTTAGCATTTTGGAAAGAACTCTTCATTGGATTTGGTACTCAAGTCCACTACAGTACTTCTTACCATCCACATACCGATGGGCAAACTGAGCGAGTAAATCAAGTGGTTGAGGAGATGTTGTGTATGTACGTGATGCAAAAACCGAGTAAGCGGGAAAAATACCTTGATTTGGTGGAGTTCACTTATAACAACAATTATCATGAGTCATTAAAAATGAGTCCTTATGAGGTGATTTATGGGAAAAGGTTTACGGTACCCTTTAACTTGAATAGTCTTGAGAATAAACTAATGTTAGGACTTGATATGTTAAAATAAATAGAAAGTACAGTGAGAAGAGTTTGATAGAATCGAAATACTTCTTAAGAAGGACAAAAACCCTATGCCGATAAAAAGAGAACTTACCAAGAATTCTAGGTGGGCAACCATGTTTACGTGCCGGTTAAGCCTAAGAGAAGTTCCCTTAGATGGGGATGTTGCACAAGCATAGAACCCCGCAACTATGGGCCCTTTCAAATTTTGGAAAGGATATGATGAGTGGCATATCAACTAGCACCACCTAGTCACATTCGAGTTCACAATGTTTTTCATTTTTCATTTCTAAAACAATATGTTTATGATTTTACACACACCATAAATTCGCAAGATATAAAGGTAATAAAAAAAAAAAAAAAAATTCCAAAAATATTTTTTTTGTATAATAGTGGAACATATTAATGATTTAATTGTAATTATAACATGTTGAACTCGATGGCAAGTGTCTAGTAAAACCCAGAGAGAAATAATGTTACTAAAGCAAGCTATCATCGAGGTTAAATTACAATCGAAATACTTTAGCCCACAGTGAGCCACATGCGAAAACAAGGAATTTATGCAGGCAACATATCTCAATTTGTTTCCAAGGGTGACAAAAGAGATGAACACAAGGGACATTGTTCTAATCAAGGGGGAGAGGTGTGACAACTCCAGGTTATTGTAATTATTTGGTAATCACTTTTGTTATTAGGTGAACTTTGTAATTCATATATGGAATAATATTGAACTAGAAAAAATCTATCTGACAAAAGAATTTTTCCTTCTTATGTTGAGTTTTAAAATTTACTCGAAATTACCTAAGTAATTCTTTTTTTACCAGATATTTAAGGGCATTTATTCCTCTTTTATCCCTGAATAGATGAGAGAATTCAAGAGGGAAAGGAGGAGGAGATAAAGAAAGGAAAGTAAAAAGGAGGATTCCTGAGCTAGACTAGAGCTAGTCATAGGAGGCTTCGCTTGGGCACAAATCAATCTTGTTAAAGCTTTGGGTTGTGAGTCGATGTCAAAAGTGTTGACTACTACGATATAGTGTTTGTCAGTCAATTACCTCATCTGACATTGTCAAAGGATGTGTGATGAAGGATTGACTACTGCTATCGAACAATAAATGCCAAAGGATTGACTACTGCAATTCTATATTTTGACATTGTGTTTGAATATCAAGTTTATATATTACTATCAAAACACACTTGAAATGGTTCAAAGCAATCCATGGTCTTCGGCAAAGTTGACAATATATACAAATTTGATTAGTTGTACTTAACGTCACCCTTTGCAATCCTCCTCAACCTCAAATAATCAATTAAATAAATGAAAGACCGCAGGACGCCGAGTCCTTTGCGAATTTAAGAAATTATATCAGCTGAATCAGCAAAGAATTAAGGAATTGGTCAACTCTAACTGAAGTCGGGCGATGTTTTATCTCTCAGCAGCTGTTGGTCTGGTTAGCCATTCAACCTGAGCATGCCTATTCGCCTCCCTTCATAATAGTGACTAAGCGATGAACTTAAGAATGGGTCAAGTCTAAGCCATTTGTGTGGTTTGACTTCTCGGTAGCTGTCGATTTGGTAACATATTTAACTTCAATATGAGTATTCACCTCATTAAAGCTCTCTTTTCCCTACCCTAATTGGTGTGTATAAAGAGATCGTTTCACCTTTTGTATGATATATGCCTCCTTATTTCATTTAACTGATAATGGTGAAAATTTCTTCTCATCAATCATAGCCATTTATAAGAGGGGTTCTATTATTCATTCTATCTAGAGCCTTCTTGTTTTGTCTTTAATAGCAGAGTAGCATACTAAACTTTTCATTACATTACATTACATTTTGATTGATTGACGTGAGAAGCCCCTGCAATAAAATTATCAAATATATATCGAAGTACTATTGCCAAAGACGAGAAATGCATACTAGAAGTTTGTTTCTATTCTTCTTCTGCATTTCAGTAGCCGCAATAGTAATGAAGGAAGGTGCAGTAGATGCAGGTAGATTCCTAAAAATGAGAAATATTGCAACAGCCCAAGCTGATAAAAATCCATGTGATCATCATAATGTTCCTGATGGAGATTATGATGTGAGAAATATATTGAAGAGTAAACTTCCTTCTGTCCCAAGTCCAGGAGTAGGCCACAAATACATCGTTTCCTTGGGCCCTTTGAAGATGAAGACAAGTAAGGCAGGCAATACATTGAAGATTAACCAACTTCCTTCTGGTCCGAGTGAGGGAGTAGGCCACAAATACATCAATGCTGAAGGGCTAACGAAGCGATCAGTAGTACCGTCACATAAGTTAATTACTATAGCGCCCTTCAACAATATTCCATCAGGTCCCGGTGGCGGAGTAGGGCACAGTTATAATGACTGATGACGGCGTCCAAAAGAAACCCATGAACAGTACACTCAGACTGTGATTAGTACATGTCAATCTTGACAATTATGGATCAAGGTCTCTGTCGATCACACTAAGTCTAATGATTGTCCGAACTATAGAATTAGATTTCAGGTAGAAATTACATGGTCAGTGTTTTTCATTTTACAACCCTCGATGGGGAAGAATTAATAGATGTTACATTTTGATCATAAATTTAAGCATTTTTTGTACTCATATTATTCAAAGGATAGCCATCATCATCAATCAATAGTGTTAACGGACGATCTAAAGTATCTAGAAGGAAAGAGAATATGATCTCATGAAAATATTGGATTTGTTTTGGGAAGAAGAATATATATAGAAGGAAAGAGAATATGATCCCATGAAAATATTGGATTTGTTTTGAGAAGAGAATATGATCTCATGAAAATATTGGATTTGTTTTGGGAAGAATATATATATATATATATATATATATATATATATATATATATACTTCCCCAAACAAATCCAATATTTTCATGGGATCATTATTTTCATATTTGTTGATACTTAATCTTTTTATTTTGTTACATATCTTCAGGGAATGATCGAAATAATTGCAGCTTTAAATGTATCGATAAATCTAGATATTTTAAATTATATAATTTAAATAATTAATATTTTTAATTTAATTTTTTTTTTTTTTAATTTTAAAATATTTATAATATAAATAAATTTTCTAATTATTAAATTATTTTTAAATAATATTTGTTACAAAGAAGTTTAAGTGAAGAATTAATTTATGGAAAAAATAATGTGAATTTTTTTTGATCATATAAATTAAATGATTATTAATTTCAATAAATCCAATAAAATTAAATTATATATAATTTTCTTAATTTTACTTTTTTATTTTTTATAATTATGGTTGCTCCCTATTTTTTTAAATATAAAGATAGTTATGAAATATATATGTATTATTGTTAAAATAGTAATAAAATAAAATAATAAAATATTGGTATATTTTTATATAAAATTTTATTCATCCATATAAATAATCCAAGCTCTTTTAGCTAAAACACTTCGCTAATAAAAGATTATGGGTCAATTTTCCTCAAATGCCTTTAATATTAGGCACCGCGAATAGAATATGATCCCTTTTATTGATATGCCCTACAGAAAAAATAGAAATAAGCATATATATTATCTATATATAAATTGGAAAATATTTTTTTATAAGTATCTTTTATTTTAAAAAATTATAATATAAATTATTATTATTTTTTTTAATTAATATTATTAAATAAATCATTATATTTTAAAGTAAATTTTACAATATTTAATTCAATTTCTTATGAATATAAGGTCAGAAATGTATGTAGGATAAAGGCAACAACTTCCATTTAATGTATGTTTAAATTTTTTGTTGTTGTATATTTTTTTATTGTAAGTCTAACATGTCTCATTGGTCATTGCTCTGGAAGTACTTCATGTAATTTAGACATATTTAGTTCTTGGAATCGTTGGATTGATTTTTGTATTGTAAGTGGAATGCACTATACATTCATTCCTCTAGATTCCTAATAATTTTGTAAAAATCCTTCTACCTGGCCCCGCTTCATTAACTTCTAGCACCACATGAGCTAAGGACCAGATCCTCGTCATTTACATGTTCTATATTTTTTTTCTTAAAACGACATTGATTTTTTCTTTCATTGTTGCTCCTTGTAGAACATTAGTCATATATGAATTAATAGATTGTTCGAAACATATTATCTAATATTCTTAAGTACATTATTAATGAAAATTCAAAAAAAATAAATCATATTGAATATTATTTTTTCATTCACCTCATTCATCCTTCTGTAAATTTTCTATCATACTTTTACGATCTTCTACACATAGATTAAAAATAATCTGATTGACCTTCTTCATTTTTTGGCTTTGCAATACATATTAGTTAAAATTACATATAGTTCAAACATATTAATTTTGGAAAGAAATTACAAAAAAATGCATTCTTTGCTTTGTTCGATGTGTTATCATTATGTCGATTAGTATTTTTGTTATTTGAAACATTCTCAGAATTTTTTTATCAATACAAAACTTGTACGATTTGATATAGCTGTCATTAGATATATTTTATACATAAATAAATAAAATCAGGAAAGAAGAGCTATGGTAACCGGTGCATTTATTTAAATAAATGTACAGATCCATTTAGACCATTAAATGCACTCAGTGTTTAATTGTTCAACATTGTGTGTGTGTTTTTTTAAATAATTTTAAATCATGATGATGCAATTTGTAATGATAAACACAACACAATGACTTGATGGACCTATTTAGCAGAGGTGCGTCGGTGTGTTATATTACACTCAGAGCACCGATGAACAGACTAGATAGGACCAACGCGTTTAAAATATGTTGGCGCATTGTATTGCATAGGGCACACTCATGTGTTATATTAAGTTAATGCACCATGAAACATATGTCATTTTTAAAAAATTAGACAAAGGCGACAATGTTTGGCTCTAATTCAATAAGAAATCCCCCTGCTTTACATGTCAAGTGCCATATATATAGTAAGTACGCAAAACCATTAAATATAAAATGCCTAAAACTAAAAACCCTATTTGTGAAGTGATAGGGGGGGAGTAAAACCCTAACATGATATTTTGCAGTCACATAAGCAACAGTCTAAGGTAAGTACTGATTTTTTTGTCTTTTGTTTTTATTTTTAATTAAATTTAAATAGGAATATAGATCTTATAAAATTTTACTAGTAAAATCAATAGTAATTTTTTTATTACAAGCGATTTTTAAATTATTTTTTTATTTAATTAAATTTTTTTATTTTATCTTTTTTTCTAAATTTTGAATAAATCTAACAGAAATTGGAAAAATTATTAACACTAAAATTTAAATTTTTTTCTATGTAGAGTTTTGTGTGAATCACCATACCTTTTAAATTCTAATCTTTCTACAATTCTGAAATACTTTGTTGCTCCAAAGTACTCCGAGTATGTATCATTTTCAAATGATATATCTTTTAATTAAACCCTAACAGATATTGTAAAAAAATTTATTAGTAAAATTTTTACAATGCAAGGTTTTATGTGAATCGTCATACCTTTCAACTTCTCACCTTTTGAATAGTTCAGTTGCTCCAAAATAGTTTGATGTTGCATAGTGTTCCTGGTAAGTCTCTCTTGCAAATCAGTCCCTTGAATTTTTTGGAAAAATGATGAAATAGTGAATAACTTTCTACAATTTAAACCAATTATCGCTCATATTTGAATTAAAAACAAAAATTACTCGTGATTTTTTTTTTTTCACTTAATCCAAAGATCGGTGTGTTCTACAGTAAAGAGCACCAGTACATTTATAAGTGAAGTGCACCGACATTGTTGAGGCACCAATTTTTTTCAACACACCAACATGATACAATTCTTTTACTTTATTCTTCCAAATCTCGAAAGAGTGTGATTAACATTTTAATGCAACAGTGTGGTTTGTATCTAAATGCATCCATGTTGTAATTTTATAAGAGCACCGACATGGTAGAATTTTCCTTTACTTTGAAAATCTTGGAAACTAGTGCACCAATGTTATTTTGTTTAAACACGTCAGTGTTGTTTTGTATAATATCACCGATATGATAACATATTTTATATTTTTTGGAATGCCAGAAACTGGTGCTAGTATTATTTCAATGCGCTAGTGTTGTTGTTCTTTAAACACATCACTGTGATTTGTTTTGATAAGTGCCATAGTAAGGTTTTAAACCTATCTAAAATTTAACTTTCACATAAAACATCATATTAATCTCAAATTATCCTTTAAGACGCATTAAAATGAATTATCATAGTCCATAGTAAACATTTTTCACTTAAAGTCACCTTATTCTTGAAAAACAGTTTGAAAACTATACTGAACTTCAAATTATGGTTATATGGTTCTTGAAATTAATTTTAGAGATGCAAAAAAAAAATTATTTCTGATTTCTTTTTAAATGGAGGGACAAAATATCAATAATATCAAATGGCCAATTCTTCAAATTCCGACTCATTCCATATTTTTGATCAAAATCCTTTACAAATTTCTCCCTTTCCATATCTAGTAAGTTTAGATTTTATTTATATTTTGATTATGTAATTTCATTTCTCTTTAATCCATGTTAACTTGCATAATAATATATCCAAATTTGTAGGATTCTAATATAGAATTTTGTTTGGATGTAGAAAATATTCGTCCATTTCAAAAAAGCCTGAAGCTCTTATCAAGAGAAACATATCACAAGCAATTGGTAGATGAAAATCAACAACCTCGTCACCCTCCAATTGGAACATGGCATCTTCTAGTTGTAATCATGAATCAACGACGATAATAATTGTTTGGTATAACGTAATTTCATTAAGGCAATTTAATTGAGGTGCTTACTAATATCATTTATATTGTACTAAAGATGTTCAATATGTTTTGAAATTAGGATTCTAGTGCTGATTATCGACCCACCTACCATCTTTTGGTTCACCCCACTACCATGTCAACTCGAGAGAAGGTTGAATTAAGAGCAAGACTCAGAATGGAAGCATACAAATAATGGTTGAATCAACCACCTACTCAATTCATACTACATCTAAATTTACCAATTAAGAATGACTACAACAATAACAATTTTTCATCTCAAGTTGGAAAAAGTGGCAATCAAGTAGAGGTTGGTATGGATGATTACTTACATGATACAACTATCACATAGGTAGTATTGTTAGATACATTCCAGAAATATGAGCTACGGGTTGATGCTCATATCATTGATACCTTATTTGAAAGCCTAAAATTTGCTTCCACTACCCTTGTCTTTGGACCTAGAAGAAAGTCAAATTCTACTTAGCTGGGTATAATGATGTTGTTGTACAACTTGAAAGAAAAGTTTGGCATGTCAAATGCATGTTTTTCACAATATTGAGGTAATTCACTTGCATGACCAATAAATTCCTTTATATTTTGAGAAATCTTGTCCCACAATTAACATTAAAAATAGTTAATTTTATGAACGTTAAATATTTACATTGTCAAATTATATTCCCCAGTAACTGCAAGTTATGAAAATATAAGGTTCTTCTGAGTGACAATGTCTTATCAGGTAGTTGCGAAGAGGAAAATCAGTTGTTGAAAGTTTTTGGTGTTGAGTACATATCATATCATGCATGTATGAATAATTGTATTCTATAAAGAGGAGAATATGTAGACAAAACGATATGTATGAAATGTGGTCATGACAGGTACCGTAACTAAATTTTTCTGGGTAAATTACATGGTCCCCCTCTTAAGATATTAAGGAGCCTGACTATAATCCCAAGGATTCAAAGGTTGTTTTGTTCTAAAGAATTAGTTATGTTATAGGGATTACATGCCTCACATAAAAGTGAGTCAAGAGTTATGTGAATCCCAACATATTTAATAGCCATGAAGCATATAGAGAATACATGGCTTGAAAAATTCAAGGATGAAGTTTGAAGTTTATGATTCAGCATAGCCATGGATGGTGGCAACCCATATTCCCTCCAAAACACCATCTATCTTTTTTGTCCTATAGTAGTGATCAATAATAATATCCCCCATGGTTATCCATGAAGAATGAACATCTTATGTTGGTTCTCATAGTCCCTAGTAGATGAAAAGTGAAGAATATGTATGTCTACTAACATCCGTTGATAGATGAATTGAAGGAACTATGGGAAGAGATACATGTGTAGGATGTATCAAGAAGCATCACAAAAGGGAGTAGTTTTATGTTTTATGGAATATTTTATTACAACATACATGATTATCCAATCTTAGGAGTTCTCTCTAGTAAATTAAATTTTATTTATTGCTTTATATATTTAACAATATTGTTTCACATATTAATTTATTTTTCCACATTTTTTTTATCTTCACAGTTGCTAACGTTTTGGTCTTTATACAAAACTTTCACATGTCTTCTAACGAAAAGTGTATCATGGAGGTAAATGTTGTGGAACTTCTCTGGACACTAGGTGGTCGAACCACCTTCAAAAGCTATTGCATGGCTACTTCAGGGTATTCCTCCCAAAAGAACACACATGCAAAAGAGAAACATTCACTTTCAATGGTAAATAGAGAGAACCCAAAGGCATGCAATAATGACACCAACTGAATGGCTTAGAGAATATAAGAGAGAGAAGAAAAAGGATTCTGCATAAATGTTCAATTCAAATGGGCAGCCTATGTTCAATGATCGAGAATTCTTCTACAGTTATGTTAAGAAATTTCCCATCGGGATGAAAAGGAAATTTTTCTCTTATGAGCTCCCATATTGGGAGCATCTTATTATTTCCCACTTACTAGATCCCATGTATATATTTGAAAATGTTTCATCTTGCCTATGGAGGCACATATCATCAAAACAAAATGAGACATTGGTTGTTAGATAGATCTTATTTCTTCAAAAACTAAAGAGAAACATTGGCCAAGATAAGAAACTATAGGAGAGGTTCATCCCTCTTGGTCTTTCAAGTAAGGTGATGTCCCATGGGTTTTAAATAAATGTGATCTTTCTTTGGTGTTGGAAGTTATAATGAGTGCGAGGGTGTCTTCTCTATATTGGTCTTCACTAAAGGGTTTCTCTATTGTGGAAGACCATTTGTCGAGGTTGAAATCACATGACCATTTCAACCTTCTAATAGTATTTGTTTCCGGGAAAACTAGTGCCTTTTCGATCTACTAGTCCCACTAAGATTGGTAGCTATCTTAGAAACAAACAATCAAAGCAATTTGTGATTTCCTTTATGTATGATAGATAAGAGAGAAGAAAAGGGACCAACTTGGATCTTTCGCTTGACTCCTTGCTTGATTTCTCTCCCCCTTGATAGAGCTTGCTACTCCTCTCCTACTTTTCCTACTTAGAGAATACCTGTAGAGACAAAGTAACAAAACACCATCAAAGCATCTTGATCTATAATATCATAAACAATGCAGAATCAGAAATACATTGAACATACAATTGCATCCACAAATAACAAGATTCACAAATACACGATTGTATGGAGGAAAACTCAAATAACTTTATTAAAATAAAAGGGAGAATTACAACCCAGCTGTCTGATTGAGCATCATCCTCCCAGCATCAAAGCCCTCTTCACCTCATGAAAAGCAAGATCACCCAACAATACAATGCTTCTTCTCAAAGACAAACTATTAGCACCTCTTTACAAATTACAAAATTCTAGCCTCCAGATCTCTCATATGAGGGATCCATTTATACATGTTTGCAAAGGTGTGAGTCATCTCTGAGTTTTTAATTAGTGTCATTCCACTTGTAGTTCTTGGTTCCACTTGGAGATTTCTTGGATCTCTTACTCATCCTTGGGCGAATTCAGAGAGGCAAGTGTCATAGAGGAATTTTCTAGAAGATTCCATGAGCATCCACCTAGAAAACTGTCTCAGACATTTATCCATTCTCACTCATCGCACCCCACAGAAGGCTTCTTCAATATGCATCACATCTAGCTAGTGTAGCAGTTAGTATGCATCGCACCCTGACAGTGGAGCATTCAGTATGGTCCTGTTTTGGCCAGTTCTAAGTGGTTTTTTAGGTGGAACTTCTGGGGAATGATGTAATCAGTTGACTATGATCCTTTAGGGTATAAAACAACACTTTTAGTGGTTAAACAGCCCTTGGTTTATTGACATATAATATTCGGGTTGCAGTGCCCAAATATGTCTATAATAGTATGTATGTCAAAAACATGATTTTTTATTTTTATTTTATTCTTATGCAATGGGATACTTTATAATCAGTTTATGTATAATGTACTTTTTAATATGCAATGTCATTATCCTTTGCTAATGCATGGGTGTGTGAACTGTGAATTCCCCCAAGACCTATGACATGTGATATCTAAATTATTTTCATTTGTACATTGGATCACATCAAAGGATATTCATATGGCTAGCATTAAATGGTGGCATTAAGAGATATGTAAGATTGTTTATATGTTTTAGAAGGAATTGTTGACGAGTTTCATGGACTTGCATGTGCATCTTCTAATTCACCTAGTAGATGAGGTTGAATTAGTTGGGGTGGTTTCTGTAACACCCCCCATTGTTTGTTGGTTACTATTACTAGTGGTTTAATTATGATTGAGAAGAATTGAGTATGGTTGGAAAATAATTTTTAAATTAATAAATAAAGATGTTGTTTGCACTGTTGGAAATCATAATCACTGACATCGAAGTAAATGATACTTGCCAGAATCTGAGAAGAATCATATTCAAATTGAATTTTCTAAATTAAAATATATGGATATATATTACACCTTGGTGGGAGATAGAGACCGAGGATAAAAGCACTGCAATGAGAAAAGAAGGCTTTTGCTATTAGGAAAAGTAACTAAAAAGCCTAGGCTAAGGGGATACATATTCCCAGAAGGCAAGAACTTGCCAAGGGAAAATTTGTGAGAAAATTAATGTTAAATAAACATTATCAAGGCTCAATTGGGGTTACTGAGATATAGCAAGGTTGTCATTGCTTAGGGGGAATCAGAGATGATTCAAGGTTGGGTGGATCAGTGTTACAAGCCATAGACTTCAAGCCTTGGAGTATTGTATAATCTATAGTGAAATAAGAGGTTAATTCAATTGAATGACATATTGGTCGAAATCGAATAAAGGTAGTTGTATACATTGGGCTAGGAGAAAAGATCGAGAGGGGATACATGCTATCCATGCAGCTAACATGTAGTAGATTGAAACAGTATTAATGCTAAGAAAATTTGAAGAACATGCTAATTCCTATTATAAATTAAATGACCAACCCATGTATACACTACAAAACCAAACGTGTATTAGCAGACTTCAACTATAAAATATTTGCAACCGTGATCTATGTCTAGAAGACTCTTTATGCCAAGTGAAATCATTCTAGGTCCAACTACACATTACCAATCCAAAAGGTCAAAGTTTGTAGAATAGTAAAGAGTCGACATACTAAAATTAACTATACATACATACATACATACATACATACATACATACATACATACATACATACATACATACATACATACATACATACATACATATATATATATATATATATATATATATCTTAATTACCAAATTTTGAAAATAGTCCTATGTATATCTATCTAGAACAATTGCATAACCACTTATTGGGTAGTTCGGGGAAATCAGCAACATAAAACTTGATTATATAATTGCTCTTAATTTGTAGCTTAACTCAAATTAATTAAATAACCCGAGCAAGGTATAATTTTAGCCATTGATTAATAGTTGTAACTACATGGCTAGGATAAAATTCGTGGAACCATTTGCAATATAAGAAAAACTTTTGGAAATTCTTTAGAAAGATCCATTAAGACAATAGGATGCACCTGGGTACTGAGTATTTCATATGAGATGGCCAGTGGAATGAGTAGAGTATCAATCAGACCCATGTCGTATTAATGACTTAGCCCTGCAAACAAAAGATGTAGATAATTAAACAACTTGCAGGCAAACTAACACTAGGGTAAAACCTGAACCCTATCCACTGATGAAAAAGGAAGATCGATTTCCAGCAACATATCGACATCTAAAATTACTATGCCAGAATATGGAGACCGATTGAATCCCATGTGAAAAGAACAAGACAATATATTATCCAAGATGAGACTCATGAAGCGATGATATTCTTGTGGAAATGAAAAAAGAAAAGAGGAATGTGTATTTACATTTTACCTTGATGTCAGAGTTTTAGAGACATTTACCTTCCAACGAAAGACTAGTCACTATGTTGATGTGGGTATGCATTCTCTTGGTTATGATGGTAAGAAATGGCCAAGAATCTGGAAGAAATCTTAGTTGACCGAAAATGTTGCAAAACAAAACCCTTTCATAGCGAACCCCGCGAAATATCAATTGGAGCGAAGGGAAAATGGGTTGGTTACTTATAACAACCATGGGTCGTCGGAAGTTGTCAAATGAGAGTCAACAATGGCAGTGTCTCCAAGTGGTGTATTGGAAGATTCGAGAACCTGGGGCCAAATGGACACCAACATTAGAATAATTAGAGTCACCCTCTATATTTTAAGACTTACCTTATAACTCCTCATTGATAAAATTAAAATGGCGAACCTTGCTTCAGTCTCCATCCATCATATTTGTTATAAACTTTAATTAAAATGGTAACCTTTACCTGCTAGACTTACAGTATGGTCTATATTGTATTATGTGTTAAATGTATGAAAAGCTGATTGTATAATTTATGGAGCTAAATTTTTTTTCTTTATGGTTTATGGTGTGTATGTACGTGATAATTGGTATCAGAGCACTTAGGTTGCTACACTGACACTTGAAGGGATTGATGTGAATATAATAAAACTAATTGATGATGTACAAATAAAATAAGTTGACCAATATGAGATGAGAAGCAGGGATTACTCCACTAGGAGGATTATCTCGAATATTATAAGCAATACTTGTACCAGAAGGAAACCCAGAAATGTGGGTTCAACGGGGTAGAGAAGGTCCAAATACGAATTCCATGTTGTTAGAGAGTTTACAACATCTTCAATAAGAAATAATGAATTTTAGTGGAAACAAGGAAAGGTGGCGACTGGAGCAAGAGAACCATGAAAATTCTCTCACACAAGTAAAACTAGTGGAACACAAATCCTAGTCAAGATTTAGGCCACAGAGAAGAGTTCCCCAAACAACAAGAAGATCACCCAGATTTGGAGGGAGGTCGAGTAGGTAACGAAGAGGAATATGAAAATGTTTCCTGTGGAAAAGGACCTAAAAGAGAAAAATAGAGTTACAAGGGAAGTTCAAGAAAATAAAACCTTTGAATTATGATGGAGAAGTGGAGGAGCTAGTGAAAGGATGGCTCATATATATGAACAAATGTTTTGTATTATTGCTATAGATCTGATCTGAAAATATATGAAAATACAAATATACCCGAGAAATAACAAGATCCGAATATATAAATGCTTCACTTTATCAATCAAACCCTTAAGGTAGGGCAACACCATACATTGACTCCTTAAGGAAGGAGAACACTCCACAAGACATATGCCTGACAATACAATAATCCTTGACATCTCTCAATGGGGAGTCTCTAGGCTCTATATAGGCCTCATGCATACGATACCATGGGTCATTACCATGGTTCCCTCAATACCATCTATCTAATACAATGAGATTATTACATTATTGCTAACTACTTGTGGTCCCTTACATGATACAGGTTAACCACTTTATTTATTAATATGGCCCATCCCATTATTACATTATTCCCTTGGGTACCTCCCTCTATACTCGATACTATACCCCATAGGTATACTACAAATATATGAATATGATGATAATATAAAGGCAAGGTTGGTAATGTACCAGTTGTAAGAAAAGGCCACCCTATGGTGGGAGGAGATTAAAATTGTTCAAGGTATTGATGAGAAAGAAGTTACTTGGGAATAATTTTATAAACATTTTAAAGATAAGTATTTGACTAAGTGGTTTTATGATTAAAATAAAAAATAATTCCATGATATGAAGTTGGGACAATAGTCCATAAATGAATTTATAACTAAATTTACCTCTTTGTTAAGATATGTTCCTTACGTCTGTAAAAAAAAGCTAAAGTGCAGTGGTTTACTAGTAGTGTACATGCCTTCATGAAAGAGAAATTAGAGTTTGATAACCCAAATATAATGGATGAATCCATTCGAAAGGATCGATTTTGTTACCATCAAATGAAGAAGAAATAAGACAAGACCAAGAATTCGTCAAACAAAAGGAGGCAAAATAATTTCTTGAACAACGAAAATGAAAGAACAGCCGCAATGAAAGGTGCGTGTGGAAAGGGGTCGAGTGGGACTCCAATTAAAAACCAACAAAAATTTAGATCTTAGAATGAACTAAGACAGAATGAGGCATCTAGTAAACCAGATCCCAATCAAACTTTGAATCCCCATCTTCGGTGTTGGGGTTGTGGGGAACCCCATTATTATAAAAATTTCACCCACCATAGTTGGCCAGAATCCACTGCTAACATCCAAGAGGCCTCTACTATTGGTGAAGTAGAAAGGAGCATATCAAGGATTAATGCAACCTTGGAGGATCATGAAGTGGAGTGTCAACCAACAATGGTGGAGCTTGACGGTAAAATATGTAGCCATCTTGTTTCCATTTTGATAGACCCTGGTGCAAGCCTAAGTTATATCAACCCAAAAATAGTTGATTTATATCATATGTAATGTATGAATTAAAGGAGTTCTTGGCTAGTAAAGCTAGCCACAGGAGCTAAAAGAAGAGTAATTGCAAAGGTAGGAAAGTTCATAATTTATATATTTGGACATCAAGTAAAGGAAAATCTAAATTTTCTACTGCTAAGCTCCTATGATGTATTTATAGGCATGGATTGGATGGAAGATCACTAGACCTTTGTAAATTTTATAGATAAAACAATTACCTTTCTTATTAATGAGGGTACTAAAAAATAAATCTAGGGTTTTAGAATGGAATTAAATATATTCCCTATTTTACCCCATCAGTTAGGAAAGTGTATTCGTAATGGTTGTCAAGTCTATATTTTGCAAGTTGTTTATGCTAATTCTAAGGACAAAATGTTTGACCTAGAAAATATACGAGTCATCCAGGAATTTTAAGATGTATTCCAAGAATAAATTCTATAATTTCCACCCAAAAGAAACATTGATTTTATTATAGAATTGGTTCATGGTGCCACCACAGTCTCTAAACCCCTTATAGGATGAGTGTTCTGGAGTTGAAATAATTAAAAACACAGTTCCAAGAGCTATTGGACAAGGGTCATATTCACCCTAATGTGTCTCCTTGGGGAGCACCATTTCTATATGTAAGAAAAAACTATGGCACTCTTCACCTGTGTATAGACTATAGGAAACTAAATAAGTTAAGGATTCAAAATAAGTACTCATTTCCTAGAATAGATGATATTTTTGATCAAGTAAAGGGTGTTTTTGTATTTTCAAATATTGATTATGATCGGGCTATCACCAGATACAAATTAAGGATGAAGACATACATAAAATAATGTTAAGGACATGCTATGGACATTATGAGTTTGTTGTTATGCCATTTGGACTCACAAATGCCCCAACAACATTTATGAGTGTTATAGACATTTTTGTGCCTTACAGCTATAAGCATGAAATCTCCATAATTCAAGGGATCCAAAGTCCCTAAAGATGTTGTTACAGCCCCTAAAGGAACAAGGTCAACCAATGACAGCTTCTCCCAAGAGTTCTCCACCAAAAACCACTCGGAAACAGTCAATTCAGGATCAATTTAGAAGCTCTTCTAGCTGCCTGTGTTGAAATGCAGAGACTACACTGGCTAGGTGCACTGCAACACAGGTGAAAGCACTACCAGGGTGCGCTGAGCGGGAAATGACAAATGGCAAGCTCATTCAACGAGGTGGAAAGACCCTGGAAGCTTCCAGAATCTTCTCCAATGACACTTGCCTCAATGAATTCGACTAGTGATGAGTAAGAGGCTCTCAAACTCCAAGTGGAAGCAAGGACGGACAGAGAGAAGACACAAGTCAAAACATAAGCTGACTCATCCTCTCTACTTACATCTATATATGGATCTCTCACCCAGAGGTTCAGGAGGCTGGAATTTTTTTACTTTGCAGAGAATTGTTGTTGGTTTGAGATTGAGATTAGTACATTGGGTGATTTATGCTTTGTTGGAGGAGAGGAAGGGATTCCTTTGCTGGGAGGTAGATGTTGGATCGGAACTCACTTGGTTGTATCTCCTCTTGGACTTTCTTATTATCATATCAATAAACTATTTGAGTTTCTCCTACATGCTGTGTACCAATGATGTTTTGTTATGCTTACATGTTTAGCTTAATCTGATCTTGAGCTTTTTATGAATGTATATCTGTATCTTCGTGTAGTTTCTCTCTCTTGTGATCTTGCAGGAATTTAGTGAAGCTGGGCCGGTGAAGGAGCAAGAAGTTGGGAGCTACTGAAGAGAGGAGTGATTTGGATTGACAAACTAGCGGAAGACACAGGTTAGTTAGATCCTTCTTCCTCATTTACAGTTCATAAAGAAGAATACTCAATTAGTTTACCTTGTTTGTTGCTAAGGCACTATCACACCTTAGAGTGGGATAGGGGCATTCCGAATTGGATACTTTTCCCAACAACAAATTGGCGACTCCACTGGGGATCGTATCTTGTTAGTTTATTTGTGTTTCTATTGTTGTTCTTCTCATAAACTCAGGAGTGCCGAATCGAAATGCATTTGCCATTTTCAAATGAAAAGTAGAGATCTGCCACTCTAGTCCACTCACTGGGCCTGTTTTTATGATCTAAACAAACTGATCCACAGGTGCTCTAACAGCCCTTTGTGATAGATCTTAGTCCTCCTTTAAAACATCCTCCTAATTGTACCTAATTGATAGCTTTTATCCGGCCAAAAACTGTAGATTAAACTGCAAACCGTGACCCAGAACCCAGAGACAATTCTCGTTTCTGCTTCAACGCAGACTCTGTGAAGAGGTTCTGCATTTCAACGCAGGTCCCATGAAGGATACCTGTGCTGAAGTTCAGTTTCTCTGTGCTGAGGGTGCGCTGATCAGCTTTTGCCTTGTGCAGTTGTGGTTCCATGCTTCCTTTTGCTCAGTTCTATCTCTGTTATTTGCAGCCTGTTATCAGTCAGTGTACCTATCTGAAACCCCTTTTCTTTGCCTCAATTCCGCCTCAGTTGTATAAAGAAACTGTATTTGTTCTTTGTGTATTTGTTACATCATTTGTAGTTTCCCATTACAAAAGTAAACTAGTCATACTGTCGCCCTTAGATCTAGACCTATCGTAAGTGTCGTTTTGATCTTAGGAGTGAGTTTGTTTGCTGTTCACAGTTGATTGAGCTCTTACTTTTGTCGTTTGGTTTGAATTTATGCATTTCTAGTGTCGAAACAAGTAAATCATCAAGTGTCGTAATCGTATTTTTGATTTCGAAAAAGGAACTTGTTTATGTTTTCACTTGAAATCGAATTCAAATTTGTACAACAGCTTTCTTTTTAGGCATCAATATTAAGAAAGCAAAAACAAATACATGCATATGTGCATTTGCATTTTGATAGTTTGCATGCTTTGATTTAGGGAAAAGTGCATTACAGTGTGCTCTATGCTCTTTGAGAAAAGTTTGTGTCTTCCTTTTCCCCTTGTAGCTAGGATTTTCATTGTTGAAAAGATATGAAAGCTTGCTTATCATCTTTAGACTGCATTTAGGAATTGTATCATACATCTCGTGGTGATCCAAAAAGGAAAAATTCTAAGAAAGATCAACCTAAAATAAATTGAATGAACTTAACAACGCTTTGTAACTTAATGCACAACATAGAGGTCTAGGCTAGAGACGTGTTCCGGTGTCGTAAAACCTGGTGACTGTCGATCTCGCTGATGGTTGGGTGATTCCTCCTGAGAAACGATATCGCCAGTATGGATTGTGCTCCCACGTACCATCGAGTATATATTGGGAGACCCCTATAGGCATAAAACCTTTATCCTTAGGAAGCTGTGTCGGCTGCCCTACTGATCGAAATGCATTGAACACAGCATTCGGGAAGATTGATCGCCCGTACCTTAAAAAGTATTCTGCGGTTTTGTGAAAAGTTTGGCACACCCTCTACCTAGAACTCCAGAGCAGTTCCTTTTGGCCTTTTTCAGACTCTATAACGGAAGAAGTCCATCCGAGCATTTGTCACTTCGGGCTCATTAAAACATCGAAGGAGACTATAGTCATCTTTAGCTTTTTCTCGACTCTTTAAAATTGAAAAATAAAGTTGTGTCTAAAGCATTGTTAAAATTTATTTTAAACGGAACAATCACCCCTTTTTCCTGCGTTGATATTTAGGTTGAGAAAATGGAGCCCACCAACCAAGGAATTTCCCTTGGTGGAAATCCTAGTCCCTTCTCCTCTTGGGGAGATGTTGGTGCGCCCCATATGGCCACATTGTCGCTTCCAGGACTGACAATTGGCTTATCGGTCTGGCTCTTCTCAACCAATGTCGTTCAGAACACCACTATTCCTGAACAGTCGAATCAACAGTTAGACCAGTCCAGAGTTGCCCACCAGCCTTCTACTTCGTCTAATTCTTCCTCTCCTCCTTCCTCTTTGCTTGACGGAACTGGTAAAACAAAAAACCAAGTTCCTAAGGAGAAGAAGGAAAAGAAGAAGAAAGAGAAGAAGAAGAAGGAACCAAAAGCGACTAGGGGCAAGCAATTGTCGTCTAACAAAAATACACATACAACACTGACTAGGCCTAAATCGCCATGTGTCATATGCAAGGGAGACCACTTCCACAGAGATTGTCCCTGCATCCCTCGGATACTAAGAGACTGGTCTCCCCGTTTGCACAATCCGGTGGCATCAACCTCTGATAGCCATGTTGAATGCATACTGTCAACTAGCGAAAGTGAAGTCCTTGGACAAAAAGGGAGAGCTAAATCTCCCTGTAGACTGTGCGAAGGCAATCATGCCATCCACCGTTGTCCCTTCTTAGACGAAGCGAAAAGAGTTTTGGATGATCGTCCGGTTTCATCGTTACGACTTCCTCCTGGATATAAAAAACTCTTGCTTCCTGAAATGAGAAATCTGATAGGATTTGATAAAGGAACCAGTCAACCTTTAGGGATCCTCCCTAATGTTCCCATAACATTGAAAGGGAAGACCGTTCAAATGAACGTGATGGTCATTCAAGGACCCTTGGATTATAACCTACTCCTTGGACGAGACTATATTTATTGCATGGGAGCCATCGTCTCCTCACTCTTTAGAGTAATGTGTTTTTTGCACGAAGGAAGAGTGGTCAAGCTCGTGGACCAGCTTTCATTTCCCGGATCACGCATCGCAAATAGTCATATACCATCCCTAAATGGTCTCTTCATGCAAGAAATGTCTCAACCCACAGTCCGTCCTCCCGATGAGCGCGAGTGATTCGGAAGAATATGACTGGAACCCAGGGGGCATGCGTCCTGGTCTGCTTCGGCAGGAAAACTTTGGGTATAGGGTAAATTTCCACGGGAGAATATGACTAGTCTGTACCCCATCCGTCTTGGAAGAGGGGTTATTCTAGAATAAGATTCTTTTGTCAAAGTTATGTGTTTGGCGCTTGTTGTCACTCGCCTTTGTCTATCTCGGTAGACATCGCCGAAGAAGTGTTTTGTTTGCTGCGCAAATGAGACAATCTTTGGTAACCTGAAAGAGGTATGCCTTTCCTGGTAGAACAAATGTTTTATTTGCAAATTGAGGGGTAACCTTGAAATATTACTTTATACCTGGGGGCATGCAAACCTTTTGGAGTGCAAGCAAGGGGCGGCTATTTATTTTTTAAATTTTTAGGTCCTCCCTTTAAACCTGTAGGTATAACCCTTTAAACTCATAGGATTAGTCGTTTCCAAACTTGCATAACGAAATGATGCGGGGCATAGCTTTGTAAGGCGCAAGCTCCATAAAAAATGGCATCTTACATGAGACATTCTTATCATATGACTAGATAATCGAGCAGTTTTAGCACATAGTTCATGCTCGTTAAAAAATAAACATAAGATCGAGCAGTTTTAACACATAGTTCATGCTCGTTAAAAAATAAACATAATACCGAGAAGTGTTTTTCCGTGTTTAAGCTCGTTAAAAAATGAAATACCCTCCGGTAAATAACCACCATGAATGTAACATTATCAGCCACTAAAGCGTTGGTCGTGTTTGCACTGTCACCTCCACTTTTCCATTGGCCGACCATTCACCTCCATATTGATTGTTTACCCATTTTGAGGAACAGCTGCGAAGAGTGATTTCACTAGCCATCCTTCTGACACTGCCGTGATTGGAAAATTCCAACCCTTACCTGGGATCAGCTGCTAACCTGTTTTATCACTCGTTCCTCAAAAGACGAGTCTTCTTTAAGCTCCTTTCATCTGACTCGTCAAATATGAAAAGATTGCCAGGTTTTTGCCTTCCAGCTCGTTAAAGCGACCAGAAGTGCTATCCCTCCTCTAGATTTTAATTTTTTTGGACCTGAGGGATTATTGCACAAAAAGGTCAAGCGCTTGTTTTGTTCGGCTCGTTAAAACTATCGAAAATTCATCCCTTCTGTATTGTTTTATACTTTTTCGGACTTAAGGGATTAGATGACGAAAAAGGACCTTTGGAGTTATCTTTACGTACCTTTTCAGACTCTCTAAAAACTAAAAGGACCGAGTTATATTTGTCGTTAGACTCGTTAAAAACATTAAATAGCGACAAACTTGTCTTTAGATGAGAACGAGTTTCACTATCGCTAAGCTCGTTAAAACATAGCGATAGGTTTGCCCGAAGGGCAAATTATAGAACAAGCATATGTTATCCTCCTCAAGCTTGACAAAAATAAAGAGGTACTGGTCAGAAATGACTGGGGAAAAATTGGGAAGAAACTCAAAGAACTTTATTGGTAGCAAGTCGCTCTTGAACATGACACTTCCGCTCCGTGCCTGAGTTGGGTTGGGTTGTTTCATTCAACAGTCACATCACCATGGTCTCGCCATACCATCCACCTTTGGGTTAAATGCTACCAATCCATCACATAAGTGTCACCGATATGTTCAAGAGAAGTCATCCAGAGAAGTCAACCGTGTCCCATCCACTACCATACATTATCCTTCATTCTTTCATGACCGCCACCCTGAACCATATATCATCAGATCATTTTCACCTCCATCAAAATCATTTTCTCCGTTCCATGTCACTGATGTGGGATACATTAAGGCCCTCCTTTGACGGGTCGCTTCTTGTCGACATCGGCTCATTACCCAAGAAGTTAATCTAGGGACACCCCCTTCAGTACTTTGAAGCTTGCATGCCTCAATGGCAAGTTTCTCACTTCCGGTGACAGGTATACATCAATGACCTTCGACTGAAAGATTTTGTGTGGTGTTCGACGCCATGTCCTTTATTCACACCACGTGAATTGTACTGCAGTACCTTGAGAGTCATTATCATTATCGGTGATTCCTCTCGCGCTTGTTAACGGTTTACCTCATTGACCGGTAATCAAGCGATGTCTTTCCGTGTTCGACTTCAGAACATTTCTCACATGGATCGATTGTACTTAGAGTGAAGATCGGACGAGATTTAAGACCCCGGATCTAGTTTCATCCATCTGGGCTGCAATATATATTCGGGAAAAATAAAGACATTTACATGTACAACATTGCAGCACAGACAATCATCCTACCAAAGGATGATGATTTCAGCAGGATCATCAGTCTATCATCAGACAATTTTCTGTCCTATGTACATAAAAATGAATTTATAAAGCTAAGCATGGGAATGCCCGCCTCAACTAGATCATGAAAACAATATGAAAAATAATGTATTGTATTGTATCTTATTACAGGTCTCCTCCCAGCATTGAATGAACTTCGGATCCTCCTAATAAAGCATTTCACCCGATAAATGGCCTCATACTTTAGGGGGAAATTGTTATAGACATTTTTGTGCCTTACAGCTATAAGCATGAAATGTCCATAATTCAAGGGATCCAAAGTCCCTAAAGATGTTGTTACAACTCCTAAAGGAACAAGGTCAACCAATGACAGCTTCTCCCAAGAGTTCTCCACCAAAAACCACTCAGAAACAGTCAATTCAGGATCAATTCAGAAGCTCTTCTAGCTGCCTGTGTTGAAATGCAGAGACTACACTGGCTAGGTGCACTGCAACGCAGGTGAAAGCACTACCAGGGTGTGCTGAGCGGGAAATGACAAATGGCAAGCTCATTCAACGAGGTGGAAAGACCCTGGAATCTTCCAGAATCTTCTCCAATGACACTTGCCTCAATGAATTCGACTAGTGATGAGTAAGAGGCTCTCAACCTCCAAGTGGAAGCAAGGACTGACAGAGAGAAGCCACAAGTCAAAACATAAGCTGACTCATCCTCTCTGCTTACATCTTTATATGGATCTCTCACCCAGAGGTTCAGGAGGCTGGAATTTTGTACTTTGCAGAGAATTGTTGTTGGTTTGGGATTGAGATTAGTACATTGGGTGATTTATGCTTTGTTGGAGGAGAGGAAGGGATTCCTTTGCTGGGAGGTAGATGCTGGATCAGAACTCACTTGGTTGTATCTCCTCTTGGACTTTCTTATTATCATATCAATAAACTATTTGAGTTTCTCCTGCATGCTGTGTACCAATGATGTTTTGTTATGCTTACACTTTTAGCTTAATCTGATCTTGAGATTTTTATGAATGTATATCTGTATCTTCATGTAGTTTCTCTCTCTTGTGATCTTGCAGGAATTCGGTGAAGCTGGGCCGGTGAAGGAGCAAGAAGATGGGAGTTATTGAAGAGAGGAGTGATTTGGATCGACAAACTAGCGGAAGACACAGGTTAGTTAGATCCTTCTTCCTCATTTACATTTCATAAAGAAGAATACTCAATTAGTTTACCTTGTTTGTTGCTAAGGCACTATCACACCTTAGAGTGGGATAGGGGCATTCCGAATTGGATACTTTTCCCAAAAACAATGAGTATGATAAATAAAATTTTCCACCCCTTCCTGGAGAAGTTTGCTCTTATTTTTATTGATGACATATTGATATATTCTTTGAGTATGGAGGAGCATAAGTTACACATTAGGTTGTTACAGCAAACTTTGAGGGAAAATCAACTTTATGATAAAATTAGCAAATGTGACTATTATAGATATCAAATACATTATTTAGGACGCATTATATCCTCCAAAGGTATAGTGGTGGAAGCAAAAGACAATTAAGAAATCATGCACTGATCCATCCCAACAAATGTAGCATATATACGTTCCTTTATGGGAATGGCTAGATATTACCATATATTTATAAAAGGATTCTCTAAAGTTGCTTACCCAATCACCTCTTTGAAATGAAAGGCAACAATACTAGATGGTCCAAAGAATGTGTTGAAAATGTTGGACCCGCAAGCATTTAGGGGATCATCTCGATATGATGTGCCAACTAGACCTCACACCATCTAGTGTGGGAGTCCCATCTTGTATGATGGCCTTGTTCCCATTATCTTAAAGATTTGCCTCAACGCTTGCTTTCTAGCATAGGAGAGTGGTTTGCTTTGTCTTAAGAGAAGTGAGGTCCTTGTACCTGGTGATTTTAAGTGTCTCTTGTGTCAATGGTTCTTTCACCCTAAAGGAAGAGGGTGGGAGTGTGTCCCAAGTCAATTGGGAATAGTCCCAACTTTTCTAGGAATGCACAACACAATAGGATGTGCACAACTTTTGAAGGAACAATCCACACAGATGTGGCTATGACAACACATAAGGGTAGATAACACGTATAACACTCAATGGATTAGACCACATGAGTATAATGGTTATTATAGCAAGTTTTAAGTTAAAGTTTTGTCTAATGTCCGAGAGAGTAGTCTACACAGGCGAGACAACTTTAACAGCATATACAACACATTTTCATTAACATATATGTATTACGACAAGTGAATTAGTTCAATTGTTAAACACAGGTTAAAGGAACATGCATTACAAGTGTTAAAAATTACTCTTACAATAGTTACAGTACATGTGTCAAAACGTGCTAGCCTATGAGAAGGATTTTGAATTAAGTGAAAGTTCGAAGACACATCGTTACACCATACATCACTAACCCCATGTGCAAGGCATTGGAGCAACTCCTTTCTCCTCAAGGAAAATATTACAGACTCTCAATGCTATGCGCGAGGAGCTGAGGTGAAAATTCCCTTGCATGTACAAATGAGGGGGTATTTATAGCCAAGGGTGAAACTGACCCTTGTGGTTGTTCAACTACCCTCATGACTGTTTGTCTTCCATGACTTTTCGACTTTACATGACTCTTCATAAAACAAGTGGGTCTCTTGGAATTCCACGTTACATTACATTGATTGACCGTATGGCCTACAATAGAGATGTGGACAACATGACTCATGACATGACTCGACGTGATAGTGCTGGTACATTCGTGTTGTTGCTGGTGTGCATGTCGAGCTGCAGTGCTCCTGGGTGATGGATGTCATCATGGTGTGTCATAGCTTCACCTCCGCATGGCAACATGCTTGGAGTCTTCGATGGTCATTGGGTTTGATTTATGTTGCATTTGCACGTTGCTCCTTGCTTGTATGTTTAAAGGCTTGACAGGTTCGTCTGTTCGCAAAAAGTGCATGTTATTTCGTCTGTCCGTTTGTGAACACATTTTCATGTTTTCTCATCCATCCATCTACGAACACATATTTGCATGATCATCCATTCGTGAGCACATCTCTTTGCATGAATTTTTTTCTCGTTCGTCCTTCTGTGAACACATCTTTGCATGATTGTCCATTCGCGAGCAAATATCTTTGCATGCATTGTTTGTTCGTCCATTGGCAAACCTGTCCTTTTGCATGTCCTACCTTCATTCATCCCATTCGTCATCGTTCCATGTTTGTTTTTGTACATGTATCTGCAATCCCTCATGATGAGACGACATCAAATCCAAAAACCTCCTAGTCTACCACGATACATGATCATTTCAGATGTAGGTGACTGAGAGAGGAGACAAGGTTGTGAGTTGGGATGGAGGCTCTGGGTACTGCTGATGAAAATTGTGCAGGAGTCACTAGGTGATGAAGATGGGAAATCTGGATCAATAGTGACTGTTTGTGGGGTTTGACTCAGTTGGAGGAAAAAACTGTGAATTTTTTGAGTGGAACAGTCTGGGTTGTGGAAAGGTTGGGCAGGCAAGATCTGTGTAATTTTCAAAACAAGAAGGCGGTGGGAGCTTGGCAACAAAAACTACGCAATTCCTGAGGGGAACTGGCAGTCAGCTATTGGGTCATTGGTAGCAAAAACTACACACTTCCTGAGTGGAAATGGCAATCAGTGTCTGGAGCTTGGGAGCAAAAACTGTGCAATTGCTTAGGGGAACTATCAGTCGGCTTCTTGGAAAAATTGCGGTGATGCTGGGATACTGACATGTTGGTCACCTCTCTATTGTTTTTGAGATGAGTAAACTGCTGGACAGTAAAGGACTTTCTCATGAAAACTGTGCAATTTTTTTGGTGAGCAGATGGTTGACTATCGAGAGGGCTAGCTCGAAAAACTGCATAATGTTTTGTTGGAGTCAGGATGGGAACTCGGTATCTCTCTAGCCTGTATGTGCAACTTTCTCAGTCAGTAGAGTGGGCAAGGTCTACAGCCTATATGAAAATTTTGAGGGAAGTCAGTCTCAAGGTGGTTGCCAGGTCAAACTCTCTAGTTGACCAACATGAAGGTTGATTCACTTTCTTATGGACAACGTAGCTTGAAATGGCTTTCTTGGGGCTTCTGCGTTGTTCTAGGTGACAGTCAATCGAGTCGGCGGTGGGGTGATGGTCCAGCTGTCAGAGGGGAATTTGGTCATCAAAACTTCAGCAAAGTGACTAAGTGTCTGAATGAACGAAATATGCATATGTAATCTTTCAAACACACACTTACATGCCTTGACGATGAGACGACTCAAACCATCTAGACACACACGCTCAACATGAATGAATAAGGGTGTAAGGGACAAGCGCGACAATTGTGATTGATTTTTGGTCAACTAGGATGACCCTTGTGTAAAATTCTATGTGACTCCGTGTGTGAATGTGACATATGTTTACATAGCGAACACAACAAGTACACAAAGAGCGAATACCCTGAGTATAACCAGAACATGGTCACAAGCATGACATTGACATCAACATGAAAAACTAGGGTGAAATGATCAAGCAAGGTGGGTACGAAGACTCACATGATCTCACGGAGTGAACTCGAGTGTGCGTAGCCATCAAGTGAAACTCTCAAGGGAAGCTCTGAAACTGGGTGCAGGCCAAAATTTTGGAGGGTGGTTGTAGCTGCTACAACACTTTGACACACACTTGTATAACTCCAGCTTCTCTATTTTGGTTCATTGATAGCATAGGGCCTTCGTATTTCAGGGAGTATTGAATCACTGTATAGGTTATGCCAACTTCCCCACTTACCCCACGGACATACATGATTCACTTATTTTGAATTCGGGAAGGGTAATTTAGCTCACGTGTTCAAGATTTTCATAGTATAGGTTTTCATCTCTAGTGTTGCTTGTATTTTTTGTCAATACTTGATCGATTGAAGGTTATAACCGAGCACAAAGAAGACAGACACAAGACTAGACAAGTGTTGCAGTGTCAGAAGTCTCTTCAAATCTCAACCAAATACTCTATTCAAAAGGCAAAATGTAGTAGTTGGAAGCGCTTATTTCCAGAAGCAAAATTAGTAAGGTATTAAGTAAACCAAGAAAATGAAAACAAAAATAGTAAGCAAAGAAAATAGAGTGAAAGCAACAACAAGAAAGCAAAGCAACCAAGTCAGGAAGGAAAAAAACATGCAAACCAAAAAGCAAAGACAAGTGAAAAAGCAAACAATACTCCTACTGCTACATTAAATGGTAGGGGTTACATGAAATAAAATTTTGAGTGAACCCACCATTGGCGTACCCGACCTATAGTCACAAAGATACGAGCGATTAAAACAGATAAAAAATAGTGTGCAACAAAAAATGAAAACACTTGAAAAACATGCACATGAGAGAAGGCCTCACATGTGGGCTAAAGAATGTGTCACAACCACCCAACGCACATTCTTACGTCTTCTATGACTACCGTTTTTCAACAAACCTCAGAGGCCTCTTATGAGTGTGTGCTTTTATACATCAAGTTTCTTAACGAGTTCGAGGAAGCACTGAATCTTGCTACCTATAACATGACTCTCCAAGTAAGATTGTTCCAACCATTCAATGATTGGATCATAAAATTCATGATGGTCATTTTGAAATATTTGTGATCTTTGAGAAGATGGATTCTTGATTCGAGAGAGGGGATCACGATGGGAATTTGATATGGATAGATAGATCTAGTCATTCTCATTAGTCATATCGAGATAGTGAGGGCCTGCCACAACCATCAGCGCAGACCAAGGTGCCTCACTTACTTGACATAAATCTAAGAATAAATATGTTACACAGTAAAAATCATAGTGTGAGAAGTGACTATCATTGGATGTAATGTTGGGAAAATTATAAACTACATGAAAACCACCCAAGATAGAAGAAAAATCAGACCAGTCGATTGAGATGCAGATTCCCAGTTTGACACAAACAAAGAAATTTTTTGGACAATCGTTCGAATGTTTGAATGAGGGAACAAATTTTGTTGTCTGTTAGACGTGATAGAACACACACCTACAGCTGGTGAAAAAGTGCACAAGAATCATAGTAATCATAGAAATGTAGAAAGGATGCCACCACTGTGAATGTGTGAAACCAGCTGAAAACTTTCTAGAATTGAAAAATTGCATTTTGAGATGTGAACCAGATCATGTATGGCTTGACGATGCTTGTTGTTACTGATTTCAAAACTGGTTTCAGGATGACAACTATCTTTGCCATAGGCTTCATCAAAATTTTGAATAAGCTAACTTGACATGCTATCTTCATGCAACACACAAGATGATGATGAGTGGGAAGAGCCTTCTATGTCGAGACTAGTTTCATCGTGGGAAACTTCATTTCTTTATGTCGATCGACGAGATAACTCATGGGATGAAGAAGCAAGAGAACATGGAATATCTTTGGCACATGTCGATGCATTGTGAATGATAGGACACATGGGGAAGTGCGGTGCAGAGGAAGCTTCAATATGAATGTCTTCTTTGATTGGTGCACATTCCAGATCTAAGTTAGAGTGTACCTGAGATGACAGTAGATCATATGATGCGCTTGGGAGTTTTTCACAACATATAGAAGTATGGGAGTGATAACAACCCAAGACTGGAGGTTGATCAAAATAATTGATTGTGCATAATGTTTCACCAAGATTCATGGATCGAGAATTGATCAAGAATGGAGGCTCAATGTTTTAAGAGGAATTGATTATTTCTTCAACATACTACTCCTTCGTTTATATGATAAGGTTGCCTTGCACGTGACTGCAACTTGACCTAGCATCTTGAGAACCAAGAGAGTGTGCACAACTAACTTGTGAAGCAAATCGCTCAAGCGAGTAATGGTGCAAGAAGTCATGGCTTGTAGATGATGGGGGATGGCAGAGATGCAGATTACACTCAAGAATTGGGTTATGAATGGTGATTTCCTCTTGCATAATGGAGGGATGAGTTTTATGCATAGGCTTTCTACAACATTCCAGAATTTCCTCTGTTGGGGTAGGAGATAGTCGAGCATATGGGTTGGGAATATGCTGCACAGATTTCTCAACTTTGCAACCGTTGTGAGGAGGTAACCGTTGTGCATACTTCTTAGATTTTTGGTTGGTGCGAGAGGGAGCCCTCTTCAAGACATGAGGTGTCTCATGATATGAAAGAGTCAAGGAAGAAGGAAAATCTAGAGGTTCACCATTTCGGGAGAGATGAACCAATCATTTCAGATCTTGACTCATGAAGTCAAGGTCCACAAAACATTCAAGAATTTCGTGACATAGTTGAAGGAAGTGGGAAGCAAAGTCCTCAACTGATTCACCAGGCTTCATTCTTAAATGAGAGATTCTTTCATAGACATCTTGGTGGTCACACTCATCGAAGTCTTGATGGAGCTCCCTAATGAAAATGAGATCGGAATGGACAAAAGAAAGTGGCAGGATATCACACCACCAATTAACATGACCTTCAAGGGTGATGAAGAAGAGTATCGAAACAAGCTCATCACTACCAATTTCATGAGATTCATAGAATGAATAAAATTAGAAATGTGCTCAGTTACAGACATTTTGTCCTCATTGTCAAACTTTAACAATGACAAGTGATCGAGAAGCTCATCAGGGATTGATAAATGATTAAGGGATAAATGAGAGAAACACCCCGGGAGCAAAAATTGTGTATTATTAATTGGGAAAGAGGTTCAACTCGGATTCACGGGCTTAGCTTGTCATCTGACCCTCCTTCTAGCACCAAAATGTTGACAGTGATGGACCCGCCAACATTTAGGGGATCACCACAATATGAAGTCCCAACTAGACCTCACACTATTTGGTGTGGGAGTCCCATCCGATATGATGGCCCGGTTGCCACTATCTTAAAGATTTTCCTCAACTCTTGCTTGTCTGTATAGGAGAGTGGTCTTCATTATCTTGCCAGAAGTGAGGCTTGCATGCTAGGTGATTGTAAGTGTCTCTTGTGTCAATGGTTCTTTCACCATAGAGGGAGAAGGTGGGAGTGAGTCCCAAGTCATTTGGGAATAGTCCCAACTCTGCTAGGAACACACAAAACAACAAGACATGCACAAATTCCAGTGGAACAGTCCACATGAATGCGATAGTCACAACACACAAGGGAATATAACATGTATAACACTCAATGGATTATTCGACATGAGTACAACAGTCGTTATAACAATTTTTATGTGAAAGGTTTGTCTAATGTCCGGGTGAGTAGTCTACATGGGCAAGACAATGTTAACATCATATACAACACATTTTCATTAACATATATGTGTTACAACAAGTGAATTACTTAAAGTGCTAAACACAAGTTAAAGGAAACATGCACTACAAGTGTTAAATATTTGTCTTACAATAGTTGCAATACATGTGTGAAAATATGCTAGCCTATGAGCAGGCTTCTTTGTTAAGCGAAAGTTCCAAGACACATTGTTACACCATACATCACTAACCTCGCATGTGGGGCATTAGGGCCACTACTTACCCCTTAAAGAAAATATTACAAAGTCTCAAGGCTATGTGGGAGGAGTCGAGGTGAGGAGTCCCTTACATGTACAAATGAGGGGGTATTTATAGCCAAGGGCGAAACTGACCCTTGTGGCTATCCAACTACCCTCATTATTGCTTGTCTTCCATGACTTTTCAACTTTAGATGACTCTTCATACAATAAGTGGCTCTCTTGGACTTCCACATTACATTACATTGATTGATCGTATGGCCCATAGTAGAGATGTGGACGACATGACTCATTACATGACTCGACATGACAGTGATGGTACATTCATGATGTTGCTCATGTGCATGTCGAGCTGCAATGTTGTTGGGTGATGGATGTCCTCATGGAGTGTCATAGCTTCACCTCTGCATGGAAACATGCACAAAGTCTTTTATGTTCGTTGGGTTCGCTTGATGTTGCATTCGCACGTTGGTCCTTGCTTGTATGTTGGAAGTCTTGACATGTTCGTCCTTTTGCGAAAAGTGCATGTTCATCCGTCCATCCGTCCATGAACACATTTTGCATGTTTTCTCGTTCATCCATCCATGAACACATCTTTGCATGATCCTCCGTTCATGAGCACATCTCTTTGCATGCATTGTTTTCTCGTCTGTTGGGAAACCTATCCTTATACAAGTGCTCCCTTCCTTAATCCCATATTTCATCAAGCCATGTTTGTTTGTGCACCTATGTTTGCAGTCACTCATGACGAGACAACATCAAATCCAAAAATCTCCTATTCTACCATGATACATGATCATTTCGGATGCAGGTGACCGGGAGAGGAGACAAGGTTGTCAGTTGGGATGGAGGCTCTAGGCACTGCTGATGAAAGTTGTATAGGAGTCACTGGGTGATGAAGATGGGAAATCCGGATCAACAGTGACTGTATGTGGGGTCTAGCTCAGCTAGAGGACAAAGCTGCACAGTTTTTTAGAGGAACAATCTGAGCTACGGAAAGGATGGGCAAGAAAGATCTGTGCAATTTCTGGAACGAATAGGCAGTGGGAGCTTGGTGGGAAAAGCTGCGCAATTCTTTAGGGGAACTAGCATTCAGCTTCTGAGCCACTGGCAGTAAAAAAATGCACAATTCCTGAGGGGAATTGGCAGTCAGCTGGTGAAGCTTTGCAACAAAAACTGTGGAATTCCTGAGGGGAACTATCAATCGACTGTCGGGACCTACTGGTGGGAACATTTGTGATGATGTTGGGATGCTCGCATGCTAGTCACCTCTGTACAATTTCTTAGCTAAGAAAATTTCTCAGAAGTAGAGGAATTTCTCATGAAAATTGCACAATTTTCTTGGTGAGAAGTTAGACGATTGTCGGGAGGGCTGTTTGGAAAAAATGCGCAATTTTCTAAGGGAGATAGAGATAGGCACTTGCTTTCTATCTAGCCTATCTGCAAAACTCTCTCAGTTAGCAGAGAAGGCAAGGTCTACAGCCTCTGTGCAATTTTTGATGGGAGTCAGTCCTAGGATGGTTGCCGAGTCAAACTCTCTAGTTGACCAGCATGATGGTTGATTTATTTGCTTGCGGACATTGCAGCTTGAAATGGATTGCTTGGGGCTTCTGTGCTATTCTTGGTAACGGTCGATCGACTCAACAACGAAGTGATGGTTCGGCTATCAGAGGGGAATCCAGTCGTAAGAACTTCAGCAAAGTGACTAAGTGTGTGAATGAGCGAAAGATGCATACGTAATCTTGCAAACACACACTTACATGGCTTGACAATGAGATGACTCAAACCATCCAGACACACATGCTCAACATGACTAACGAACGGTCTAAGAGATAAGTGCGACACTTCTAATTGATCGGTGGTCGACCATGACGACACTTGCACGACAGTGTATGTGACTCCGTGTGTGAGTACGACAGATGTTCAGATATCGAAGACAACAAGTACACACACAGCGAGGACCCTGGGTATAACCAGAACATGGTCGTAAACGAAATTGAGATCAACATGAAAAATTTGGGTGAAATGATCAAGCAAGGTGGGTTCGAAGACTCACACAAGCTCACAGAGTGAACTCGAGTGTGCATATCCATCAAGTGAAACTCTCAAGGGAGGCTACAAAATTGGGTGCAGGCCAAAGTTTTGGAGTGTCGTTGTAGCCTCTATAATGGAATGTCAATAAAGTTTTGAGAATTTGAAACAATTACTTACTATCTCCCCTGTATTAAAATTTGAAGATCTGAAAAAAGAATTCATTGTCTGTACCTATGCTTCTAGGAAGGTGTAGGGGGAGTTTTGATGCAAGAAGGTAAGGTGATTTCTTATGAATCTTGTAACTTAAATGATCATAGTAACAGGTAATTTTCCTATAACTTGGAACTAACAATTGTAGTCCATGCTTTGAAGGTGTGGTGACACTACTTGTTAGGGAAGAGATGTATGCTGATGACGGATCACAACAGTTTAACCATTTGTTTTAGACAACCCAACTTAGATTCACGTCAACTGAGATGGACTGCACTTTTTAGTGAGTTTGACTTTGAGGTAAAATATCTTAAAGGGAAGGAGTGCCAGGTGGCCAATGCATTCAGAAAAATAGTACATCATGTATATGAGATTTCATACAGTCAAGTAGAGTTTAATTTTTCTGAATAGATTAAAGAAGTTGCCCAGGAAGATCCAAAATATGAATATCTTTGGAAACAAGTTAAACTTACTCGAAATGTTGGAAAACAAACTGAATATGGTATGAAAATGAATATTTATTGATTTTCCAAGAAAGAAGGTATGTTCCTAATCAACTCTCAATAAAATAATTCATATTGGACGAATTCCATAGAAGCCCCTATACTGCTCATCCGAGTTATCAAAAGCTATTTTCTGCAATTAAAAAGGATTATTATTGACCTGATATGAGGAAGGATATCACATAATACTGAATTCAATGTTTATAATGTCTGTTAGTCAAGGCATAACATCAACACCTTACTGGGTTGCTCCATCCTGATTTTAAGTGGGACACAATTACTTTAGATTTCATAACTTAAATTACCCAAATACAAGAAACAAAATGACTCTATTATCGTAGTAGTAGATAGATTGAGTAAAGGAGCCTATTTATATTGGTTAAATCAACCCATCAAATAGCTGAGGTACAACATATATTTATGAGAGATATATTTAGGTTGCATGTCATGCCTAGAGTTATTATCTCAGATCAAGATGTAAAGTTTACTTTAGCATTTTGGAAAGCACTCTTCACTGGATTGGGTACTCAAGTCCACTACAATACTTCTTACCATCCACATACTGATGGGAAAACTGAGTGAGCAAATCAAGTGGTTGAGGAGATTTTGTGTATGTATGTGATGCAACAGCCTAGTAAGAGGGAAAAAAACCTTGATTATGAGGTGCTTTATGGGAAAAGGTTTATGGTACCCTCTAACTGGAATAGTCCTGAGAATAAACTAATATTAGGACCTAATATGTTAGAAGAAATAGAAAGTATAGTTAGAAGAGTTTGACAAAATCTAAATACTTATTAAGAAGGACAAAAGACCTATGCCGATAAAAAAAGGAACATATTAATGATTTAATTGTATTTATAACAGGTCAAACTGGATGGTGAGTTTCTAGTAGAACCTTGTGTATACTCGACCAAAGAGAAATAATGGTATAGAAGCAAGATATCATCTAGTTTAAATTAAAACTAAAATACTTTAGCCCAAAGGAAGCCACATGGAAAACAAGGAATTCATGCACGGGACATATTTCGATTTTCTTCCAATGGTGACAGAAGAGATGAACACAAGCGACATTGTTCTAATCAAGGGGGGGAGATGTGACAACCCCAGGTGATTGTAATTATTTGGTAATCACTTTGGTTATTAGGTGAAATTTGTAATTCATATATGGAATAATATTGAACTCAAATAAATCTATCCGATAAAAGAATTTTTTCTTCTTATGTTGACGTTTAGAATTTACTGGAAAATAGCAGAGTAATTCTCTTTTTACCAAACAATTAAGAACATTTATTCCCCTTTTATTCGTGAAGAGTTGAGAGAACTCAAGAGGGGAAAGGAGGAGGAGAGAAGGAAAGGAAAGTAAAAAGGCAGGACGCTGCCTGAAGGAGGATTCCCGAGCTATACTAGGGACAGTGAAAACTCCAGATCGTAGACTTGGTATATGAATGAGTAAGATTCTAGCCTGGACTAGAAAAGAGTCTTAACGCCACTGAATCAGTAATTGTTGCTTAAATAATTGTTCTAGGCTGAGAAGCACGGGGGGAGGAACTAGACATAATAGCCTACTCCTCATTGGTTGGGTGGTAGGGTCTTTCCTATCAATTATAGAATCTTGGCTAACAGATAATGAGTCTCGAGTCATTAATAGAATTGTATAATAAAGTAGAACTATGTTAAGGAAGAGAATCTTAATAGTTTGTTTTTGGTATGTAAACGATTAACCCTATTTAGTATGAGAAGTGAACAACATAAATTTTGTGTGAATATGACCAAGAGGGTCAAATTTGATATTTTATGCATGCCAAGATAGTTCTGTGTGAATTTCATTTGGAGGGTCAAGCCTAATATGTGTTTTCCTTTAAAAAGTTGTGCATGAGAAACAAGAAATGAAATTGTAACCTTAATTTTTTTCTCTTTAAAGGAAAGATTAACAATAGCTTGTCGCAACTATTCTCGACTCTTCGAAAAAAGAAATTATGTGTTCGGCATAAGAATAAAAACCCAAAATACAGTATAGATGATGGGAAGGGTTGGGGACCCTTGAGATCAAAAGACTCATAATAAAACTTCTTGCACACCAAGCAAATTTTTATTTCAGAAAAATGAAGTTAAGAATAACTTAAATGTCGTCTAATAGTCAATGTAACTAGGGTTCTTTATTCATGAGAGGGTTGGAGTTGTAACCCAGATTTACCCTTCTTGGACCCCATGAGAGGGAAACCGAGGGATGGTTCTGGGTAACAGTCTTCCTTAAGGTCTTCAGAGAGATAAGGGTTATAAAGGCAAATGTTTATAATCAAAAAGCCATGATTAAATTTAAGATCCTATATTTACATTGAACCCCTTAAGAACAAAAATAAGTCAATAAGGAGTAACCTATAAAAGTATTAATGATACCATATTGTTGATTGTAAACAATTACCCAGGTAGTTGAGCACTCCTGAGAAACATTCTCATAATAAAAAGAACATAAAATCATGAAGCATCATTGTAATAAATACAGGAAACAAAGGCATTAATTTATTTGTTCCATAAGTGTTTAATTGATAACAGTTGGAAAAACAAAATAAAATAAACATGCAAGTTCCAAGACTGAGTAAGGAAAAACAACAAGTAACCTGTAAGGGTTTCTTCCCCAAAAGAGAAAACCAAGGACTCAATAGCCAAGGGCTATTACTCATCACTCAGGAAAAAGAGTAATTACTTATTGGGTAGTTCTCAAGGATCACCAATAGAAAACTTCATTATAAAATGGCTCTTAATCTCTAGCTTAACTCAAATTAATGAGATAACGCGAAAAACCTATAAGTTTAACCATCCATTCATGGTTGTAACTACATGGCCACGATAAAAGCGATGGAACCTGTTGTACCTTAAGAAACCAATTTCCTGGCTGTAGAGAAATTGTGCTTAAGACATTAATAAATATTATTTATTGTCACTTATTGTTTGTTGTTTTCTCAAATGAAGGACTTGGAAAACTTGGTCTTACCCTTAATACATGTATGACAAGAACATCTCAGAATGCCATTTGTTGCTAGATATAAATGATGAGTGAAGAAACCTTGAAGGAGAAGTTAAAGATAATATGCTAGTTTTTCACAGTAACTACTATCTATTACTTATAAGAATTATGAAAATGAGAACTGAATCATAGACAATATGCTCCTTAACACAAAAACTACTATCTGTGACTCTTGGAGAAGTTAAAGATAATATGCTGGTCTTTCATAGAAACTATTATCTATAAGTTAGAAAGGAAGGTGGAAACTTCAAGTATAGTATCTCTCTTTTAAGGAATTTTAACTTTATCTACATAAACAAATAAAGACCTGCAGCTTCATTACTATGCTTGAAATAAGAAAACATAACATGACACATGACATAGAAGGTTACAAAATTATACCCAAAAACTCATGGAAACTTCTGATTCTTTCATCAATCAATGATGATATCAAGAATACAATGGCCTAGTCTTCGGGTTCTCCAAAATTTGAACCCTTTCTTTGTAAATTTTCATATTTTTATACATCGTAGAATAGTTGTTGATTTCTAAAACTGCCCAAATTATTTAACTACTTCTCTAACTATATGAAGTAAAAACTATTACATAATTTTATAGAGGATAAAGGACACCTCAAGGAACATGAAATAATAGTAACATAACTAAATTCAAAAGAGGATGATAATTTTTGGCTTACTCTGTTAATCCACTGTCGAATTCCTCTTTAAATGCCCTAATGATGTTTAATTCATTTTAGCCATAATGAAATCTGTTTCTCTTATGTAATCTTAGGCTTACATACGTTCCTGGCATTTTGATTGGCCAAAATACAAATAAAACATACATGATTGTCTTCCTCTTCAGATTCGGCTTTAACCTTGACTTTCCACTTTACATAGCGAAATTAAAGTGAACATTTGATTAATACATAACTCAAAATACTTAATCTTTCTTTATAAATATGTCAAATCCATTTGTTTAGCACTCCATTGACTTCCATCGGAGATTGCAATCGGCCCTTTTGCATGATATATCACCACAAAAATTAACTTTATGCACCCGTAAGCCGCATAACTATGGTAATATTGGACTTATGCATAAATCCTTCATATTTGCACTTTTTCTATTATATACCTTTTATAATAGAAATATGCCATAAAACATGCTTTTTCTCTTTTAACATGGGCTCCACAAAACTATCGAAGCATAACTTTTCTGCCTATATAGAACTTGCTCGATAGATCCCCACCATAGATCTGCGCTCAGTGGATTAGACTGTCTATAAAGATTTTCGGTGGGACATAAGCCCGGAGAATACCAGCATGAAATGGATGGTTTTCTCTCTCCACTTAGCTGCTATATGTCGAACGATAAGTGGGATCAGGTGAGCTCCACTAATAACCACTTACCATTTTTGCTCCGCCTGAAATCCCGCTTATCACTTTAAATCTGCCTTTTCGTAGGCCTTGCGGACCCGGCAAAATTATAAAACACAATATATATTTTTCAAGTCAGGATCTCCGTCGCAAATCGCAATCGACATACCATATACATATATATAAAGCGTTATGCAATGATCACGGACCCTCTAGGACTTTATAACAATATATATATATATATATATATATATATATATATATATATATATATATATATTTCAGGTCCGCCATCGCAAGTCGCAATCGGCGAAACCCAATGTCCATAGCTCTGCGGTGCAGCAGACCCGACAGGACTTTAAACCATCATGTATATACCTTTCGGGTCCAGCCCTTTAACACTTTAACACTTGTTTCTTTTGCAATTACATTACGAAATAAATAAAAACTTCATGCTTTTTAGAATTTGCGAGGGATAAAGAATATAAAGAAGTTTCATTGAGTTGAACCCCCGATATTGAATATCTAATAAATAAAGCTAAAAACACAACATCAGCTACAACATCTGGCTCCAATTGGGGATAGTTCTTCTGCCACAGAAGCACTAAGAACCATAGATCAGTGCCTTATCCATTGGTCATGGAGTCATATATTGCTTCACCAAACTTAACTGCGTGAAAATTTTGTACAATGAACCCACACCGATATCTGCAATGATAAAATGCTTACGCTTTAATAGAAAAGAATTGAGAATCATATATCAGCAGCCTTAGTTGGGCATGGAGTCCAAAACTATGAAAACCCTGAAATTTGACAACTAAAACCTAACAATATTAAAATATGACACCTTTGCAAACCAGTTTCCAATTGGGAAAGTCACACTTATTCATCAACTAATGATTAAACTGAAGAACTACAACTGGAAACCAAATGCTCAACACCTGAGCTTATTTATTTACAAGTTCCTAAATATGTACATGATTGATCTCCATCAGGTCAAATCAATCTTGCAATGGTACCAAGTTAGCATTTGGGTGCTTAATCTAGAACCATTCTGCCAGTGAATCTTGAAAAACCATTCATTCTGAGTTTCTCCTGAGTTCCAATTTTGTGATCCTGAACGTGTTCATCCTATGAAACCTTCCTTGAATCAACAGTCACATCATTGGGGTTAGAAATCCTTTCAAGAGGAACAAGTCCCTTTGGAAAAGCATTGTCCTTCAATTGAAAAATCTTCAGATTAGCTATTGAATCTTTTGAACCACTAATTTTTGCAACTTCTATTGTTTATTCTTTATCCTGATCAATTTCTATGCCCTGAAACTCCTCAACTATAGTAAAAAATAATTAATCTGCTGATCATTTTCAAAATCTTGCCAATTTTTAACATTATCAAGAACAGAGGGTCTGTGTCTCATCCCTACCTCATATCTTAGTCTTAGATTAATAGGAGACCTGAAAGTACTAGCAGACACAACCAATGAATCTTTTAATCTATTCTCATTTCTTAGAATAAATTGAATGTTAAAAGCTTCAAAAAAATTCTCAATCAAATCCCATACCTCATTTCTGTATACCCTAAGCCTAGGGTTCTTTGTTTGGAAATGATTTTTTATTTGCTTGATAATCAGCTCTGAATCTCCAAAAGCGGAAACTGACTTAACTCCCATCTGTTTAGTTATTTGTAGAGCAATAATCAAGGACTCATATTCTGCCACATTGTTTGTTGCCTTGAACTCTAATTTGAAAGAAAAAGGGAACATATTACCTCCAGGTGCAATTAAAAGAAAACCAACACCTGTTCCTTCCTTGGAATAAGCTCCAACAAAGAAGCATTTCCACACTCCTTCAGTTTGCAGCTCTGTGATTACATTGGCTGAAGCAAACTGCTTATGATTGTCTTCGGCCAGCTTTGCATTATCATGCAGTGTGAAACAATCAAAGTCATCCTTCTCTTGACTATATACAGGTGAATTTCTTGCTCCATTTTTTGTAATTGTTTTTACAAACCTAGTTTCTCTGTACAATCTCCTCTCCTCCCCACCAAAAATTGGTATAACAGCATATGTAAAATCTGGCTTCAAAACACCTCCAAATTTAACCCTCCAGCACTTAGATAGAAGCATTCCAATTCTAGCAAGGATACTTGCTACTACTACATCCATGACTAAGCTTCTAGCTGGAATTTGGGCTAGTGACACTGCCAATCCTTAATAACCCCCAGACACCTAACTTTGTTTGAATCAAAAGAATACAAGTCCCCATAGGGTTTGGTAACTTGTAGATATAGTTGCTTCATTACTGACAAGGTAATGAGATTGTGTGAAGCTCCTGAATCAAACATACAATTATGTAAGAGGAAGTCATGGACCAATAAGCAAATATAAAAAGGAGGTATTGAAGGGTCTACTTCCTCTACATGTGGACCAAAAACCATTACTAGTTTGTCTTCCTGCAAATTTACAGTGCCATTTATAATCTCATTTTCTTTCAAACTAACAAACTTAGCAATCTCCTTTTGGTAAATAGGTATTTTTGTTAATTCTGTAAGAGGAGCCTGAATTCTTACCTTTTCCAACTCTTTAGTAAGACTAAAAAAGTGACACTGTCTAGCAGTCCTTTCGTTCTCCTCCTCACCTGTTTTCATGACTGGGATTACTTGAGGAATTGAAACAAGTCTCTCTAAAGGAATTTTTCCAGTTTGATCTTCAGAAGACTCACCTTGAAGAATCTGTGTCTTGCCATTTGCATTCCATTGTTGCTTTCCTCTATTTGCTTGTTTTACAGACTGAGATTCTTGTTGAGTCGCCTTTGGTGAGGAAGTTGAAACTTGCTACTCACTTTCATTTTCTTGATTTCTCGATATCTTCCTCGATCTCAAGTCATATTTCTTATGTAGTTCAACCTGCATAAAATCAAAGAATTGCTTCCAATATTCATCAATTTTATTTTCATCATGAATGGCATATGTTTCATCATATTCATACTCTTCTTCTTCGATACCAAGTTCATCTTCATCCACTGCATATAATGTAAAAACTTGATCTTCAAGATGCTCTTGTTTTTCAATAGGATCTGCCTCTATATATAATGGTGCTTGAATTTGATCTTGATCTTTTCTTTCCCTTTGCAAGATTTCAAAGGCTATCTTCTATATTGGGGATTAGAGTTCTTATTACACTGTGTTTGCTTCTAAAAATTCTTATTTTCTAGCTCTAATTTATTTACTTTATCTCACAAAATTTTAATTACGTCACACATATCCTCCAATGCTTGACTTTTAGAGGATTCCATCTTTTCCTTTCCCTTGTCTTGGATAGGTTGTGTTTCTGGTGCTTTTCCTGCAGCCACCATATTTTCTTCTATCTCTAATGCATCTGTTTGGATCTGATCAAGGGTTGGAGCTCTTCTTTCTCTTAAAGTAAATCCAAAATTTGATTCAAAATCCCATACAAATTTATTTTTGCACCACCAGGAGGAGGCTTATTCTCCATTGGGAGACTAATGTACAATTTGTTGAATCTTCTAACAAATTCAGCCATAGTTTCATCATACTTTTTCTTTATGGCATTGAACTTTGTTAATGAATACCCATGGTCTCTTTTTCTTCCCCATCTCTAAATAAACAAATGTTCCATCTCTTCACAAGAAGGAATATTATTATTGGGAAGTTCTTAAACCATTTCCTTGGTTCTCCATCCAAGGATTGTACAAAAATTCTTAGAGCAACATCTACATGTTGAACATCTTTGTTTTCTACAAAATTGCAAAATACTAACACATGACTCTCTGCAGTTTGTTCATCTTCCCCTGTAAAACGAGGAATACTTTTGAGGTAATCCTGTGGTATTTGATTTAACGATTGTGGCAATTGAAGATGTGCACATCTATTCATCAAGAATGCAGGTACTGCCATGTTTATTGAACTTTAATTACCAACAGATGTGGAACCTGATTGAGAGGTAGATGGAATGTGCAGAGGTGGTAATGTAGCTATTGGTTTAGGTTGAATGTTTATAATAGATAAATGAAAAGTAGCAGATTCTAAATATTGCTCTTGATGGTTAGGTTCCTGAAATGAAGATGATGAAAAAGATGACTCTCTATCATATGAATGTTTAGGTGAATTGTTGCCTAATGCAGACAATGTAGGAATTAGTGTAATTAGAATCTTAGACCTTCCAACCCTCTTAGAAACTGGCCTTTCAAGATCTGAAAGAGCTTGAACCTTCTGTTTTGACGTGTCTGATCTTGTATGTGGTCTTCTTGAAGCCAAAGTTATTGCTTTGATTCAAAACAGCGAAATATTTCTTCCTCACCGAACAACCATAGGAAAATATTGAAAACCCAGGGAAAAGTGTTCTTGTCTTCTCTCCCCAGAAATGGTGCCAATTAATGTTGTACCTTAAGAAACCAATTTACTAGCTGTAGAGAAATTGTGCTTAATATATTAATAAATATTATTTACTATCACTTATTGTTTGTTGTGTTCTCAAATGAAGGACCCGGAAAACTTGGTGTTTAACCCTTAATATATGTATGGCCGAAACATCTCAGAATTCCATTTGTTGCTAGATATAAACGATAAGTGAAGAAAGCTTGAAGGAGAAGTTAAAGATAATATGTTAGTTTTCCACAGAAACTACTATCTCTAACTTAGAATAATTATGAAAATGAGAACTCAATCATAGACAATATGTTGCTTAACACAAAAACTACTATCTGTGACTCTTGGAGAAGTTAAAGATAATATGCTGGTCTTTCACAAAAACTATTATCTATAACTTAGAAAGGAAGGTGGAAACTTCAAGTATAGGAGCGTTGCTTTAAGGAATTTTAACTTTATCTACATAAGCAAATAAAGACCTACAACTTCATTACTATGCTTGAAAGAAGAAAACATAACATGACACATGACAGAGAAGGTTACAAAATTATACCCAATAACTCATGGAAACTTCTGATTCTTTCATTAATCAATGATGATATCAGGAATACAGTGGCCTAGTCTCTGGGTTCTCCAAAATTCGAACCCTTTCTTTGTAAATTTTCATCTTTTTATACATTGTGGAACAATTGTTGATTTCTGAAACTGCCCAAATTATTTAACTGCTTCTCTAACTATATGAAGTAAAAACTGTTACAAAATTTTATAGAGGGTAAAAGACACCTTGAAGAACATAAAATAACACGAAGATAACTGAATTCAGAAGAGGACGATAACTGTTGGCTTTCTCTGTTAATCCACTGCCAAATTCCTCTGTAAATGCCCTAATGATGTTTAATTCATTTTAGCCATAATGAAATGTGTTTAGCTTGTGTAATCCTAGGCTTACATATGTATCGGGCATTTTGATTGGCCAAAATACAAAGAAAACATACCCGATTGTCTTCCTCTTCAGATTCAACTCTAACCTTGATTTTCCACTTTACATAGCGAAATTAACGCGAACCTTTGATTAATACGGAACTCAAAAGAGTTAATCTTGCTTTATAAATCTGTCTAATCCACCCATTCAACACTCTGTTGACTTCCATCGCAGATTGCAATCGGCCCTTTTGCATGATATATCAATACAAAACTTAACTTTATGCACCCTTAAGCCGCATAACTATGGTAATATTAGAATTATGCATAAATCCTTCATATTTGCACTTTTTCTATTATATACCTTTTATAATAGAAATATGCCATAAAACATGTTTTTTCTGCTTTTAACACAGGCTCCGCACAACTATCGAGACATACCTTTTCCGCCGATATAAAACTTGCATAATAGATCCCCACCATAGATCTGCGCTTAGTGGATCATACTATCTACAATAATTTCGGGTGGGACATAAGCCCAGAGAATACCTGCCCGAAATGGGCGGTTTTCTCTCTCCACCCAACTGCTACGTGTCAAATAATAAGTGGGATTGGGTGAGCTCCACTAAAAACCACTTACCATTTTTGCTCCACCCGAAATCCCGCTTGTAACTTTAAATCTACCTTTTCGTATGCCTTGCGGACCCGCTGGAATTATAAAACAAAATATATAGTTTTCGAGTCCGGATCGCCATCACAAATCACAATTGGCATACCATTTACATATATATAAAGTGTTATGCTCACGGACCCGCCATGACTTTATATATATATATATATATATATATATATATATCGGGTCTGCCATCACAAGTTGCAATCGGTGAAACCTGACGTCCATAGCTCTGCGGTGCAGTGGACCCGACAGGACTTTAAACCACGATGTATAAACCTTTCGAGTCCAACCCTTTAACACTTTAACACTTGTTTCTTTTGTAATTCCGCTATGAAATAAATAAATACTTCATGTCTTTTAGACTTTACGGGGGGTAAAGAATATAAAGAAGTTTCATTGAGGTGAATCCCCCATAGTGAATATCTAATAAATAAAGCTAAAAACACAACATAAGCTTCAACAAACCCATTCACAATATAAGCCAAACTTTTGGAAAATCCTTAGAAAACCCCATTAAGATAGTAGAATGAACCTCGATACCGAGTATTTCATATGAGATGGCCGGAGTAACGAGCAGAATCTCAACCGCACACATGTCGGACCAATGACTCGGCCATGCAAACAACAGATGTAGATAATTAAATAAATCAAGGAAAATGAACATTGTGGCAAATCCTTAACCATATCCACTGAAGAACAAGGAAGACCATTTTCCACCAACTTACTGACTTCTAAAATTAGTATGCTAGAATGTGGAGATCGATGGAGGCCCCTGTAAAAATAACAAGACAAGATATTAGTCTCAGATGAAAGTCATGAAGTGACGCTATTGCTTGTGGAAATGAAAAAGAAAACAAAAGAGTATTGTGTATAAACGTAGGGTTTACCTTGATGTCAGAGTTTTGGAGACATTTGCCTTCGTGCTAAAGACCAGTCACTGCGTTGATGTGGGTATGTGGCCTCCTCGTTCTGATGGTGAGAAAGGGCCAAGAATCTGATAGAAACCTCAGTCGACTAGAAACGTTGTAGAGCAAAACCCTTCCTTAGCGAATGCGGGGAATGACTGACAGAAGTGGAGGGAAAACCGATTGGTTATGATAATCACCATGGGTCGAATGAGAAATTACTAAGATCAACAGCAACAACATCTCCAAATGGCACATTGGTAGATTCGAGAAATTAAGGCTAGTTGGCCGCCACCATTGGAATAATCATAATCACCCTCTATAGGTCATGACTTACCTTATGACCCTTCATCAATAAAATTAAAATAGAGGACCTTGGGATTAAAATAGAGGACCTTGGTTCAATCCCTATCGTCATATTTGTTGTACACTTTAATTAAAATGGTAACCTTTACCCGTGAGACTCACAATATAATCTAAATCGTATTGTGTCAAATGTATAAAAAGCTAACTGGCTCATTTATGGAGGTAAATAAAGTTTTTTTTTTTTTATGGTTTATGTTGTGTATGTATGTGACAACTAGATGTAAATATTTCATTTCATTCATGTAAATATTCTTTATTCCTTAATGAAAATACAATAATTTTCATTCAAACTAAAATTATGAAAAATTATATTTATTATTAGTGTATGACTACTTGAGCTTTTGAAATATCTATCATAATTTAAATAAAATTATTATTTTTTAAAATTATTTTATTTAAGAAAATAAAATAATTATCCGAGTGAAAATGTACTCATTATTAATAAAAATTAAAATGATTTTCCCCCAAATATTGAATAATGATCAGAAATAAGAATTAACATTGATTTTCTTCCACTATTGCACATATGTACTACTATTTTTCAAAACATTGTTATCTATTGTATTTCCCTCAATTTAATTGATTTGGGGTTACGCTGAATTTGATTTCGTTCCACGCTCCCATTCATGGTCATAGGAGGCTTCGCTTCGGTACAAGTCTGGCCTGTTAAAGCTTTCGGTTGAGTCAATGTCAAAAGTGTCGACTACTGCAATCCAGTGTTTGTCAGTCAATTACTTCATCAGACATTGTCAAAGGATGTGTGATGAAGGATTGACAGCTGCTATCCAACAATGAATGCCAAAGGATCCGACAATGAATGCCAAAGGATTGACTACTGCAATTCTATGTTTTCACTGTGCCTCAAAGTCAAAATTTGAAAGTATTGACATTGTGTTTGAATGTCAAGTTTATATATTACTATCAAACCACACTTGAAACGATTCAAAGCAATCCATGGTCTTCCCACGATGTATGGCGAAGTTGACAATATATACAAATTTGATTAGCTGTAGTTAACGTCACCCTTCGCAATCCTCCTCAACGTCAAATAATCAATTAAATAAATGAAATACCACAGGACGCCGAGTACTTTGCGAATTTAAGAAATTAAATCAACTGACTCAGCAAAGAATTAAGGAATTGGTCAACTCTAACTGAACTCGGGAGCGCTTTTATCTCTCATCAGCTTTTGCTCTGGTTAGCCATTCAATCTGAACATGCCTATTCACCTCCCTTCGCAAGAGTGACTAAGCGATGAACTTAAGGAATGGGTCAAGTCTAACGAAACTTCGGAGAAAGTTTACAACCGTTTGCGTGGTTTGATTTCGCAGCAGCAGTTGATTTGGTAACGTATTTGACTTGAATATGATTTGGTAACGTATTTGGTAACTGTCTTTGCCCTACCCTTGGGTGTGCATAAATAGATCGTTCCACCTTTTGTATAAATAGATCGTTCATTTAACTGATAACCGTGAAAATTCCTTCTGATCAAACATAGCTATTTATAAGAGGGGTTCTATTATAAGAGGGGTTCTATTATTCTATCTAGAGCCTTCTTGTTTTGTCTTCAATAGCATAGCAGCATACTAAATTTTTCATTATATTACATTACATTTTGATCGATTGACGTGAGAAGCCCCTGCAATAAAATACTATTTTCAAAGACGAGCAATGAAGACTGGAAGTTTGCTTCTGTTATTCTTCTGCGTTTCAGTAGCCGCAATAGTAATGAATGAAGGTGCAGTCGATGCAGCTAGAGTCCTGAAAATGAGAAATATTGCAACAGCCCAAGCTGATAAAAATCCATGTGACCATCATAATGTTCTTAATGGAGATTATGATGTGAGAAATATATTGAAGAGTAAACTTCTTTCTGGCCCAAGTCCAGGAGTAGGCCACAAATACATCGATTCCTTGGGCCCTTTGAATGTGAAGACAAGTAAGTCAGGCAATACACTGAAGATTAACAAACTTCCTTCTGGTCCGAGTGGAGGAGTAGGCCACAAATACATCAATGCCGAAGGGCTAACGAAGCGATCATTAGAACCGTCACAGAAGTTAATTACTGCAGAGCCCTTCAACAAGCTTCCATCAGGTCCGAGTGGCGGGGTAGGGCACAGTTATAATGACTGATGACGACGTTCAAAAGAAACCCATGAGCAGTAAACTCAGACTGCGATCAGTACATGTATCAAGGTCTCTGCGGATCATACTAAAGTGTAAAGATTGTCCGAACTATAGAGTTAGATTTCAGGTAGAAATTACATGGTCGGTGTTTTTTTATTTTACAACACTCGATCGGGAAGAGTTAATAGATGTTGCATTTCAATCATAAATTTAAGCATTATTTTCTACTCATGTTATTCAAAGCATAGCCATGAGCATCAATCAACAGCGTTAGCGGCCGGTCTAATGTATATAGAAGGAAAGAGAATCTGATGGCTTGAAAATATTGGATTTGTTTTGGGAAGAAGTTTAGATAATTCAATATTTAAAAAAAAAAAATGTCAAAGTAATCATTATTTTCATTAATGTTGATATTTTATTTTTTATTTTGTATCTTCAGGGAATGATCCAAAGAAGTGCAGCTTTAAATGTACCGAGAAATCTAAACAGTTTAAATTATGGATTTCAGAGATCTGTGGTCTTGAATATTTTGAATCATTGACCCTAGAATACACAGTTTTATCATTTTTGTACCAAAGTTTCAAATCCAAAATGGATCCATCTTAACCATAAGAAAATGCAACGGAGAAATAATAAATAAACTTTTGGATTAACAAACTATCCGCTGAAATAATAATTTTTAATTATTTTAATTAATTTTTATTTTTATATAATTTAATATTAATTTTTAAATTTTTTTAATTATATTAATTATATTATTATTATTTATTATATTATTATTCCTAAATATATATATAATAATTATATTATTATTAATATATTATTAATATTAATTATATTATTATTATTAATAATATATTAATTAATATTAATTATATTATTATTCCTCAATATATTAATTATATTAGTATTAATATATTATTAATATTGATTATATTAATTATATTATTGTTATTAATGTATTAATTAATATTAATTATATTAATTATAATAATATTAATATTAATTCTATTAATTGTATTATTAATATTAATTATATTACTAATATTAATTTGTTTTAATATATAATATTAATTCTAATATGAGATTAATACTATATCTAGGGAGGAATTAATTCAAATATGAAATTGATTTTAACCTAGGGAATAATGATATTAATAGGAAATTAATTAGATATCTAGGGTTAATAAATTTTTAGAATTAACCGAAAATCTATACCTAGTTCTAAATGAAAACAAAGACTGAAGACACAAGAAAGGAGAGGAATAACTTACGTGCTGAGGCCTTTACGAGGGGATGCGCTTGCGATTTTTATTTCCTTGATCAAGGGAAGCGAGCTCCTGCTAATCTCCATGCCATTATCTATGTTCAGATTATGAGGATGTTTGATAATCTCAAGCGCTTCTCTGATCTTTCATCTCTGATGTTGCTCTTCCCTAGTGATAATTGATGCGCCTTCCAGACAGATATGGTGTTTAGTTTTTAAGGAGTGCTCTGCTAGGGCTAAAGTACGAGATCTTTTGTTCTTAATATCCGCGCCATGTTCCTTGAGTCTTGTCTGGAGGGAGCGACTTCTTTCACCAATGTAGCATTTTCCACACGAACACTCTATTTTATAAACTCCTTTAAGTTGTTGCTTGTCGATATCATCTTTAACGGACTTCAAACTTTGTCTGATAGTACCTGGGGCTGAGAAATGAGTAATAATGTTTTTCTTTTTTAGGATTTTGGTGATTTTGTCCGTAATCCCATGGATATATGGTAGAAAAGAAATACCACAATTAGGCTGGTCTTGAGCCTTAGGCTCATGAGAGATAAAGAAGATTATCTCTAATTCAAACCTTGACCAAAAATTAAAGAAGAAGTTGATCCCCTCCTGTGAAACTGTTCCCAGAATCTATGGATTACCCAAAATCCATAAGGAAGGGGTCCCCCTTAGACCAATAGTTAATACTATTGGTTCCCCAACCTATGAGCTTGCAAAAATTCTCAAGCCCCTTGTTGGAAACACTGATTCCTTCATCAAGGACTCCCAGGACTTTGTGAATCTTATTAAGAATGAAAAATTGGAACATGATGATATCCTTGTAAGCTTTGACGTGGTATCCTTATTCACTAAGATCCCTCTTGATGAAGCCATTCAGGTTATAAAAGAAGTTGCTGATCCAGGGACTGCAAAGCTGGCCGAGATCTGCCTAAGGTCGACTGTGTTCACCTTCCAAGGAGTATTTTATGAACAGACATCCGGTGTGGCAATGGGGTCCCCCCTTTCGCCAATAGTGGCCAACCTTTACATGGAATACTTTGAAAAGAAGGCCCTGAATTCATATCCTTTGAAACCAGCCTGGTGGAAGCGATTTGTCGATGACACCAATATAAAATCGACTCATGGCAAAGCAGAACTCGAAAAGTTTTTCACTCACTTAATTTCGATCTCTCCAGATATCAAGTTTACAATGGAACTTGAAGAAAACAAGAGAATTCCATTTTTAGACGTCCTAATCATCAGAAAAGAGGATGGCTCTTTGGGCCATAAGGTTTTCAGGAAATCAACCCACACAGAGAGTTACCTCCATGCTCATTCCCACCATCACCCTGTGCAGAAGGTTGGTGTTCTAAACACGCTGGCCATCAGAGCCCTTCGAATTTCCGACTCAGAGCACCTGGAGGAAGAGAAGAAGCATCTAATCTTAACTTTTAAAAGTATAGGCTACAAGGAGCAAGAAATTAAAAAGGCCATAGAGAAAGCTGAAAGGAAGTTGTTGTCTCATGAGCCTAAGGCTCAAGACCAGCCTAATTGTGGTATTGTTTTTCTACCGTATATCCATGGGATTACGGAAAAAATTGCAAAAATCCTAAAAAGGAAAAACATTATCACTCATTTCTCAGCCCCAGGTACTATCAGACAAAGTTTGAAGTCCGTTAAAGATGATATCGACAAGCAACAGCTTAAAGGAGTTTATAAAATAGAGTGTTCTTCTGGAAAATGCTACATTGGTGAAACAGGTCGCTCCCTCCAGACAAGACTCAAGGAACATGGCGCGGATATTAAGAACGAAAGATCTCGTACTTCAGCCCTTGCAGAGAACTCCTTAAAAACTAAACACCATATATGTCTGGAAGGCGCATCAATTATCGCTAGGGAAGAGTAACATCAGAGACGAAAGATCAGAGAAGCGCTTGAAATTATCAAACATGCACATAATCTAAACAGAGATAATGGCGTGGAGATTAGCGGGAGCTTGCTTCCCTTGATCAAGGAAATAAAAATCGCAAGCGCATCCCCTGGTAAAGGCCTCAGTAGGTAAGTTATCCCTCTCCTTTCTTGTGTCTTCATTCCTTGTTTTCATTTAGATCTAGGTATAGATTTTCGGTTAATTCTAAAAATTTATTAACCCTAGATATCAAATTAATTTCCTATTAGTATCATTATTCCCTAGGTTAAAATCAATTTCATATTTGAATTAATTCCTCCCTAGATATAATATTAATCTCATATTAGAATTTATATTATATATTAAAACAAATTAATATTAGTAATATAATTAGTATTAATAATACAATTAATAGAATTAATATTAATATTATTATAATTAATAATAATATAATTAATATAATTAATATTAATAATATATTAATAATATAATTAATATAATTAATATTAATAATATAATATATTATTATTATTATTAATATAAGTAATATTAATAATTTAATATTCCCTCGGTTAAAATCAATTTCATTTGGGAATTAATATTTCCCTACGTATAAAATTAAATTAATTTCATATTAGAATTAATATTATATACTAAAACAAATTAATATTAATAATATAAATTAAAATAATATAATTAATATAATTAATTTAATTAATATAATAATAATAATAATATAATTAATATAATTAATATTAATAATAATATAATTATTATATATATATATATTGAGGAATAATAATATAATTAATATAATCAATTAATAATAATTATTATTATAATTAATATTAATAATATAATTAATATTAATACCCCGGATGCGGGTGATGAGGTGGAGGGCAAGGAGCCACACGCCGGAAGGCCGACGCCACTTGCCGCGCGAAGGGAGCCACGTGATGGAGGGGACGGAGGCTTAAATAACATAAGCCTCCGCCCAAGAAGACTTAATGACCATTAATGCGGGTTGCAGGGGAGAGTGTAGAGCATTCATGGCGCTCTGGTGCCGAGGGAAGGAGGAGGAGTTTAAGAATGAAGTGGGATTGTGGCAGAGACATTCTGGGCAGGTTCTGGTTATGCGGAAGAGTGGGAACATTCTCTGTGCTTGGACGCTTCTGGAGATTTGGTTGTGGGTTTGTAGTGTGGACAGCTTCTCTGCTCCCATGGCGAGAACCAGAGAGAGGCAGCCATGTCGAAGGGGACCTGGACGTGGGGCACCTTCTCGCTCCCCAGCAATGGCAGAAAGGGAGCATCAGTGTTGCTGCTGTTGCAGTCTTCGTCGGGCAGGAATTCCCCATTTGCAAGTTTCTCAATTCCTGGACACAGAGGATCCGCATGAGAAATCGTCAAGGCAGAATGAGAGCCCAGCATTTGGCTCTGCAGTATTCAAGCTGGGCAATTTCAATGCCCACGTTTCCATCCTCTTTGTCAGAGATGAAACGATGGACCTTGAAGGGGCAGAAAAGCAAGAATTGCCCTCAGAGAACCAGAGGGACCAAAACAAGGTTCAGGGGGAAGAAACAAAAGGCAAGGAGCCTCTCCAGAACATGGCGCAGGAGGCGTCATCCTCCAAAGAAGCAGCGGACGAGGACCTGGACTTTCCCTTTGGCTTCGGGTATCCAATTGTGGAGATGGACCCGGCTGACCTGGACGACCTGGACGACTTGGGGCCAGGCGCATAACTGCATCACTCGCTTGCCGTTCAGGTCAGATTTTGTGGTTTGGTCTCTTGGTCTCTGTCGCTTGGTCTCTGTCTGGTGGTTTGCTCATGTTTGTTTTGGTCAATGTCTCTTAGTTTGGGTTGAGCAGGTATGCTCTGGTTTATTACGTAATCTTGTTAAGGTGCAGGGTCGCCCCTGCGTGGGTAAGGTCTTCCGGGTCTACGCCCCTGCGTGGGTGGTAGTTTTTGAGTTTCTGCCCCTGCGTGGGTATGGTTTTGGGTCTTTATCCCATCGTGGGTATTGTTTTTGCATGTCAACCCCTGCGTGGGCTATGTCTCTGATTAATCTCGGGTTTTCTGGAGGAGGATATTGGCACTCAGAGCTCAAAGCAAGCCACAGTTGGCTACATTGTCTCAGTGCCGTAGCTGGTCTGTAATCGTGCTACACTGTTTGTAATTTCTGCATGTACATAATATAATTTCATAGAGTAGTTTTATCGATAAAAAAATAAATATAATTAATATTAATAATTTAATTGAATTATTTAGGAATTAATTTCATATTAGAACTAATATTATATATTAAAACAAAATAAACTTTTTAAAACATATTAATCTTATATAATATTAATAAAACAAATTAATATAATTAAAAAATTTAAAAATTAATATTAAATTATATAAAAATAAAAGTTAATTAAAATAATTAAAAATTATTATTTTAGCTGACAATTTGTTAATCCAAAAGTTTTATCCTCATCACTATTTATTATTTCTCCGTTGCTCTTCTGTTATCATCATTCTCTTATCCTGAAGATGGATCCCATTTGGGATTTGAAACGTTGGTACAAAAATGATGAAACTGTGGATTATCCGGTCAATTTTAAATTATATAATTTAAATAATTAATATTTTAAATTTTATATATAATTTAAATAAAATTTCCTAATATTTAAATTAATGATGAAAAAAAATGTGAAAATATTTTTGGTTATATATAAATTAAATGATTACTTAATTTTAATAAATTATATAAATTAAATGATTAATTAATTTTAATAAATCTAATAAATCTTTATTTTGGATTGCAGGTTTCTGTGGAGTGGTTTTTGAGAGATAGAATTCGGATAATCCACAGTGTTCATCTTTTTCTTGTCGACGTTTCGAGTCTAGAGCAAGACTCATCATCAGGACTTGATATACAGAGAAGAGGAAAAAGCGCTTGTGATAAATATGGTGAAGGATGATAGCTAGGAAGTTTTAGCCGACCATTGATCATTTAATAATTTATTAAATTTTATTATTTTAACCTATTAACTGAATAGCCCTAAACCTAGTTTTACTTTTGTACAGTTGAATGAATATCAGAGGACTGCGCAGTGCATTATTGATGTTTCCTACGTTATTTTTGTAACCAGCTTCTAATTCCTGTGGTAACGATGTTGTCAGAGGACTGCGTAGTGCATTATTGCTGTTTCCTACGTTATTTTTGTAACCAGCTTCTAATTCCTGTGGTAACGATGTCGACAAAAAAAAAAAAAAAAGATGAACACTGTGGATTATCCGAATTCTATCTCTCAAAAATCTTTATTTTTTTATGCTTATGGTTCTTTGTATTTTAATGTTTTTTTTAAGATATGAAAATAGTTATTAAGTGTATATATTATTGTTAAAATTACTAAAATAAAATATTAAAATATTAAAATTGTGGTATACTTTTTATATAAAATTTTATTCATCTATATAAATAATTGAGTTCCTTCACTAAAACATTTAATTAATAAAAAATTATGTGTCAATTCCCCTCAGATGCTTGTAATATTATTCATACTAATAAACCAGTGAAATGTGATCCCTCTATAAATATGCCTTTAAGAAAAATAAATAAAAATAAACATATATGTTATCCATATATAACTTAGAAAATAATTATTTTTTATTTTAAAAAATTCAATGTATATTATTATTTTTATTTTAAATTAATATTATTAAATAAATCGTTATATTTTAAAGTAAATCTTACAATATTTAATTCAGTTTCTTATAAATAAATGGTCAGAAATGTATATATGATAAAAGCAATAGCTTCGGCTAAATGCATGTTTAAATTCTGATAACGGACATGAATTTATACTCCAACGAAGTAAAATCACGGCCTCGAAAATTTTATTATTTAAAATGTTTTATGAATTAGTCATATATTTTAGTATAAAGGTTTAGCATAGAAAAAATGTTTTAGAATTTTCTTTATTAGTCCCTGCCATCTCGCAATGGTAACATTAGTTCACCTGCTTGAACGCGTCTGTTTATAGAGTATAAACAAATTTTTTTAGATCATAGTGGTTTATGATTTTATTTGGCCTCTTCCCGAGGTGGAGGCGCTGCAACCATATATTATCTTGTATTTTCATGGGTCTTTCTCATTCATTTTCCGGAGAGCTGTTGATTAATGCTAACATTAATCTACCAATATAAAATGCTAGCTCTTATTTCATTTGAGCCACGAAGCTGAACTGGTTGATATCATTGCCACTGTTGCAATGTGTCACTCTGCATGCATGTTGAGTGGTGTCTATAGAACAGATGCTCTGCATGTTGCGGTGTCTACAGAACAGGGATATCCAGATCGATATGCATAACTACATTAAGAGATTAAGGAGCATCCATTCATTTGTATTTTCACCGTTACCAGCGCTTGGATTTCGCTTCCATTTCGGAATAAGCAGCAGCGAAGTCAACGCTATTAAAATTACGAACACAGAACAATCTGCCAGAGAAACCAACAAGTATCAGTTAGGTCAATTTTTCTGTTGAGCTCCCTATTCTTCTGATTTTGTTAAATTTTTTTATATAAGATGAATTCCAAATAGTAGAAAATATATAACTCACCTTGTGGAAGGAACTCCTCAGCCTTCATTTTCTGCCAAGACAATGTCCAGTTCCGCTTGCTTGTCGCTAAGAGGCTTGGCCGTATAGAGGCTCTTCTGCCCATTGGAAGGGTTTTCATCTTTTTCTTCATAACTGCTTGGTCCTCAACAGCAGTAGCCATTGCCTGACGAGCGGCGAGTGAGTAAGGCTAAGCCATGGACAAATGTGTGAACTGTTCTTATATTCTGCATATAGCTAAGTGATAAACAAAGTATGTGAGTTACTCTTTCTTTTTCGGTTTGTCGTATCGAAAGATAAATCAATTTACCTTTGTTTGGAAATTTGTGTTCTCCATAATATGCAGGAACAACTAAAGAGTTCCCTGATGAACGCGAGCTGGTTGAGCATCATTACCCTTGAGGCAATCAGAGAAGACCTTGTTGTCAGTTTGTAAACAGAAATTGACACAACAACACATTTATCCCCTTCAATATGACGGTATTTCTGCTCCTGATATTACTTGATGACCAAATCCGTGCTTACAATATGCAAGTTTTTCATTCACACAGAACAATGGACTGTATGGCCAAAGAAAAAAAAACAAGTTACCTAGTCGTGCAGTAATTTCAATGAACTGTTTATTCAATTGCTCTGTACGCCCAAATCTGCTGAGAGAAACTAAGATACATAGCTCTGAAAAATAACAACTATGGTTATTCAGTAATTAATTTCCATTTCCACGGTGGCCTTTCGGATCATGGTCGCGGTTGGCACCCGGACCTGAGTAGTCCATTGTGCTGCTCATTACGTTGTTACCCTCCGCCAACAGTATCCTCCCTTCCTCTTGTGTCTCAGCAGCTTGCTGCAACAAGTAAATACAAACTTATATATTCCTGTTCATTTCACAAAATCTAAATATTCAAGCAATATAAATTATGCATAAAGTTCTCGAACAAACAACGCGTCTGCACCTTCGTTACTACTGTGTCCGATTCGGCAACGCCGACGCCTTGCATAGATATTCCTGTTGCGCTAGGGTTTTCTGGGCGAGATTCTGTAACAAAGAAAACAAAGAAAATAATATACCTTCATCAGCACAATGCTTTTCTTAAAAGTAGCCCAGAAGACTATTTTCTTAGTTCTGTATATTTATGCATGTAGGATACCCTAAGTCGGCATACCTAGTAATAGAGGAGCGCAGGGCGCCTTTCTGATTGCTTCCGTGAATCCGATGAAACACAGAAAAACCAAGAACGAAAACCAACACTGAATTCTCTTTTCATCTGCTTCTAGCTAAAATGACCAGCTATGCTATCCTTGCAGCAGGTATCCCAGATCTTCGCAACAGAGTCTTGAAAGACAGAACTTTGGACTAGTGGCTCACCCCGCTATCCATTCTTTTATTTGCCTGCCACCCTACTTCCGTTCCGCTTGCACCCTACTTCCGTTCCGCTTGCTTATCGTTCGGTCGGTGGTAAATAACCAACGACGCTATCCTTCGAGCTTCTTTCATTCAAGTTAGAATGAATAGCAGCATTCCCTCACCTCATGCTCGCTGCTACTGCAGGTACTAACCAAGCTTCTAAGTTTTTTCGCTCAGCTATCCAACATGCACTTGTCACCGTTGTCCTGCGGTTCAACCACGTTTCTATCATGCATTATGCGTTATGTTCAATCACCTCGCTTGTTATGTTCAAACAGGTTTCCGTGGCGCTAGGTTTGTCTCTGGTGGTAGGGCCAAAAACCCTGCTGGCCTTCTCTTAATAAAAAAATTATTATGAAACATGAATATTTAAACTATATCCCTGCTGGCGAGATATTGGTTATAGCGTATAGAATTGGAATATAATTTGTTGGTTATGGAGAAATTATTTAATATTCTGTTCATGCATCACATTCTCTTTCTCAGTTCACTCTTCCTTTACTATTTTGGCGTTGCAATCTCATCATCCTGGAGATGTGACATCAACGGCATCCAGTTCATCTGCATTTTTAGAAACGAAGTTTTAAGAATAATTTGCATGCTCAAAGGTATTAACTAACGACGACTAAGATAAGTTGTATATTGGAAAAGAAGCATCTGATTCATACTGGATCTGTTTCAGATCAAATAATATTCGTACCGGCATGACGAGTTCAAATTTGGGCTCTCGAAACCTAAAATATGTGAACATTTTTAAATGAAACCACCTATAATTTTATTCAAACCGGAATCCAAATGTGAATTTTCCAAGAAATGTAAAGTGGTTTAACCTTCTCGCATTAAAGTTGTGGCTTAACCTCACCACATTGAACCTACACATCCAACGTGAAACATCGGATCATCCTCAACCTTGTTCTGACAGTCTTCTGGCAGAGCTACTTTTGATGGATCACGATCATTGTCCAATTGTGCAGAAAATACACTATTGCGACTCTCCTTTAAAGCTTGTGTTGATGATGAATAGATTGATATATTCTGCGGTCCAGGTCAAGAAATACATTTTTCTCCCTGATAAAATTCACAACCGCAATCCATATGAATGGAGCGAGGTATTACATGACTTTTGTTCTGTCATTAATGTCCAGTCAGTCACCGGAAGAGTCAGTCACCCAGTCACTGAGTAAGTCACCCAGTCATCCAACTGTATACCTAAAAGTATCGGTCAGTTATGTACGGTAAACCGTTCTAGCTTGGCTGTGGGTCGTGCATAGTGTTACTCAGTATTTTTTCTCCTTGAATGTGCAGTGGTCTACCTCTTACTTTCGGGAACTGGAATTGTTGGTGTTGGTTATGGATCAACTGATTCAACTGGTGTTGGTGGTGAAACTGCTTGGGGGCTCTGCTGATTATGCTGGTTCTGGATCAATTATAACTGATCAAACTGGATCAACAACTGCAACTATCTTCAGCCATTGTTAACAGGCTCAACTTGATGCAGGGACTTGCTGCTTTTAAGTCTGGTTTAAAAGTTTAATATGTGGCATTGTTTTTAAAGTATTGTAATTGGTTTTGTTATTGTTTTTCTAGTTATTTAGTTTTATTGATGGTTAAACCTTCATACGATTGATCTTTCTTATAGTGAGTGAAAATATATTTTTTTTAATTCTAATTTTAGTTAAATAAAAATTATATATATAATATTAATAATTTTTATAACTAAAATAATAATATTTATTGTGAAAACAATGAATCTAACTATGTTAACGTAGTACATGGGAGCTAGTTGTGTAAATTGTTAAATGAGTACGAATCCATATACTTCTTTATAACTGGAAATGGTCATGATACAAACTAAGTAATCATTTCAAATAAACATTCTAATGTAAATTTCCAAACTATTCTTTATATTAATTCTACCTTCATTATGCATAATGATTTGGTGATTTGGTTCACCATTATGTTTCAGTTGGTTAATTTTTTATTCCTTTTACCACATAGAAAGTCCCAAGATCCTTTAATACACTCAAATCCAATTCTTTGGGTGAGAATGATTTGGTTCATGGTTATGTTTCAATCCACTATTAAACTTTAATAGATTCCATTATATAAAACACCTCAATATGTTTTGAACTAAATAGTCACGTAGTTTACTCAATTTTAAGAAAAAATTAAAAAATATATATTTCATTATTATTTTAATAATTAACGTTTTTGTTTACGATAATTAACATTTTGGTTAGTCAAATGAGAAATTGTTATTCCGTTGGTCAAATGAGGAATTGTTATTCCCTATTTCCTTTCGATTGTTCAATTGAGGAATTGTTATACCTGTTTCATTTCTATGGTTCAAAACGAGGACTTTCTCAATGTTGATTGATATTGGTAAATCATTCTCTTTTAGTCATAACATTACTAGGAATGATTAAACGCCTATAGTTTGAAAACCATGCCTTCTTGTAATAAGTTAGCAAATAAGTTTTTTTTGCTAACGTAGTTTCATTCTTTGTTTCATATATGTTTTAAACCTTACTTAAAATCATAGATTTAATATAAAAGATTATTTGTTTTTTGTTTTAGTAATTATAAATTCAGTGAATTAAAACAATATAGATACTTAAAAATTTCATAATTAATTTTTGATATACCAACATATACTCACAACTCATATTTAACCTAATGTCAATCAATTTTTCTAATGGATTTTCTTTGTATGTTAGCACCTATTTAAAAGCATTCAATAATGGCTTTTGTAAATCAACTCAAAATATATAAAAAAAAAACTTTGAATTGTTATAAGAAAATATTAACAATTACTAACAAACTTTGATATCAACATTTTCATGCTCCATGGACTTTTACATTAAATGGGAAAGAAAACGTCATTTCTACTATGAAAAGCATAATATTTCCTTCTAGCTTTGGTGTGACATCAAAAAAGGTATTCACAAGAGATGGATCACAATTCTCAGGCTTAAAAACACATGTTTAGCACAATTGGATAAAGGTAACGTTGTCACAAGTTAGATTTGTTGGAAACTTAATTAGAAAATTGTGTATCCTAGTGATAATACTAGTTCAAGCATATTTGAAGTTCCTGCATATTTGAACATGGCTATTTTTGAATGGCCATGCTAGTATAGTGATAATATCAGCTCATGCATATTTGAAGTTCATACATATTTGAACATGGTTATTCGTTAATGGTGATGTAATATGTGTTGCCTACAACAATACCAAGTACTTTTGACCATGATATCACTTTGACTATTTACAAATTATGTAAATATCTGAGGTATTTTTCAATCCATCATGCATACTCTTCCACGAATCTTATCATTTGAAGTGCATCATTGGTTATGACTTTATATGAGTTTCTACTTTTAGTTTACGAGAAATCACAAGTCTTTATTGTAATACATGGTAATACTTGTAGGTGGGTCTCATCTAAAGAGATACATCAGGATGACTTGAAATATTGGAAGAGGAATGTCTCACTTTTAATGTGTGATATTCAAATGTGCTTACCTCCAAGCTTCTTTAATTCTCAAGAGCACTACTTGTACACCTAGCATAAGAGATTCAACATTGTGGTCCTATTCATATTCGAACAATGTGGCTCGTGGAGAGATATATGAAGGTCTTGAAACAATTTGTGAGGTAAAAGGCTCGACCAGAAGGGTCCATAGTTGAGGGGTACATGGTTTTCCAAGAAATGGTTCATTTGCATGAGTACTTATCTCAATTGCATCTTGAAGCTCCGTTATTATGGAATTATAACCAATATCAATCATTTGAAGGAGAAAAATTAGAGGGTGAAGGGGCTTCATAGAGGATAAAATGTATACAAAAATGTTAGTATTAGTTATTTTTATCTTAAATCTTATAATACACGGCTTTAAATAATTATTATTCATTGAACAAATATATTTTTCATTGTAGATGCTAAGGAGTGGGAGGCATTACATTTGTATGTTGCATACAATTCCAACTTTAAGTTGGAATGGATGGAGATGTATGCTGAACAAAATAAATTAGAAGCTGAAAATGCATGTGCCAATATATATAATAGGTATGCGGAAAGCACTACTAGAGGATTGCCTACAAGCCATCAAAGAAAATGGCTAGAGAGATGCTCATGGAATTGGCTAAAGACCAATATTGAACACAAAGCAACAAAAAGGAAGGATAGAGTGACACAACAAAAATTGAACTTAATTAAAGGATATATAAATGGGGAGGTGATATATATTAATATATTTTGTATATTTAATAAATTATCTATTAACTTTTATTTCCTTGAATCTACTTAGATAATATTTATACGAATTTAGGTAAGATATTACGAAGGAATGTGGAAGTTTGGTCATAATTTTTGCAACAAAAAAGTTGATGAAAAGAGATAAACTTATGATCGTGGAGTTTCAAAATCATTTGAGGTGGAATGTCATTCCCATGCAAATGATAGAAAACCAATCACAGACACTCTTCACTACTATGGAGTGTTGGGGGATATTATAGAGCTTGATATTATGTCTTTCAAGAAAGTTATTTTTCGTGTTGAATGGTACAAGATTATCAAAGTGGGAGAAGAATACTAATGGATTCCAAATGATCAAGACATCTAGGTTTGAAGCCACTATAAACCTTATGTGTTTCGAAGTCATTGTGACTAAACTTTTCTCATTCCAAAATTTAAAACAACCTAGTTAGTCATTTATGATTGATTATGATCCAAGAGGACGAAGAGTAACATTTTTTCAAGGTGTAGAGGACCATGATTTACTTGAAGATACTGAATTTCCCCATGAAGACATAGATGGCCACTATGGAGATGATGAAAAGTTTATTGTCAATTATGCATATGACCAACACAGAGATCATGACGAGTTTACTGAAATGTATGAAGGACATTAGAAACCACATGGGCATCAAGTCCATGGAGATGATGAATTTATTGATTTTAATTTTCCTGCAGTTGAAGGTGATGAAGACTATGGAAATGATGGTATTAATTTATTTGTGGATTTATGGTCTATTAATGATGGGGTTTTTGTGCCATTAGATGAGGAAATTTCATGTGAGGATGACATTTTTTTATCACTATGTTTACTTTAAGATAGTTGTAAGGATACACTACAATATAATTAAATCATTACAAGTTAACTATTGACTTTTTAATTGTAATGAAAATTCAGTAATTTGACTGTTTAAGGTTTTACTTGAAAGACCCATATATATTTGGTGGAGGTAACTGATCTACCACACCTCAATTCCTTAACTGAAATTTTGAAAAGCTTTACTTTATGACATCAACACCTAGGCAATAGAAACACGATACTATAAGCCTAAAAAGACTTTGCATATTGTGTATTTTTTATGTTTTTTTTATATATTGAAACATATTGAAATTTGATTATGCTATTGTTCATGTGGTATTCAATTTGAATTGTGTTATTAATGTCACTTGTGTATGTTCTCAAATAAATATTATCTTATTTTTATGTTATTATGTGTTTTGAGGAATGTGCCCATGGGTGTTACTGATTCTACTATGGGGGATTTAGTGACCTTAACTCATTTTATGGAAATGCTAACAAATGCATGAGGGAAAAAAATTTCTATATGGTGCATGAGGTAAGCTTGAATATCTCCTTTTATCAATTCAATTATTTTATGTTCCTTACTATATTATGCTAATTTATGTTTGTGGAATGCAGGAAATCTCTAAAGTCATTCCAACCCCTATCACACCTGTTAATACATCTAAGGTTATGCTAGTGGTAAAGCTTGATCAATATTTTTGTGCATTTAATTAACTTATTTCACTTTATATATTTATTAATATTTGTGTTTTTACTAAGCGTGAATTTTGTAGGCATGTAGGATTCATTTATGCCCCTCAATACATCTAGTGTTGGCATGGAGGAATCATTTATGCCCACTATTACATCCAATGTTATGCAAAATGTAAGATTCAACCATCTATTTGTGTGAGTTTTATTATGTTATTTGTTTGAAAATCTAGGGCATAACAATGAAGGTTATTTCTCTTCTTTTAAATAACTGCTTGGGATGTATTTTTACTTCTTTAGATTAGATTTTCCTTTCATTTGTTTTTTATTACACTTATTATTCATCAAATAGTTACCAAACCATAAAAATACAAAGGATATAATATGTAAGCGATCACCGAGGGCCAAAACCTCTATAATATGAGGGGAAAACCAACGAGAAATCTTCTTTTTATAGAATCTTCACTTGACGAATTCTAAAACCTATACCCTTCACTAGATGACCCCCCCAACACAATGTCACAATTCTTCTTGAATTATAGAAAAGTCAACTAAAGTTTATCCCTCACGTCATCAGTTCAGACCAATACCTTGACTGTAACTTTTCATCTTCTTCTTCTTATCTGAAACCTTTTGATTTCTTTAGAAACCCTAGGATAGTATGTGAGAATAGAACATGGTCAAATTCCACTTCCATCTTCTTAAATTGACTTGACCTTGAATTCTTGGTAACTTAGCTTAAGAAGGAGCCTTCCTTTTACCAAAAAACGTGGTTTGTGATGATAACTCTATACTTACCCGAAGATACCATGAATCATATGCCTCACTTGTCTTGTTCTACCCTATTATTGATTTCAGATTTTCTTGTGTGTGATTGATGCCCTAAAAAATTAGGCCAAGCTCTCCATTATAGTCTTCATGTCAATGCCTTTTGAGGCGACTTGTTTTTTTCCTGAGCCGAACTTGTTGTTAGCATTTCAACTTGGTCTTCGAGGGTCATTTGACTCTATTTGACTCAAACAAAAATATTTTATGTAGTATGTAACATGCCTAGATGGGTCTTTATGACAATGACTCAATGATTTATGAGGTTACCGACAGCTACATTGTCCTATGATGACTTCCACCAGTATGTAGAATTTTAATTCAACTATGAGCTCTTGCTTCAATTTGTATGCTTACCATGATGCCTTCTTACTAAGATGCATTCAACCATGGAAAAGGCCTTTCATATTTTATGTTTCCCTTTCTATTCATCTATATTATGAATAATGTATAAAGGTTTGTATAGTTTTTTTCTTTCATCATGCCTTTGAATGGACCAACCCATCCATTTTTTTTACTTCTTGTACTTGTAGTATTATTTTAGCAAGTAACCCAAGAAAAATATGATACCAAAAAATGATGTAAACTTACTTTTTTATGGTTTTATCTATTAAAGAGGTCATTCTAGGGCTTCTTAAACTCAAATCATAGATCATACTATTTTCCCTTTATCTCATTCTAGAGTTTATCCCATGCCCTAGAAATCTAACAAACCCTAGAAATCAAATGATAGGGAACAAATACCTTAATATTAATGTTTCTAAATACTAGGTTTTCTTAAAATATAAACCCATAACTTCAACCATACTACATCTTATCACGGACCCTTAAAAAAAAATTATTATACATACCTCATGGACACCTACTTGTAGTGCTTAGTATCTTCGCTGCCATGATTCTTTGCAATGGTATTGTACATGTCATTGATAATGAATGAATGCATAATCACATATATAATGAATGCATATATTATATATGTAATTATGGGCTCTCATACTCATAATCGATCCCTAATCTCAGAATATCGTATACAAATATATCCCTCTTCATGAACTTCTTTTAATGAATGTTCAGATATATTTTCATTATTATAATGGGAATTTCTTCTTCATGTTTTCCTTCAAGTTATAGTATGGCTACTTATGGAACTTCTTTGCCATAAAATATCAACATGGAGGATTTTATGCCTATTTAGTTCCATCACCTTTTCAGAATGAATAAATGAGTATTAGTCTTCAAAACACAGATTGAGTTATGGAGAACGAGAATGATTGGTGCCTGCATTCTTTATGTTAGTTGATTCCTTAGCCACAATTTGTATGTGTGTGTGTGTGTCTATATATATATATATATGAAAATATTGTCTGAACCATATGCCTCACTTGTCCTTTTGTACCCTTCACCGATTTCATAGTTTGTTGTGTGTGATTTATTCCCTAACAAATTAGTTAATTCTCTCCTTTTATAGTCTTCATGTCACTGCCTTTTCAGCTGACTTATTGCCATCCTGAGACGAACTTTTTGTTAGCATTTCGACTTGGTCTTGGAGGGTCATTTAACTGTATTCGACTCAAGCAAAAATGTTTTATGCAATATGTAACATGTCTAAATGGGTCTTTATGACATTGACTCAATGATTGATGAGGTTTCCAAGAGATACATTATCCTATGATGAATGCAAACAATATGTAGAATTTTACTTCAGTTATGAGCTCTTGCCTCAACTTATATGCTTTCCATGATGCCTTCTTACTAAGATGCATTCAACCATGGAAAACGTCTTTCATATTTTACTTTTTTCGTGCTATTCATTTATATTATGAATAGTGTTGAAGGGTTTGTATAGTTTGCTTATTTCATCATGCCTTTCAATCGATCAACCCATCCATTTTTTTACTTCTTGTACCTACAATACTATTTTATCAAGTAACCCAAGCAAAATATGATACCAAAACATGATGTCAAGTTACTTTTCTAGGATTTTACAATTAAGATGTCATTGTAGGGTTTCTTAAATTTAAAAATTAGATCATACTCTTTCCTCTTTATGTCATTCTAGATTTTATCCCATGCCCTAGAAATCTAACAAACCCTAGAAATCAAATCACAGGGAACAAATACCTTAATGTTATGGTTTATAAATACTAGGGTTTTCTTAGAATATAAACCCATAACTTAAGCCCTACTGCATCTTATGACGGACCCTTAAAAAGAAAATTATTATACATACCTCATGGACACCTACCTGTAGTGCTTTGTATTTTCATTGCCATGATTCTTTGCAATGGTATTGTAATTTTCATTGATCATTTTCCATCTTCATGAACTTATTTTAATGAGCTTTCAGAGATATTCTCATTATTATAATGGGACTTCTTCATGTGTTCCTTCACGTTATAGTCTGACTGCTTATGGAACTTCTTTGCCACAAAATATCAACATTGAGATTTGTTTTCCTACTTAGTTCCATCTCCTTTTCAAAATGAATAAATGAGTATTAGTATCCTTGAAAGACAAGTTCAGTTATTGAGAACAAGAATTATTGGTTCCTGCAAATTTATTGCGAAGAGAATAATCTCTAAGGTTAGTGTTCAAGGATTTCAACAATTTCCTAGGGGTTTGTCTGGCATATTTATTTTCTAGTTATTAGAAATATTTTTGTTCGTAGATGAAACAACTAAATATCTATTGGGTTGATAAATTGTACATGATGCATAAAAGTTTGGGATTTATTCCTTCAAAATAGAAATAAAATTATTAATTTATATTTGTCTCGCATCCAAATTTCAATTATAGAATATGAGTTTCTGATTGAAACGAAAATAAATGGATGTTTGGAATGCATTATGAGTATTCGTTTAAGAATCTAAATTCACCAATATAAAATTCTCGCCCACATGCCAGATTTGGAATAAGGTTATACCATCTTTCTCATGAACCACATCAAGCACTCATTTCAAATCATTTATTGGTTCATTATTAAATATTTCGGGTGTATTAGGCAGCTTGCCAATTTTTTTTATCTGAATGCAATATATTTACATGAATGATGTATGAGAAATAGAATACCCAAATCTTGTTTCTCCAATAGAAGCAACTTCAATGATAAGAAATACTCTCAGAGTAGGTTTTTGTGAGTAAAACGTAACATTGGCATGTTGACAAACATAAGAAATACTCTCGAAGTAGTTCTCTGTGAATAAAACTTAACATTGGGAGGAGAAACCCATACACATTTCACCCCTCAAATATAATCCTTATTGTCCCACATTTTTTTAATCAAATTTGTATAGAAAATCATATTGACAATTTTCCCTGGCTATACCTGTAACCAATAAAGACTGAAGATCACAATCTTCATAGACTGAAGCTCAGTGTTATTGATCCATTCTCTTTACTTGATTTCTTCTTTGTCTATACTTTTTTTATTTTGAAGGTCCAAAAGTTGAAACTTTGATAGTTGTTATCCTATGCTTCAGTAACCTAGCCTTAGCCAATGATAGGTCTTTCTCTTTATTACTTTCTTCCCCATCTACAGAAGTTTGCACCTACTAATTGTTGCTAGTTTCATTTTTGATAGATGAATATCCCAACTGCTTATATTACTACCACTCGTAGTGTATTGAGGTCAAGGTATCTTACTACCACCCGCAGTGTGGCACCCCACTCTTTTCAATACAATAGGAAATATTACTACCACATGGATGTACTACACTGCAACACTACCTCAGATGTGCCATTTCGAAGGCCTGGAAAATAGTGACAGGATTTCCATTCAATCCCTCTACATTCACACAACCTAGTGAGCACAACCCAACTACAGGTCACCAAATTAACACATCAATGTCACAAATGCACCATAATACAATTCACTATGTTTCCCCTATTATCCAGTCAGCTAGTTGATTCCCAAGGAAATCCCATCATTAAATAACTAAGTAATCAAGTATAACATGCCAAAAGAAATGATTGTTGGTTTTATTCTTCCCTCTAATGACTCATACAAGGAAAAATGAGGCTGAAGCACAAAAATACTAGTGCCATAGATAAGGTCGAAAGAAACTAGAGGTAAATCCCTTTTCTCTTTTGCACTTAGGTAACTCCTAGGGTCATTTTCTAGGCATTTCACATCCCCCTAGGTCCCCTAGAAAAACAATTCTCATAGTACTTCTATGAGGATGAGGTAGTGAAAGATTTGTCATTAAGGGATACACTGGAGGAGAGAATCGAGAGTATGTCTATGAAGGTGAGAAAATTTTGGAGATTTCATGTATTGGAAACACCTTTAGACCGAGATGAAACTGGTATCCAATGTTTCTTTTTATAAGATTTATTAGGATTAGCTACCAACTAACATAGGTAGACCTATCTAATTTGTTTTGCTGCTATACTAAAAAAATTAGCACAAAATTAAGCTACTCAGAAAGGATGTGGTTTACATGAATCAGAATGTTAGTTTGTTATTTGCTTTCAAACTTTTTAATCATAAGAGGAACCTTATAGTTGTCAAACAAAATATTCCGAATATTGAGTATCCATGCACTGTTGGAAAAGTCTTTGAGTATTTTACAACCTTTCAAACACAAGTTTGTTGGAAAAAAAATGTCTTTATGGATAGTAATTTCTTCTATAACTCCCAATGGAATATTATTATTATATCTGACACATAAAATTGTTTGAAGAATATTTTTTTCTTAAGGAGGGTAAGGACATGGCAATCACAGTTAATGTGTAATTTATTGACTAATCCCTTTTAGTCCTGTAGACATTTTAAGATGGCTTATCTTTTTTGACTTATGATATTATTGTTACATACACATTTTTGTTGTATAACCTTTTAGAATGATTGGAATTTATCCTTTTGGTAAGTAAGTCCAATTGTTTGTTCTTTCACTATTATTATTGAGAACTTCTTGATTATTCCTTAATACATAGTTTTTCAATTACCTCATTTTTCGCAAACTATTTGGCCATGTTAGAATGGTTAAGTGTTTCCAGTGACATTGGTATGCATGTGGTCTAGTTATCTACACCAAGATATTCATTTTAAATGTGAGAATTATGTTTACTTCTTGTCTCCAACCCTTTTTCTTACTTTGAACTTCTATGGTTGATTTGAATGAAGTTGTAATGATGTATTGATGTTTTTTCATCTTAATTGTACTTTGATTCTATAACACCTAAAACAATTCTAAATGAAAAGTATTCCAATTAATAGTTATCGAATACATTTGTAGTTATGCAAATATTGATTACATGAAATTTGCCTCATTTACGAAAAAACAATGATTTACTATTTTGGATGGAGGAAAAAACTGCATAGTATGAGCATCTTATCTTGAATTCCAAGAATATTTTTACTATTGGAAAATGTGTAGGGCTTGGTCACCTAGTTGTGGCCCGGTCGAATAAATTATATGTAGTGACGATTTTTCTATGATTAACTAGATGGAAAATTTCTAGGAATTCAATATTTTAATAAGAATGATGTATTTTCTTGGTTGTTTATTTTTTACTTTTTATGTTTAAAATGTAATACATGGTTTTAATAACTTCAAAGTAAACAATGTAACTTATTTTGTATTTCCATACTATCTGCAAAGAGGTTGAGAATGTATTTCTAACTTTCATCTTACCTAGATGATTTTGAACCTAAATTTGGGCTCCTATTTGTGTCGATTACCTTCTATCTCACAAACACAAAAACATCATCCAAAATACCAATAGGGTGAGCTTGTATTCCCACTTTTCCTCTTCCTTGATAAGTTTTGAATGCTTATTAGGAAACTCTTTAGAACCCAAAATGATTAAATATTCCTCTATTAAAGGATCTTTCTCGGATCAAATAAGGCTTTCTCAATAGGAATATCACTTTGGAATTAAAAACAGTGAGTTGATACGTGCACAATTGCTCATTTTATTTTTAGAACAACGTTGCTAAAAATATTTCCAAACACACATAATTAGCCACAACTTAAAATAATTTGAACTCAAATTATGTTTGTCTCATATGAAAAATACCTCGAATCCGGAGCAGTTTGGTTGATTACAAATGAAAATGCTATATTTTTTTCTGCAACTATATGATTTGAACTGAAGCCAATGCATACTGGAATCATTTCGATATTTCTGTGTGATTGGATTATATTAACCTCTTCAATCATGCCATTCAAGAGTTCTTTGTTTATACACATTTTGTATAAAGACTAACCAAGTCAAGATGCCAAATACATGATGGTTTTGATACACGTATACCTTGCAGTTGAAGAAAAAGTCTCATTGTAGTAATCTCTTGTCCACGAACCTCAAAACTTCTTTTCTAACTTATATATACCTCTTCCGCAATACACAATTTAGGAATGCTTATTTTACTTATGTGATAAAGACTAACCAAGGCAATATGTTAAATACATGATGGTTCAGATAGAGATATAGCTTCCAACTGAAGAAAAGGTGTCATCATAGTCAAATCCCTCGTTTTGAGATAATCCTTTCGAAACTTCCCAACCTTGTACATTTCAATATCTACAATCAATCATTGATTAACTAGTACGCTATGGAATATTTCCCAAACATCATTCCTGACGATGGAGTTGTACTTCTTTGTCATGGCATCATGCCACACCTGTTTGTAGTGGCCTTCTTGAAGTCAAAATGATATATCTCAATAATAAAATTTATTAATGCAACATAAGTAGGAAACTTCTTAAGTGGACGATTCACTCTAAATGTAGATTTAGGTGCTCCAACTTGTTAATGTGAAGCATAAAATGTTTAGGTAAGCCATCTTGGATTTGTAGCTGAATTGAAAGGTAGCAAGGGCCCTTTACCTTGCTTGAATCTTGCATATATGAGTTTGATTTCTTTCAATTTCAGGTTTGACTTTGAAACAACAAGTTTTTCACTTTCTTCAGTCATTGCAGGAGGCTCTTGTGACTTTGTGCATCACCCATTGTCATCAAACTTCACATCCATAATTAACTCTATATTCCTTGTTGCTAGAATCAAAATCTATTAGCTTTTATCTGTCAAAGATCCTCTTGATGATTGAGGGCTCAAACTTTGTCTCTTTCTCATTAAGAGCATGAATATAAAGTTATAATCTAAGTAATTGAATCCACAGAAATGTGGTACATGTGGCTTATCACAAGAAAGTGGTTCCTGTGGTGTTTTGTCTTTAAAAATCTTGTGTGGACATCAGTTCAAGATGTTGACAACAATATTTCAATTTGAAATATTATGTGTAAATACTCATGGGGAATTCCATTAAATGAATCATAGCCTAAAGCTCAGGTTTTCCTTTTTCCAAATGATAAAAGTAAAATTTAATTTATTTATTTTTCTCTTTTATTAATAAACTAAAAGGTGTATAATATTGCATAAATTTGTAAATCAACAAGCTATGAATTATCAATTTCTTATGTTTGAGTTGTGAGGTTCATGATCTTTGCATGGAAAATAAAGAATGTGTAGTTAGGTTACATTTTGAATCATGTATTGTGGTAGGGAATTTTGCTCCAGAATGCACTCATATATAGTCTGTAAATCTGACATCCAAGGTACTTTAGTAATACTCAGTTTGTTTTTACAATAAGCCATATGTGTCCAGTTATCACTCAGGTTTTTCCCTTAAAAGTTATTAAAGAATGAATGGCTCGAGGTAACCACAAACCAATCTTTTAGACTCAAGTTCTAGCCAACCTAAGTCGAGATAGGGCTCTCTCTTTATAATTTAACTTTGTCAAAATAGGATTTCATACTAGTTCTTAATGTTCAGGGTTGTTTGTTTTTATTTGGTGGTGGAATTAAGAAGACAGGCAAGTAGAGAAAATATTAGGCCATTGGGCTATGGAGTCAATCAAGAAAGGCTTAATTGGATTTGATCTATCACCAAGGTAAGAGTCCACAAGGCAGGCTAGCACAACAAGAACAAATCTGCAGGTTTCAATGGATGGTAAATCCTAACCAGGGCTAAGGGCAATGAAGAATCCTTAACAGGGATTGGGATGAGGAAAGGAAGTATGGGCAGTAGAAAAGGGAAACGAAGAGTCCTGTACTATGGGTAAAAGGGGGATAAACTACGGAAGTAAGGAGGCAAATAAGAATCTCCAGACCAAGGTAGTTTAGAAGAAAACATGAATAAAGTAAAGAGTTAAAATAGAGAGCACTTAAGCTAATTCTGATGATATCATTCCTTGTTTGCTTTTAAGATTTTATAAGAAACACACATGAATATTTCATAACATAAAGAGTATACAGTATTTAAACATGAGAAAATGATACTTATTTTTTCTAGATGGGCACAAGAATCAAGTGAAATGTCCTCAGCTTTATTTCATAATTCAGTAAACCAGTCTAGTCTTACGTACAATAACTCCTTAGCTTACAACAAAATTTCTCCATAAATTCTCTTTAGTCCACCCAAAATACTTCAAATGAATAAGTATTATTACAAATTCTAAATTGAAATATCTTGAAAAAATATCAAGATTGGTTTAGAAATATCTCAAACTGTTTTACAATAATAGAACTTAAATAAAGGACATTCAAAACTAATGAATCTATTTGGCACTATGTTTATGGATTTATGGTGATAAGGAAGTGAAATTCAAATTTGATAACAACTCGTAAGTGATGGTGAGGCATCCCAGTCACTAACTGCATCCTTCCTTTGTCCGTTCTGCTTCAACAATTCTGCAATATTAGGGTCCAATGATACGCTTGTATATCTCAATAAGAGATATATATGTACAAAGTGAAAGAGGCTATTGTAGATAAGTATGTTATAGAGTTAAACCTTTCTCAATTTCCTAAAATTCAACTCCATCTGTTCACAATATTTTCTGCAAAACTATGTCAAAAAGAGGACTTTGCACAAACTTAAAAATAGGCTGTGAATACATGCACTTATCTCCCTTTTGGTAATACCCATGTAACAAGTCAGATAATTTTTTTTATATTAGAATTTCAAGAACAAAAAAATCCTCCAGTATCTCAAAATACATCTTGCATTGGTCACAATATTTTCTACAAAACTATGACTTAAACAGGAAATTGTTGAAGAATATACCATTTCTGCTTTGATTTCATGTTTTAACCTTTAATTTCTTATAACTAATTTTCACTTTTACTTTGGATAAACTTCATTGTTGTTGGTGAAAGTGTTTTCATTTCTTTTTAACCCTTAATGCCTCCATATTTCCTTTTACTTTTTATTGTTTACTGTGTATTTTTACCACTCTATTTTTTCATCTGTCTTCCCTTTGACATGAATCTATATGCTATACTTTGTAACTGTATTCCCTATTGTTTATCTTCATGCTAGATGCTTTACTTGACTTGTTCTTGAATCTGATACTCTTTAACCCTGATACACTTTGACTATTCTTTATTGTGTCCTTTTACCTTCATTGTATATTTTAGGTTTCTACTGTCTATTTCAACAATAAATCATTTAATTTCATGTTTCCTATGCTTGTCTTTTAATTGCATGTTATATTTTCAATCTCTGTTTGAATAGACTGGATAAAAATCTCAGAGTAAACAAGTCTTATGACTAGTATTAAGACTGTCTATCCAAGGTTGCGGTCTTTTGATCACCTGTAAAAAAAACAAACTGTTAAGAAAACATTGGGTTGACAAGGAGGGTCATTAATGGATTTATCGAGCTTTATAGGTCTATGGAGTGAGTCCAAAATTATTTTGGGAGGTAAACCATGCTTGAATTGGTTAGCAAAGGCTTCAGGTGAAGCAAGCGGGTTTCATAAGTTTACATAGTAGAATGGGAGAAGGGCGAGAAAGCATGGGTTCTTGGTGTTTGAACATTAACAGAAAAACTTTTAAAATATGGTGTGACCTGAACAATAGATGGTTTGTCGCGTAGCGGGCAGACGGTAAGCAGTTTGTTTCACACAGCTTTTGGGAACTTGGCGGTATTGTGGGGAGACCGCTGATGCGATTCATCACCACCACATAGCGGCAGGGTGAACAGTGAAACTGCTCACATTGGGTGGGTAAAGGTCGGCCTTCGAAGGTTGCTCGATATGAGCATCAGCCGTTCAATCTGAAGGGGTCAGATCGTACAGTGATTTGGAGTGTGATTTTATCGGGGGGTTAATGGAGGGGTCTGACGGGATATTAACTGCAGGTTAGGGCGGCTTAATGATGTTGGGGGTGATATGGTTGGAGGAATGGGTTATTAATTTATCACATTTTGATTAATTAATCCTTTTTGGTTTGGCGGGGGATTATGGCTCTTAATTAGTCGTGGATCGACTAATTAATCCATTTAATTATTTTCTATTATGGTTTATATTTGAAACCATGGGGTGGGATATTTAACATTTGGGATTTTTTAATTAAATATACGGGAAGGGGATGTATTTTCGGAAGTTAAATATAATAAAAGCTAAAGGTAATATGAAATGGAAGTGTAAAAGCAAATTGCACTAAGTATAATGTATTTGATATTTATCTATAAATCCATATTTACACATCATAACTTAGGCTTAATGCTTTTTGTGGGTTTTTATGTAAACAAAAGAAGTATTGGGTGAGGCTTATTACTTTCCCTAGGTAAATGATAATTTTATCTTAGGAAAGGGATTTTTAAGGAAATGAGTGAATTATGAAGGGGGTGAATGTTGGTGAGGGGGTTTTACTACTTAGACCCTATAAGATATTGAGGTGAGGGTTTGGTCCCTCCAGAAGTCAGAGAAATGCTCTGAGCCCCTTTAACTTAAGGTTTTAGGTACGTTTGACTTTACTTATGGGAAATTAGTAAAATTAAAGGCAAAATGAATGGGGAAATTAATCACTTGACTTTGTGTAAATGTTCAATTATCATCCATACTTTAGCAACTTGTTGATGAAAGTAAATGATATGACTTTATCCTATCAATCACCATAATTCTGTAACCATCCAACTACTTACCCATTTACTCATCCTACCATTTTTTCTACTATTTATTATGGTGCACTTAAGCTAGAAAACCCTTATCAAACTTTTATTTTCTTTTACAATGGAAATCTATCTAAGTCTATCCTTATTCCATCCAAGGGCTCAGATTAAACTGTTGAGCTCCTTTTATTCACTCTACCTATCTACTTATCTTCCAAGATTAAATAATTTGGTCAGATTTTATTCTCTATGTCCAAGCATGAAATTCAAAACATGGAATACCAAAGATTAAACTATTTGGTTACCATGGATTGTGCCATAAGTAACAAGTTGCACACGATTATTTATAAAAAAATTGAAATAGTAGTGGCATTTTGACTTGCACACTTTCATGGTCTTTTCATTTTTCTTTGGGGTTCATTTTCTTTCATTTTTTGACATTTTCTTTATTCATTTTGTCCTTTGGTTAATTTTTTTAGGATATAACCTCTTTACTTTTTCTAATTTTTTGATTTTCTACAAATATGGAAAACATTTGCAGAAAGAAAAGGTGTGTACATATTTCACAGACAACTAAGTCAATCATAAATTATGACACCTATTGGTATAGGAACATAATAGTGGCTCCACTTGGGGATGGCTTTCCCTGGTGGAAAGTCAAGAACTGTAGATAAGTGGACTACTGAGAGACTATGATTTTACACTGCAATTTTCCTTTACTATGCTGCTTTATTGATGTCTATGATAGCTATACTCTTGAAGCTTAGGGCCTTCTCTTCAGGCTTTAACTCCAAAACTTAACCATCCAATCAAAAATAAACATTTATCTTCCCTTCTTGAATCCCACTTGAGCACCTTGTCACTTAGGTAGGAATCTTCAACCCTGGTCCTTTTATCAAAAATCTTTCTCACCTTTTTCTGCACAACTTGAGATCTGACCTGAAACTAAACGGTGTTGAAACCTTCAAACCAAATTAGTAAATCATCAAGACCTTAGGGCCTCTTGCTTGGTTTCAAATCTTTTATGATTTATTTCATAATCTACTGAAAACTGAATTAAATCAAACTGAAATGCTACCTACTATATATTGTTGAAAATCAGACTAACTTAAATAATACAAAAATGCCAATGAAGCCAGTCAAGAAACTGCAGAAACAAATGAACTGCTTGACTGATTGTCAGTAAAGTCAGAAGAATAATTTGATCATGTACCCACATAATCAAAACTGTGATATATAAAGGCCATTGTTGATGTATTTGGTCCTCATAGAGAAAACATGTTAAAGAACTTGAGTTGAGAAGAACCTCCATATGATCTGCTATAGGATCAACAAAAGCATAAAGTATGATAGTTTCTTCTAGGCCTTCAATTTCTAATTGATTAGCTCTATCCTCAATACTAAACCCTAAAACCACTTCTTCAGTATTGCTCTTGAAAGCATAATCATCCGCAATCCGAAAATCAAAGGGAAGTGAAATTTCCTCTTGGTTTGGAGAAGTAAGATTTTGTAAGAATTCTTTAGGATCTCGGAAATTATATCGCTGAATTTGAGAATGCAAAAGTTTAATTTCATTTTCATATTTTTCAGCAACTAAATTAAGAAAACACATTTTAGTTTCATGAGACCATTTTCTTGATTTGATAATTATAAACACAGCTCTTAAAAAAGCTCCATCAAGCTGAAATTTTGATAACTCATCCCTAAATTCATTTAAAATTTCATGAAATGAAAGTTTTTTAACAAAACCTGTCATCCTATATCACTATTAATGCTTCGGAATATGGATTATTTGGTTATGGAATTGCTTTGAAATTTGAAGCTCTGGATCTTTGAACAATGGAGTCTTGATTATTTGAGGCTTCTTGATTGGAAAATGATCATCAAAAGAGTCAGAAGAATGATGCTAAAATGTGCAAGGAGATTTTCAAAAGAAAATAATTAAACACTAATCTAAGATCTTCTCTAAAATACTATATAGATTGAAATACTTTCTTGATGAGAAAGAACATAATGTCTCAGATAAAAATCCAAGTTAAAAGCCTGATCTTTTCACATAGTTCTTCCAGGTTCATTCCTCCAGTGGAGTCTTCATTGTAGAATTGATTTTCGAGTCACGAGGTGGATGATTTTAACCTTTGTGTGTCTGATCATTGTCCACCATCATAGATCAGATCTAAACCTGGAAAACAATTCTGAAGAAAATGTTAGTTCTCCGAAAGCCATATTTCAAGCTTTTTATGATTATTTTGCTTTTTTATGAACTTTTGAAATAACTTCTAATAATCCTTTAAGATGCTTTAAATCCAACTTCTAGGTTTCTCAAAGGTTTATTTTAACTAAGGATTTATTTGATCCCAGTATGGTGGCAACTATGTTATCACTCAGGCTTTTTCCTTAGAAGTTATTAAAGAAGGAATGGCCCAAGGTAACCACAAACCAATATTTTAGACTCAGGTTCTAGCCAACCTAAGTGTAGAGAGGGCTCTCTCTTTATAATTTAACCTTTTTGAAATAGGATTTCAGGCTAGTTCTTAATGTTCAGGGTTGTTTTTTCTGATTTTATGGTGGAATTAAGAAGACAGATAGGCAGAGCAAATATTGAGGCCATTAGGCTATGGATTCAATAAAGAAAGGCTTAATTGGATTTGATTTATCACCAAGGTAAGATTCCACAAGGCAGGCTAGCACAACAAGAACAAATTTGCAGGTTTCAATGGATGGTAAATCCTAACCAGGGCTAAGGGAAATGAAGAATCCTTAACAAGGATTAAGATGAGGAAAGGAAGTATGGCCAGTAGCAAAGGGAAATGAAGAATCTTGTGCTATGGGCCAAAAGGGGGATAAACTACGGAAGTAAGGAGGCAATTAAGAATCTCCAAACCAAGGCAAGTTAGAAGAAAACATGAATAAAGTAAACAGTTAAACGGAGAGCACTTAAGCTAATTCTTATGATATCATTCCTTGTTTTCTTTCAATATTTTATAAGAAACACACATGAATATTTAATAACATAAATAGAATACGGTATTTAAACATGAGAAAATGATACTTATTTGTTCCAGATGTGCACAAGAATCGAGTGAAATGTCCTCAACTTTATTTCATAATCTAGTAAACCAGTCTAGTATTGATTACAATAGCTCCTTAGCCTACAACAAAATTTCACCATAAATGCTTTTTAATCCACCAAAAATACTTCAAATGAAGAAGTATTTATACAAATTCTAAACTGAAATATCTTGAAAAAATACCAAGATTGGTTTACAAATATCTCAAACTATTTTACAATAATAGAACTTAAATATATGGCATTCAAAATTAATGAATCTATTTGGCACTATTTATATGGATTTGTGGTGATAAAGAAGTGAAATTTGAATTTTATAGCAACTCTTAAGTGATGATGAGACATCCCAGTCGCTAATTGCATCCTTTATTTGTTCATTCTGCTCCAGCAATTTTGCAGTATTAGGGTCCAATGATACGCTTTTATATCTCAATAAGAGTTATATATTTAAAAAGTGAAAGAGGTTATTGTATATAAGTATGTTATTGAGGTAAACCTCTCTCAGTTTCCCAAAATTCAGCTCCCTTTGTTCACAATATTCTTTGCAAAACGATGTCAAAAGCAGGACTTTGCACAAACTGAAACATAGGTTGTGAATACCTGCACTTATCGCCCATTTGGTAATACCTGTGTAAATAGTGAGATAGGTTTTTGTATATTAGAATTTTAGGAACAAAAAAATCCTCTAATATCTAAAAATAAATCTTGCATTGGTCACAATAGTTTTTGCAAAACTATTACCTAAACAGAAAATTTCTGAAGAATGTACCATTTCTGCTTTGATTTCATCTTTTAACCTTAAATTTCTTTTAACTGTTTTTCACTTTTACTTTGGATAAACTTCATCGTTTCTGGTGAAAATGTTTTCATCTCTTTTTAACCCTTAATGCCTCCATGTTTACTTTTACATTTTATTGTTAACAGTTTTTTTTTACTGCTCTATTTTTTCATCTGTCTTCCCTTGACATGAATCTGTATGCTATGCTTTCTAACTGTATTATCTTCTGTTTATATTTATGCTAGATGCTTTACTTGAATTGGTATTCAATATGATACACTTTAACCATGATACAATTTGACTACTCTTTACTATGTCCTTTTACCTTTACTTTATATTTTAGTTTCTTACTATCTATTTCAATAGTAAATCATTTAATTTCATGTTTCCTCTGCTTGTCTTTTAACTATATTTTTTATATTCCATCTCTTTTTGAATAGATCTGATAACAATCTCGGAGTAAACAGGTCTTATGACTAGTATTAAGACCATTTATCCAAGGCTGCGGTCTTTTGATCGCCTGTAAAACAAAACAAACTGTTAGGAAAACGTTGGGTTGACAAGGAGGGTCATTAATGGATTTATCGAGATTTATAGGTCTATGGAGTGAGTCCAAAATGATTTTGAGAGGTAAACCATGCTTGAATTGGTTAGCAGAGGCTTCAAGTGGAGTAGACAGGTTTCATAAGTTTACATAGTAGAATGTGCAAAGGGTGAGAAAACCTGGGTTCTTGGTGTTTGAACTTTAACAGCCAAACTTTTAAAATATGATGCGAATTGAAAAATAGACGGTTTGTCGCATAGCAGGTGAGCGGTAAGTGGTTTGTTTCGCACAGCTTTTGGGCACTTGGTGGTATTGAGGGGAGGCCACCAATGCCATTCATCGGGTGCCACGCAGCGGTAGGGTGAACAGTGAAACTGCTCACATCGAGTGGGTAAAGGTCGGCCTTCGGAGGTTGCTCGATATGAGCGTCAACCGTTGGATCTGAAGGGGTCAGATCGTACTGTGATTGGGAATGTGATTTGATTGGGGGGTTACTGGAGTGGTCCGATAGGATATTAAATGCAGGTTAGGGAGGCTTAAAAACATCGAGGGTAATATGATTCGGGGAAAGGGTTATTAATTAGTCACAGTTTTATTAATTAATCCTTTTTGGTTTGGCGGGGGGTTATGGCTCTTAATTAGTCACGGGTCGACTAATTAATCCATTTAATTATTTACTATTATGGTTTATATTTGAAACCATGGGGTGGCATATTTAACATTTGGGATTTTTAATTAAATATATGGGAAGGGGATGTATTTTCGGGAATTAAATATAATAAAATCTATAGTTAATATGAAATGGAAGTGGAAAATCAAATTGTGTTAAGTATAATGTATTTGACATTTATCTATACATCCATATTTACACATCATAACTTAGGCTTGATGCTTTTTGTGGGTTTTTATCTAAACAAAAGGGGTTTTGGGTAAGGCTTATTACTTTCCCTAGGTAAATGATAATCTTATCTTAGGAAAGGGATTTTTTAGAGGAAATGAGTGAATTATGGAGGGGGTGAATGTTGGTGAGGGGGTTTTAGTACTTAGACCCTATAAGTTATTGGGCTGAGGGTTCGGTCCCTCTAGAAGTCAGAGAAATGCTTTGAGCCCCTTTAACTTAAGGCTTTAGGTACTTTTGACTTTACTATGGGAAATTAGTAAAAATAAAGGTAAAATGAATGGGGAAATTAAGCACTTGAGTTTGTGTAAATGTTCAATTATCATTCATACTTTAGCAACTTGTTGACGAAAGTAAATGATATGACTTTATCCTATCAATGACCATAATTATGCAACCATCCAACTACTTAGCCATCTATTCATCCTACCATTTTTTTCTACTCTTTATTAGGGTGGACTTAAGCTGGCAAACCCTTATCAAACTTTTCTTTTCTTTTATAATGAAAATCTATCTAATTCTATCCTTATTACATCCAAGGGCTCAGATTAAACTATCGAACTCCTTTTATTCACTCTAACTATCTACTTATCTGCCAAGATTAAACAGTTTGGTTAGATTTTATTCTCTATCACCAAGCATGAAATTCAAAACATGGAATAACGAAGATTAAACTATATGGTTACCATGGATTTTTGCATAAGTAACAAGTTTCACACAATCATTTATACAAAAAGTGAAATAGTAGTGGCATTTTGACTTGCACACTTTCATGGTCTTTTCATTTTTCTTTAGTGTTCATTTTATTTCATTTTTTAACATTTCTTTATTCTTTTTTTCCTTTGATTTTTTTTAGGACATACCCTCTTTACATTTTTTAATTTTTTTATTTTTCACAAATACGGAAAACATTTGTAGAAAGCAAAGGTACGTACATATTTCAGAGACAACTAAGTCAATCATAAATTATGACACCTATTGGTATAGGAACATAACATGTCCAACAAAATTAGTTGAGTTCAAGAGATGAGAACATAAATGGTTATGGAACGTGATGATAATTTAGAACTTGAAAAATCATAAACAGCACTTGATTCATGGATCTTTTATTTAGATCCTTCAAGTGTAAAACAATTGCATCTTTGTATTCCTAGTTTATAGGTTTGTTACTCCATCTCCTAGGATGAAGAGATAATCATTATTGGATTTTAAAATTGTTTATCAATTTAACTGAAAAAATTGAAGCCTTTGGGAAGCATGGAACTGTAATTAAACTCTATGTCATAGTCTACTGAGCATTGGGGGATGATAAGAAATTAAGGAAATGTGAATTTAGAGTCTTCTTTTTTCTTTCTTTTTTCCTTTTTTTTTTGCAGGTCGGGAGTCCACATCGATCAGAATAGTTTATTACCTCTTCCTCAATTGGAGAACCAAAAACTTCGCTGCAATATTGCCCACTCCTCTTCCAATTCTGTTGGGAATAGGCACGAATACTCCATGACAAATTTATTGGAATCTGCAAACATGGAGATGCCTTCACCACACTCAACGTGTACAAGGCCTCATGATCAACAACAACGAGGTTCATTTTATGGCTATGGGTAGGTTTACACAGACTGGAGAATGTTAAATAAATACTGCATCAACGACTATCGAGTTGTGAAAGAAAGTCATAGAGGAGATAACTTTGTAGGTCACCAATAGATTAAGAATTGGCCTATATCATGTTGCAAGGACCTATGTAATTTTTCCATATTTTCTAAAACCTTCATAAGGTAGGAATGACAATAAATTGTAGATTTGAACGCATATACATTCTTACTTTTATTATAAAGGAAGCCAATTCCAATTATACAAGGGTATTGAAATTGTTAATCTAACCACTGCATATGAATTTTTAATTATCCACCATTTAATGTGATTCAAGCTTTTGGATTTATATGTGAGAGAGTAAACCCTCTTGTAGGATAGAGAAATATTGGACATTTTTCTTTTGCCTCATAATATGTCATCAAATGAAGTTCCAACTTAGGATCTTGCATGTTCAAATTCAATGACTTGAATGTATTTTCAACAAATATAAGTGTGGAGCCTTATTATTTTCAAGGTTTATTTAAAATGACTTTGTTGTTAGCTTTAATAAAATTGGATATATTTTTTCCATTAGGTAATTAAAATCACTATTTGGGAAATTTAAATATTGATACCACCTTAAAATAACATTTACAATGATTTTGTTTAATTTTTTTAAAATATTTTTTCATATTGTCTCTAGATAAAATACTTGGAATTATAGACATATAGTCTCTATAAAGACAATGTGTTTTTAATCTCAGCTATTGTCTATGAAGACAAAAATGTAATTATCTCTAAAGAGACAAAAATGAAAATGTCTCTACAAAAACAAATGAAATGGTATCTTAAGATACAATAATGCATGTGTCTTTATAAAGACAACAATAACATGTGTTCTAAATACATATTTTGTAACTCTATGGCATCTAAACCATGTAAAAAAAGAATAGCATCATTGAATTGCACTTGTAAAATTTAAAAGAAATCTAAAATAGTTTTGAAAGAAATAAAAAATAATAAGATTTTATTCAATAGTGATAATTAATTTATTTTAAAAATAATAATAAATCATGATTATCCTCACTATTATGATATGTAGTACTATTTTTAAAAACATTGATATCTATTATGTTTCCCTTAATTTATTGATGGATAAACTACATTTGATTTATGTTAATGCCTTTTTCTTTGGACAGATGCGGGGGTCGAAATCAAAGATCAAAGAGAATGTCAATCTTGACATAAAACTTTAAACCACAATCATGTTTATGGAATCTAGATGCAAATGTCAGAGCTAGTGGAAGTTTTCCCATTCATGGTCATAGGAGGCTTTGGTTGGGCGCATCTAAATCCTTTTAAAGCTTGCAGTTGTGTGTCAATGTCAAAAGTATTGACTACTGCAATCGAGTGTTTGTGAGTCAATTATTCTATCGACGATGGATGTCAAAGTATTGACTACTGCAATTCAATGTTTGTCAGTCAATTTCATTGTGTGACATTGCCTGCAATAAAATTATCATATGTACTTGATGTACTAGTATCAAAGACGAGAGATGAAGACTGGAAGTTTGTTTCTGTTCTTCTGCGTTTAAGCAATGACAATAGTAATCAAGGAAGGTGCAATCGATGTAGCAATATTCGTGAAAATGAAGAATATTGCAACATCCCAAGCTGATAAAATCCCATGTGATAAGCATAATCTTCTTGATGGAGATCATAGAGTGGGATATATATATTTAATAATAAACTTCCTTCTGGTCCATATGGAGGAGTAGGCCACAAATACATCGCTTCCTTCCTTGAATATTGTTAAAGCCATTGTCCGCATGGTCATTTTACATCAATTTGCCTTGAAGCGAAGAAAGACGACCTTTGTTCCAGGACGTGCAAGTTGTTAAAAGGCATTGTCCGTATGGTCACTTTACATTAATTTGGTATTCCAAACTTCATAGTATAGGGTTAGAATCTAAAAATTTGAAAATTTAATTAACTTACTCAATTTTTAACTCAATCCAATTATTATATATAGAATATTTAAAAAAGTATATGTATATATTTATTTCATTATTAATTTTTATCTATTATTTTATTTATGCATAAAAACATCTATAATGATGAAACATCTCATATATATTAAGTTAAGTTAAGCATATATTATATTATACTACTAGAATTAGATTGTGAACCTTTCCAGAAAAAACGATATCATATGAAAGATGAATAAAATTGTGAAATATTTTAGAAATAAATATATCAATAAAAGATAGAAGAAGAAAATTACATTATAAAGCAACATCACAATGTCCATTTTCAAATGGAAGTAGGAAATAAACCGTAATAATCCATTACATAAATTACATCATATGTATGATCTTGATCCTAGGCTACATATTTTAATAAGCTTGAGTTGTCTTTGTCCTGTTCCAAATACTCCCTGGTTATTAATTCATCAATTTTTTTTTATAGTCTTAATTTCTAGGGTGAATATCTTTTGAAGTTTTTCCACACAATCTCTTGCTAATTATTGATAATGTAAAAATTTTCTGACTTTTATTATGCGAACAATATCGAAATCTATTGTGTGGCATATTTCTTCATTAACATCGCAATTTATTTTGTGGCATCTTTCTTCATTAAAAGCTTCGATGACTTTTTTCTTCCCATCCACGACTTTTTTCTTCTCATCCATTTATTTGTAAATTTGGGGTTGAACTCAAAATGGTCAGTTAATGGTATAGATTTATTCACTGGATTCTTTAGTAAAATATTATATTTTCCACATGTAACCAAATGTAATATTCTAGTAACATCTTCCGAATTTAATTGTAATTGGGATACGATTTCTTGATAACTCAGGCTTCCAGCATCATTGAATAACGATAACAGAGCTGCCAGAGATGTTGGAACTGTTATTTCTATTGTCTTGCTATCGAATCTAGAAATGATGTCGCAGGTCCCCAAAGAATATATCCACGTAAGTTTCTGATGCTTATGGATTTCATAATAAAATTCATTGAATGTCTCGACACATCTAGCAATCTCTGACAATATATTAAATTTAGAGTTCTTGTAAGTTGGCCAAGCTACGGTATTCAATACTATAACACCCAAAGATATTGTAAGGTCATTATTATTATTTGAATATTGTTGGGTCCCTATAATACTAGTGATTACCCCATTACTATTGTAGTTATACCCCTTATTAATATTGTTGTGCCCCTATTGCCCCCATATTGTTATTACTGTGCCCCATAGAATCCCTCTATTGTTATTTTTGTGGCTTTATATTATTATTGTTAGGTTGGCTAGGTTATATTGTGACTCCTTAGACTCCTATATATAGAAAGGAGGTTTTGTCATTTGAATCATCTAAGAATTGTTCATTTATGTAATGTAAAGTAGGTTGCCCCCTCGAAGAGGCTGGATTCTAAGGCATTGATCTATCTTTTCTATCTTTTCTTGAGTTGGTTTCATAACATTTGGTATCAAAGGTTTGGATTCTAGGGTTTCGCTACTCCAAACAGGTCATCGTGGAATTTTTGCTATAACCTTTTTTCTGCGACGTTTCAGAAGCTAAAAAAAAAACCATTTGAGAAGACATCGTGTTGAATCTCAGGACCAAATTTCAAAGCTTTTTGCACTAAATTTCCGGAGATATGATCTTAGGAAGTTGGTATTTTTGCAGACTCTTGAATTACATTCCAAACAAGTGACCTGTGGAAAATCATCATAACTTTTTCCCTAAGCATTGGATTGAAATTTCGTAAGAAGGTGCACAAAGAGGATGGACTGTAATTTCTTGTATATATTTTTCAGAGCCAAAGGACGAAACAACGACTCGTGGCATGTCATACAAGTTCGCTCTACTGAACTAGTCTATAATCAAGCCATTGTGGGAGATTTCGCATAGCTCTTCCTTGGAGAATCCAAATTGGATCAAACTGGTGGCATTGGAAAGAGGACACAGAGGGCTACCACAGGTTGAAATTGTAGAACTGGATGATCTGAAAGTACAGAGATACATCAGAGGCAATATCGAGCTCCTACAAAGTGAAAAAAAGGTGTGTAAATTCTTTTAAATTTTTGCTTAAGAGTGGTTTGAAAATTTATTTTGAAGGAATTCAAAGGGCTAGTAGAGCATTATTATTGGTAACTGATGCCCCGAGGAAAGAAAATGCAAACACCTACTAAGGAACCTGAAAGCTCTAGCATGAATCATGAAGAAGAAGAAGAAATGCTATATGATATATTAAAATTACAAGAACAAGTGCAAAAAGTGTCACTTGCACAAAAAGCAACAGAATCTAATATGGATGGTTTAAGGAAAGATGTAGAAGCTAAGATGGATGGTTTAAAGAAAGGTGTAGAAGCTAAGATGGATGGCATGGAAGCTAAGGTAAACGGCATGGACGCTAAAATTGATGGCATGGATGATAAGATGGAAGAATTGAAGATAAATATGAATAAGTTGTTGTAAGAAAAGTTTACTAATGGTGAAAGGGTACTAAAGGAAACTCATGATGAGAACAAAAGAAATGTTAATCATGATTCCGTAGACTCTAATGTTGGTTCGAAGACTCACCATATTCCAAAAATCGATATGAGGAAGTTTGATGGCAAGGATCCTGCCACATGGATATTACAGATGGAGCAATTCTTCGAACTCAATAATGTGAAAAACACACAAAAGGTACGTATGGCAACTTTATATTTGGAACCAAATTAGTTTGTGTGGTATCAATGGCTTTGCTCTCGTAAACAATTTATCACTTGGGAAATTTTTTAGGAAGAATTGATAGCACATTATGAGGATACAAAAAGCAACACTGTTTTTAGCCAATTGATAAGTCTCAAACAAAAGGGTTCAATAATGGAGCACATTGAGGAGTTCCAAAATTGAACATAAGGGTAAAAGATATTCTAGAGGAGCATAGGATTGATGTGTTCATAGGGTCTTTAAAGGATAATGTCCAACATGATGTTCGCCTTTGGGAACCTGATTCAATAGAGAAGGTATTCAGGTTAGCAAGAAAAATGGAAAGCAAAATTATGGCAACCAGGAAGCATACTACTCACAACTATAAAGACGGAAGTGTTGTTGCCCCTAGTTTGCCACAACCTATAATGTTGACACCACAACAATTGGAAGAAAAAAGAGCAAAAGGGCTTTGTTACAGTTTTGATAACAAATACACTAAAGGTCATAAGTGTGCTGAGAAGAAATTATTCTACATAGATTGTGAAGAGGAAGAAGAAAAGGATCAAGAAAGGTCAAAAGAAGAGGATATACTCTAGGAACAAAGCCTAGATGAAGAACAAATAAATCCGACCATATCTTGTAATTCATTTGGCGGGAATTACCACTCCTCAAACCATCAAGATAGAAGGACAAATCAAGAAGAAAAAGTTAATAGTGTTGATTGATTCAGGAAGCACCCACAATTTTATTCATTGTAAGGTAGCAAAAGAATTGAATTGCTTCCTATATCCAGCACTAGAGTGTCTAGTGATTATTGCGAATGGAGGAACAATAAATTGCTCTGGAAAGTGCCATAATATCAAGCTACCCATGGGAGAATATGTATTGACTAGCCCAATGCTTTCCATTCCAATGGGAGGTGCTGATGTTGTACTAGGAGTCCAATGGCTACAATCCTTGGGTAAAATAGCTTTTAATTTTCAAGAACTTTCGTCAAATTTTTTACGGAAGGAAAGGAAGTTGAATTAAGGGGTATTGCAGGGAAACCGGGAAAGATAATCAGCTCTAATGGTATGACAAAGCTTCTAAAAAAGGAACAAAGAGGTGTAATTTCACAATTATGTTCGCTAGATGTTTCCACATCGGAATCATCTATTTCTCCAAATCTACAAAAAGTCCTGGACAATCATTCCAAGGTATTTGAGACTCCCAAAGGTCTCCCACCTATGCGTGATCATGATCATGCTATTCATTTGATTCCAGGAAGTGTTCCTCCAAACGACAGGCCGTACAGATATCCCTATGTCCAAAAGAGTGAAATTGAACGTATGGTTGCAGAAATGCTAGAGGCTGGTATAATTCAACCGAGTCAAAGTTATTTCTCTGATCCAGTAGTATTGGTGCACAAGAAGGATGGATCATGGCGCATGTGTCTGGATTATAGGGAGCTCAACAAGCTCACTATTAAATATAAGTTCCCCATTCATGTCATTGATGAATTACTCGATGAATTACATGGATCAATTTGCTTCACCAAGTTGGATCTTCGGTCAGGATATCATCAAATCAGAATGAAGACTGAAGACATTCCGAAAATAGCATTTAGAACTCATGAGGGTCATTATGAGTTTTTGGTCATGCCTTTTGGCCTTACCAATACACCTTAAACATTTCAAGATTTGATGAATTCAATTTTCAAACCATTCCTTAGAAAATTATTTTTAGTATTTTTTGATGATATACTAATCTATAGCAAGTCTTGGAAGGATCATGTTGAACATGTTGACAGGGTGCTACAACTATTGGAGGAGAAACAATTATATGCAAAAAGATCCAAATGTTTATTTGGAGTTCAGGAGGTGGAATATCTGGGTCATATTGCATCTCATGAAGGAGTTAAGGTAGACCCTAGCAAAATTAATGCCATTAAGGAATGGAAAATCCCCACATCCATCAAGCATTTTTGAGGATTTCTCGGGTTGATAGGGTATTATCGCAAGTTTGTTAAAAAATTATGAGAGAATAGCAGCACCTCTAACAACATTATTGAATAAAGATGCATTTTCATGGACTCCGGAAGCAACAAAGGCCTTTGAACATCTTAAAGAGGCAATGTGCCAAGCACTGGTCTTAGCTACACTGGACTTCACAAAAACCTTTATTGTGGAATGTGATGCTTCAGGAAATGGAATTGGTGCTATTCTAATGCAAGATGAAAGACCCATTGCTTTTGAAAGTCATCCAATCAAGGGAAAGCTTTTAAGCAAAGCTATTTATGAGAAGGAAATGTTGGCAATACTCCATGCACTTAAGAAATGGAAACCCTACCTAATGGGAAGACACTTCGAGGTAAAAACGGATCGTGATAGCCTTAAATACTTTTTAGAACAAAGATTATCCTCTTAAGAGAAACAAAAGTGGGTCACAAAGATGTTGGGTTATGACTTTGAAATCATCTACAAAAAAGGGAAGAAAAATGTGGTGGCAGATGCACTCTCAACAAAAGGTTGAGGATGTGGAAGCATTGTTGTGTGCCATTTCTATTATCCAACCAGATTGGATAAATGAAGCAAGGGAGGAATGGAAGAATGACGAAGAAGTGTGGGAACTTATTCGAAAGTTACAACACGATTCCAGTACTTCTGATACATTTAGCTGGAAAAATGATTCGTTATGGTACAAAGATTGCTTATACCTCTGTAAGAATTCCCAGGTAAAATAAAATATTCTTATGGAATTGCACACTTCTCCCTTAGGAGGGCACTCGGGATTTTTAAAAACTTACCACAGGGTTAACAAGAAATTTTTTTGGGATGGCCTTAAATCAAATATTCAAAATTTTGTGGCGGAATGTTTGGTTTACCAACAAAATAAAGTTGAGACAATTAAGACACCGGGTCTATTACAACCTTTATCCATTCCAAGCCAACGTTGGGAGGAGGTTTCAATGGATTTTATCACAGGTTTACCCAAGTCTGAGGGAAGAGTGTCATCATGGTGGTAGTTGACAGACTTAACAACTATGCACACTTTTGTGCATTATCACATCCATTTAAAGCTAGTACAGTTTCTATTGCATTTATGGAAACAATTCAAAAACTACATGGAAACCCAAAGATTATTGTAAGTGACAGAGATCCCATTTTCACTGGAAATTTTTGGACAGAATTATTTTCTTGTCTTGGTACTTAGTTAGCTCATACCTCATCTTATCATCCTCAATCTGATGGGAAAACTGAGATAGTAAACAAATGTTTGGAAGGATATCTTCATTGCTTTGTATCTGATAAACAGACACAATGGGTCAAATGGTTGCCTTTGGCTAAATGGTGGTATAACACTTCCTTCCATACAATAACAAAAATGACCCCATTTATGGCACTTTATGGGTATCAACCACCATCCATCACATCATATTTAAGAGAAAATTCTAAGGTTCAGGCAATGGAACATCACATCGAACATCAACAACAAGTCCTCCAACTCTTAAAGGATAACCTCCTGTTGGCACAGAATAGAATGAAACAACAGGCAGATCAACATCATAGTGAAAGAAGTTTTGATGTAGGAGATTGGGTATTCCTACGGCTACAACCATATAAGCAAATGTCCCTCAAGAAAGCTAAGAAAGATAATAAATTATCACCAAAGTATTATGGTCCATACAAGGAGTTGCAAAAGATTGGTACAATGGCATACAAATTGGAGCTTCCTACAACTTCTCGATTGCACCCAGTTTTCCATGTTTCATGTTTAAAGAAGGTTATAGGTGACAACCTCCCAGTTCAAACAATATTGCCAGAACTTGATGAGGATGGAAAAATTATATTGGAACCGGAAGTAGTCACAGAAACAAGAACTCGACAGCTACGAAATCGATCAATTTCATAGTATCTTATCAAGTGGAAGAACTTATCCACTGAACATTCCACATGGGAGGATGAGAATTTTATACAGAAGTATCCAAAACTACTCAAGCGTTGAGGACAACACTTTTTTGAAGGAGAGGGGCATGTTGGGTCCCTATAATACTATTGATTACCCCATTACTATTGTATTTATACCCCTTATTAATATTGTTGTGCCCCTATTTCCCCCATATTGTTATTACTATGCCACATAGAATCCCTCTATTGTTATTTTTGTGGCTTTATATTATTATTGTTAGGTCAGTTGGGTTATTTTGTGACTCCTTAGACTCCTATATATAGAAAGGAGGTTTTGTCATTTGAATCATCCAAAATTGTTCATTTATGTAATGTAAAGGAGGTTTCCCCCTCGAAGAGGCTGAATTCTAAGGCATTGATCTATCTTTTCTATCTTTTCTTCAGTTGGTTTCATAACAAATATTCTATAAAACTAGCTTGAATTTTCTTTGAGACCTCGATATCATTGATCATGCTCTACATATTCAATGTGAGAGTGCCACATTGATTCTTCAACCTACATAACATATTCTTCGCGTGATGGATATTTATTCCCATGTCAAACAATAATCTCTTGGCTAATAGTTTGCTGCAAAATTCTGTAAATAAATCTTTATGACCGACGTAATTAATAATTTCCTCAATTTTTTTGACAATGATATAAATATGATCATCGTCCATGAGTACTTTGGAAATGCTAGCATGCCTAACTACACTATCACAAAAGTCTACTAACACCTCCACACTTGTGATTCCTCCCACACTTTTATTGTAGATTACTGAAAAACGCTTTCATGAACGCCATAGGAATACCCTGATGATTTTGAAATTCCCGCTTTACATAACCCATATACTTGTCCTTCATTTAAATAACCTTGTGCACAAATTCATGCTTATCAGTAATATCCACTGCCCATTTAATTAATGTTATTCCTTGGGTGGTTACATGTTGTTTCAAAATACTTGCAACTACTTCCAAGCTTTTAGGTATTTACTAAACAACCTGTACATCCTGGAAGGGTCATCTTTCTTATCATCCCTAGGTAGCACATTGCAACCCGAATCCTACTTTTCCAAAATTTGAGTTTCATGGCAAGAGAGGAGTTCATGTTGTGTTGTCTCTAGTAAATTCTACTCGCTGTTGGAGTGCAAATAAGGTGCAACTTTGTGCTTCTCATTTTTCAAGCACTCTTCATCTTTTACCATATATTGCAGGAAAGATTCCTATTCAATCCATAAATCATCCTTTCGAGCATGTCAGAAATAATAATAACCCCAACCACCACAATAAATAGCCCCACAACAACCATACATGTCAGACACTTTTGCAGCCATACATGTCAGAGACTTTTGCAGGTTGCATCTCTACTTGAAGACATTTTTTGTAGGTTACGTCTCAACATGAAGATAAAAGGTCTGAAGTCAGATGTGAACCATTCAAAAACCCAGCAAAGGCATTTAAAGTATTTATGTACTTAGGTAAATAAATATGGGCAATCATTAATTCAACAGCCTTGCCCACACTCCAAAAAAACCTATGTGACTCTGATCACACTCAACAACAACATCAAAATTAATTTCGCTCTATCATGAATTAAATGTAAAATTGTATGTTGAGTTATATATGAATGTAAAAGTCATTTTGTAAGAGTTAGACTGTGTAGAGAGGTTAGAGAGTAAGAAGTAAGAAAAGAGCGCAAGTCTCTGTGGAGAAAATGGTGGAGCAATTTTTGGTGGGTGCGTGAAAACAACAGTTACTCTGTTTTACTGTGTGTTACTCCACGTAAGTTTAAATCTCTATAAAATTTTATTTTATTTTGTAAATGAGCCGTAGTCTCATGTAGATGTATTTTCATGTTTAAGAAATGAATACTAAGTTTTAGTGTGTTTCTCCAAACCTATCTTGTTATTTTTGCTATGAGTATTCATTAGGTCTCTAGAATAGTTTTGAGGTGCGTGAAATCCAAGTCTGGGAAATTAGTCTCGCGGTGCACAAAGGTAGCTCCGCAAAATTTGCTTTCTGGTGTGCAAACCTAGTTTCGTGAAAGTAGCTTCGTGAAAGTTATAACTCTCTGCCTCTCCCCTCTGTGAAAACGAAAATTAAATTCGCCAAATATTTCTAACATGGTATTAGAGCAAGTTAAACTCTATTATTGTAAAAACAAGAGTTTTTACTAACATTAAAAAAAAATTTGAGCGCGGATTATGTTTAGCATATTTACCAGTAGGTAGAAAGTTTTTTTCTTTACATTCAGAAATGGCAACATCAAGCACAAGTTTGACTAATTCTCAAACACCTCAGTTTAATGGAAAAAATTATGATTATTGGGCTATTACAATGAAGGCCGTTTTTTCCTCTCAAGACATTTGGGATTTGGTGGAGAATGGTTTTCAAGAACTAGCAGATGTAGCAGCATACAATGCCTTACGTCAAATAGAAAGAGATGTGTTAAGGGACAACAGGGAGAAGGATTAAAAATCCTTGTGTTATATCTTTCAAGCAGTTCATGAAAGTATTTTCCCGAGGGTTGCAGCAAGAACGAAGTCCAAGCAAGCATGGGGCACCCTCGAGACAGCCTACCAAGGCATGGTAAAATTCAAGACAGCAAAGCTGCAAATGTTGACGAGAAATTTTGAAACACTTTGTATGAAATAGTCTAATAATATAGACTCATTTTTTACACATGTAAGTGGGCTGGTTACTCAAATCAGGTCTCATGGTGAGACACTTGAGGAAAGAAGAATAGTTGAGAAAGTTTTGAGAAGTTTTCCAGCAAGTTTTGAGGACATTGTTGTGGCCATAGAAGAGGTAAAGGATCTCTCATAGTTTTTAGTGGATGAGCTTAATTCATAACCGATTTCTCATGAACATAGACTGATACAAGCTCCTCATTGGAGCATGCCTTCAAGACACAAATATCATTTAGTCAAGGTCGAGGCAGAGGAAGATCATATGCTAGAGGAAGAGGAAGAAGCCCACACAGAGGTGGAAGAAGCAGCCCTTCAAGCTCAAATGGAAGAGGCAGAAATCAAATTCCATGTCAAGGCCCAAGCCAAAATCAAGCACAAGGTCATAGGTATGATGAATCTCAAGTTCAATGTCATTATTGTAAGAAGTATGGTCATTCTACAAATGAATGTAGAAAGAAGAAATATGGTATTAGTAACAAACCAAGTGTAAATTTCACAAGAGAAAATCAGAAACATGATAGCATGTTTGTAGCTTGTAATGTAGCACAAGAGAAACATATCGATATATGGTATCTAGATTCAGGGTGTAGCAACCACATGTCAGGAAACATAGAAATGTTTTCTGATCTAGATAAAAGTGCGAAATATAAAGTGACATTAGGGACTGATAGCAAAGTCTCTGTCATGGGAAAAGTAAGAGTTAATATCCTAACAAAGAAGTGGGAGAAGAAATTCATCTGTAATGTTTACTTTGTCCCCAGTCTAAAACATAATCTCATGAGTGTTAGATAGCTCATGCAAAAAGGCTACAATGTCTTCTTCAAAAATGATGTGTGCACAATTTTGGATAGGTCTCGATGCAGACAGTTGATTGCAAAGGTTCAGATGGAAAAAAATAGATTTTTTCCCCTAAAAATAATATCATATTTGGAGAAAGAAGGTGCACAAGCACAACTATCTATGAACTCACAAGAAAATGGAAGAAAAGGGGCAGCTGTCACACAAGTAAACTTTCAAGCAGAGGTAAAATATGAAAACTGGTTATGGCACTTGAGATTTGGACATCTTAACTTTGGAGGTTTGAATTTGCTTCATAGGAAAGGCATGGTGAAGGGTTTACCTCTCATAGAAAAACCAGACAACATATGTGAAGGATGTATCTGGGGCAAGCAACATAGAGAGACATTTCCAACAGGAAAGTTAGTGAGGCAAAGGCACCTTTGGAGATTGTCCACTCAAATTTATGTGGACCAATGCATACACCATCAATTGGTGGCAGTCACGTTATACTGACCTTCATAGATGACTACACAAGGAAGACATGGGTCATTCTCCTAGAACAGAAAAGTGAAGTGTTTGAGCGCTTTTGCCAATACAAGGCTCTTTTTGAAAAGAAAAGTGAGCATTTCATCAAAGTCCTTAGGACAGAGAGAGGTGGAGAATACATCTCAAATGACTTTCTTCAATTTTGCAAGGAAAATGGAATTCATAAGCAATTTACAACAAGATATACACTACAGAAAAATGGTGTGGCAGAAAGGAAGAATATGACCATTATGGAGATGGCAAGGAGTATGTTCAAGGCAAAGCATTTGCCAAATGACTATTGGGCTAAAGCTGTCACTTGTGAAGCATATATCTTGAATAGATGTCCAACCAAAAGTGTCCAGAACATTGTTCCTGAAGAGGCATGGAGTGGAAGAAAGCATATTGTCACTCACATGAGAATTTTTCGATGTGTGGCTTATGCACATGTCCCGAATGAGTTAAGAAAGAAGTTGGATAGCAAGGGGGAGAAATGCATATTTGTTGGATACAACGATGAATCCAAAGCATACAAACTCTATAATCCATTAACCAAGAAATTCATAATCAGCAAAGATGCACAGTTCATAGAAGAGCAAGCATGGGATGGAAGTTTATAAAAGACAGTCAATGTCAAAGCATCCATACCACATGAGGACAGAGAGGAATTAACAGTAGTAAGTAATTTCTCAACAATGACTCCCTCTACTCCTATTCAAGCGCAACGAAGCAGACAGTAAGCAACACCATCAAAAAACAATAGGACAGTTTCACGCAGCCAAGAAAGTGCTTCTCTAAGCATACCACGAAGTGCAACACCAAAGGACATATCAAGTCCATCTTCAGCAAGCACAAGAAGGCCAAAATTCATAAATTTAAATGAAATTTATGAGCAAGATGAAGTTGATAATGGTGCAGGTATGAATTCCTTATTTGCATTATTTTTCCATGTAGATGACCCAATCCACTTTGAAGATGCAGTCAAAGAAGAAAAATGGGTTGCAGCAATGGAGGAAGAAATAAAGGCAATAGAAAGGAATGACACATGGGAGCTAGTGAGCCTTGCTAAAGGAAAACATGTTTTCGGAGTAAAGTGGGTCTATAAGACGAAAAGCAACATTGAGGGAAAGATTGAAATGCACAAAGAAAGTCTAGTTTTCAAAGGATACAAGCAACAGCATGGAAGAGATTACACAGAGACGTTCACACCAATCGCACAGATGGAGATAGTGCGTGCAATTGTGGCGATTGTTATTTAACATAAATGGATAGTGTATCAAATGGATGTAAAGTCAACATTCTTGAATGGAGTGCTGAACGAGGAAGTGTATGTCATGAAACCGCTTGGTTATGAGTTTGAATGACAAGAAGACGAAGTATATCGGTTGAAGAAAGCTCTTTATGGATTGAAGCAAGAACCGTGTGCATGGTACAACAGGATAGATGCTTACTTGTTGAACAATGGTTTTGACAAATGTGACGGTGAGCCTACTCTCTGCATCAAAGAGAGCGAATGTAATATTCTCATTGTCGTCTTATATGTAGATGATTTGATATTTATAGGCAATGATCATTTCCTCATCGTTGATTTTAAACAAGTAATGAAGAGTGAGTTTGAAATCACTGACTTTGGATTGCTAAGATATTTTTTGGGCATAGAAGTGAAGAAAACAAAAAATGGCATTTTTATCTCTCAAGCAAAGTATGTGGTAGAAATTTTGGAGAGGTCTAAAATGCATAACAAAAAGTCCGCACCAACTCAAGAAATCACAGGGTTGAAGTTGAGCAAAGAATATTGCAACAACAATGTCAATCTGACATTATACAAAAGCATGATAGGTATCCTGATGTATTTGACCGCCACTAGGCCATATATAATGCATGCAGTAAGTTTGGTTTCAAGGTTCATGGAGACACCCAATGAGACACATTGGCAAACAGCGAAAAGGATTTTGAGGTATGCCAATGGTACAAAACAGTATGGCGTTTTGTACACAGGAACCAGTGATTTCAGGCTAGTTGGTTACACCGACAGTGATTGGGCAGGCAGTGTCAATGAAAAAAAGAGCACGTCAGGATATGTTTTTCATCTAGGTTCTGGAGCCATTTCATGGGCCTCTAAGAAGCAGCCAATAGTGTCACTATCAATATTAGAAGTTGATTATGTCGCAGCAATAGCAACAACATGTCAACTATTTTGGATGAGAAGGATGTTGGGGGATCTTCGTCATGACCAAGAGGGCGTGACAACTATTTTCTACGACAACACCTCAATAATTGCATTGTCAAATAATTTTGTCTTCCACAAAAGGACCAAGCATATTGATGCTAAATATCATTTTATTAGAGAGTTGATTAACAATGATAAAATTGTGTTGTAGCACTGCAGGTCACAGGAACAACTTTCTGATATTTTCACAAAGCGATTGGTAGGAGAAAATTTTGTTTATCTCAGAAACTATTTGGGAATTGTCAATGGCAGTAGTTGTGATTAAGGGGGAGTGTTGGAAATAATAATAATCCCAGCCACTAGAATAAATAGCCCGACAACAACCAGACATGTCAGACACTTTTGCAGCTATACATGTCAGACACTTTTGCAGGTTGCATCTCTGCTTGAAGACATTTTTTGCAGGTTGCATCTCAGCGTGAAGATAAAAGGTCTAAAGTCAGACGTGAACCATTCAGAAACCCAGAAAAGGAATTCAAAGTATTTATGTACTTAGGTAAATAAATTTCAACAGGCATTAATTCAACAACCTTGCCCACACTCCAGAAACACCTGCGTGACTCTTATCACACTCAACAACAACATCAAAATTAATTTCGCTCTCTCATGAATTAAATGTAAAATTCTATGTTGAGTTATATATGAATGTAAAATTCATTGAGTTATATATGTTGAGTTAGACTGTGTAGAGAGGTCAAAGAGTAATAAGTAAGAAAAGAGCCCAAGTCTCTGTGGAGAAAATGGTGGAGCAATTTTTTGTGGGCGCGTGAAAACAATAGTTACTCTGTTTTACTGTGTGTTACTTCACATAAGTTTAAATCTCTATAAAATTTTATTTTATTTTGTAAATGAGTTGCAGTCTCATGTAGATGTATTTTCATGTTTAAGAAATGAATACTAAGTTTTATTGTGTTGCTCGAAACCTATCTTGTTATTTTTGCTTTGAGTATTCATTAAGTCTCTGGAATAGTTCCAAGGTGCGCCCTCGTGGTGCGCAAAGGTAGCTCTGTGAAATCTGCTTCGCGGTGCACGAACCTAGTTTTGCATAAGTAGCTTCATGAAAGTTATAACTCTCTGCCTCTCCCCTCCACGAAAATAAAAATTAATTTTGCCAAATATTCCTAATAGAGCATAGTAAGTTGTAGTGTCTTCAAACAAGGGCTTTTCAAGATCATTCTTGTAGCAATCCATACCAATTTCTATAAAAATGTCCACAACGTGTTTCACCAAAGACTAGTAAATTATCTCTCCCTCGCACTCTCTCCTAATCAAATCTAACACACCATTCTTCACATCAATCCCTACCTGATCATACACAAGCTCCTGGAAGCAGAGGAAGGAAACTTCTCTTAGAGTGGGCAGCACAACACCCATCTTTACTTTCACAAAGTAACAATCCAAAGGAGAGATCGGACTAGAAGCTTGTAATTTTCCCAACGTTTCTCAAATTCTCTACAAATGAACTCACCCTGTACATTTCATACAGTCGCCATTCGTTGTCCTGAGGCAGTTTTTGGGTGCACAGTCGGAAAATAGTTATATAAGTGTTCATAAACTCCTCCGCAGAAGAATCCATCATTTAATTCTCCTTCTATTCTTTTTCTCAACTTTCGAATATTTGTGGAGATCAAAGCGCATGCTTCCTCCCACTTCTTCATTATAATCTCTTAATTTTCTTGCATGCCAATAATTAGAGATTTCCATTCTCCGGAGCCTTGGAAATAACGAATATTATTGTTCGTGTGTGCAAATAAATAACTATTTAGTCTCCACAACCTTGCAAGAATGAATAAATATTTTAACTCTCCACAACACTTGCAGGAATGAATGAAGATTTCGACTCTCCACAACTCCCACAAGAATGTTATTGTTGATGATTCAAAGTATTGTGACAAATTCAATCCCGAATTTATACGACACTGGGTCAATATAATATCCTGACCCATCCTATTCTTTGGCCGACACTTACCTATTTTCTGTTGGATTGCATAAATATAAATATTTTTCAATTGGCTTTGATCTTTGAGCTTTTCTTAGATTATGCCATTGATGTTTCTTCCAAGAAGATTTATACAATGGAAGGTTTTTTTCAGTGCTTTATTTACCCTGCAATGAGTGTGAGTGTTAGAGTTGGTGTGTAAATTAGTAGGAATTGATGTTCACGAGCCTTTTAGAATAGGAACGTTTTAGTTATTATTATGGTCCAAATACACTTAATATGAACCTCATAGAGAAGGATTTGAGAAAGCTGTAATTCCCATTTAAATGAATTGGATCGGATCCCTAGAGATGGCCTAGAAATGAGAGATTGAAAGAACCAAATTGTTAGATATAAAGGCCCAATAGCTTCAGGAAAATATTATGAAAACAATGTTAATTGAACATTAGAAAAACCCATAAAAAACCTCCAAGTAGCAACGGATATTATGAGAAAAATGTTAATTGAACAAAATAAAAAAAATGCATAAAAAGCCTCCAAGTAGCATAGATGTGTTGATGGCGTTGCAATAGTCAATTGGGAACATGTGGAAGGAAAGCCTGTCAAGGAGGTTCCTTGGGGAGTTCATTATTTGGATAATAGTTTTATGTCAATGAATGTGCAAATAATATTATCCTCGACATCATCATATAATCACATAAAACCCATGGCTGGCATAATCATCACACATGTGGGTTGGCCCTCATAATGGAGAAAATAACCAACTCAAAAAGTCATTATCTGAAGGGTTTTCCATGTGGCATGTGTGGAGGATCTCTCTATCTAAAAAACAACCCATTTCTGCCTTGGAGAGTGTGACCAATGCTTTAATGAATGTTGTATTTCTTCAATACACTCCCAAGAAAAAGGTTCCACCTAGGGTAAAATAGGTGTGCCAAACCATGGGTATGACAAACCTTCAAAGAGAAATCACCTTTACATCACCAATAAGCATGAGGGGTTTTCCACTGTCACCCACATTAGCGTTGTAGTGGTGATGGTCATAGGGTCAATCTCAAAGAACTACAGTTTCACAAAAGGACTGATCCTTGTTGAAAACCATGGCCCCTCTTCCAAAGCCTTTATGTCATATTCTAATTCAAGTAAAATAATAAATAATCCTTTGGAGCAAAAATTAATGAATATTTTCTTTTCTATGTGGAGCTAATCCATTCGTGAATCATTTTTCCTAGAATCCATAACCCATTTAATTGACAAATCAAGGCTGATCTAAATGGGTAGTGACGAGATTAGTAACCTTTAGTCTCTATTTATATAACATTAAAGTACCTTTTTATCTTTCCATTGTAAAATCCATAGATTGAGGACTGTTCTTATCTCAATAAGCACATGATTTGGCCACCACAAAATTAGGTCCATCATCTATTCATTAATTAATTTGAGTTGAAAGATATAATTATGCAATCAATTAATGCCATTTTTTGATCTTATTACTTAACATTTTATAAAGATGTTCATTATGCATTTATTTCTCTAATTGGAAGGTCTTGAATGTTAATGTGGTTACTTTTTTTCCTCTCTTTTTCATTTCTTCCCCTTATTGAATTGGGTTGAGGTGTTTGCAGACTTGAAGTGAAGCCAATTTCCCTGCTCCTACTAATGTGGACATTAGCAGTGTTTCACATCTAGCTCACAATACTCTAAGTCATATTTCTTCTTCATCCATTAATAGGGATTTTTGATGGTATTACCTTGTATAGGAAAAAATTTAAAAACTAGAGATTACATCCAGAGTCAAATTTGTCTTTTTAGTCTCTCACTAAGGAGACATGACCATAACCAAAAAGGGACTCTCTAGGATAGTGATAGTTGACTACAAACAAAGATTACAAAAATAAAAATAAAAGTAGAGAGTTGGCCTAGCATATATTTCCTAGAAACAATTACATCACGAGAAACAGATAACATGACCATGAGATATCTATGTTGAGGAATTTGAGTTTGAAACTGTGATCTATATTGGCTCCTTTGAAACATCATGAGTAGTATTCACCAAAGGGGAATGCCAAGATGATTATCTACTATGTTCATTTTCGGAACCAAACCTCTAAGCTGGTGATGAATGCACTCCAAAAGATGAAAAAAATATTTTGATTTCTCTTGCTTGTCAACCAACATGCCCACCAATAAGAATTCCATCTTCCAATAAAGGTTGTTAGACTACATGTACTAGTTGAAATACCCCTTGGTGTGACTTGTATCTTTAAGCCATTTTTTCCATTATACCAAATTATATCGTCGTATCTAAGATAGGGGTTCTATGAGTGCAAGAGCAATTTCTTCCTGGGTGTTGGGTCCTAAATCTTCTAGCAATGTCCTCTAAACCATGTTTCATATGGTTGTACCCCGTTTGGCCTCTTTCTTGATAATATTTTTACCCCCTCCAAACCCATGCCCACTGACGTGGCATTAGGTTAAGGGAGATCTAATTCGAAACCTAGAAAAGAAATTGAGGACAAAAAAAGAACTTTAAACCATTTTGGGTTTTCCACATCAAGAAAAACCTAACTTTTCACCATGTCTTAGAGAGGGGATAATGCAATTGGGTCAAGGGTAATCTGATTGGAAACCTAGAAAATAAATTGAGGATAACAAAAGAACTCTAAACCATTGTGGGTTTTCCGCACCAAAGGAAACCTAGCCTGTCACCCTGTACTAGAGATGTGATAATGCAATTTCTCCTTTAGTATAAGCATGAGTATCGTGTAGTGGAAGCGTCATGAGGGATATTTAACATTAATTTTCACATGAATCTTAGGCTCAAGACATGTGCTTTGCATTCACCACCTATAATTCTCATTATTATTCTCAGTCATTTGATGTTTGATTAATGAAATGGATCCTGTATGCATTAACTTCCATGTTGAAAATACACCATGTCTTCAACCCATCCATCTAGAGGGTCACCCCATCTGAGGTTCAATATTCTTCATTAAGCTACATCTATTTTTGACATTTCCCATTAGGAATTTTATAATAATAATTTTAAACTTTAAATTTACTTTTTGTTAATAATTTTTTTTGAAACTGGTATTCTATAATTTCATCATAATATTAAATTATTTAATTAGTTTTTCAAAATATAACTAGCTATGAATTTTGACTAAATTTAACACAATAGAGATTTTAATGAAAATATCACAATTTAAATAAAAATTGCAACATTTTAAAATGCATTAGCTTATGTTTAAACAAGTTTCTACATATCCCTTATAATTTCATAAACTTTATAATTTAAACAAAAAATGAAACACTTTAAAATGATCATACTAAGACAAACATGGGCCACTGAGTGTTTTCACAACCATGATTACTTCGATCATCTTATGGATGTTTATGGAATTCTCAAGTTATGGAAAACTCCTGATTCTATTCCGAGGTGCGGTTTATTCATTTCAGCCAAACAATGACAGGAAGCAAGTGAGAGACCTCATTAGAGAATATAATTCTTGTAGGTGTGAAATAAATAAATGGTCCACAATGTTGCACTCCCATATTCTGAACGAACGCATAGTGTTCGTCATCCTAAATCTGGCGCAACGTGTTTCCCATGAAACAGACACCGTATGCTCCTAAAAAACGCAATATGTTCACCATTGTCAAACAGGTAAAAAAAAAAAAAATATATAATATATATATATATATATATATAAATATATATAAAAATATAAATATATAATGACATAGAAAATGCCATGGAAGATCTTCAGGGAATGGGAAAGCACCAAGTGGCATGCTTCCATTACCCCACAATTTGTAATCATAGAAGGAAGAGGTCTGCAATT